>CM057344.1:102081861-102501927 GCA_030015575.1 Agapanthus africanus
GAGATAATCCTGAATCATCGTGGGCCAATAGTAGCCCATCCTTTTGATCATCAGCTTCATCTTTGGTCCGGCTTGATGAGAACCGCAGAGTCCGTCGTGAGTTTCTTAGACGACTCTTCTTGCTTCTTCCAGTCCCAGGCATCTCGTCCATATAGAGTCGAACGATCTCTTATATAGAGTATCATTGACGAAGGCGAAAGACAGATCTCGTTTCTTGAGTTGATGTTTTGAGGATGCAACTTCCGGCATTTGAATTGATTTGAAGTAGTCTATAAAGACTTCTCTCCAATCCTTAGCATTTTCTTGGTCCCCTATTTATAGGGCCGTTTGCTTGGTTGCTTCCTTTTCTTCAAACGACTCCAGAGATATTTCCGCTAGTGCAAGAACCCGACGGCTTTATACAACGATCCTTACGTCATCGAGATTTTCGTCAGCCGGTTCTTTAGCGAGCTTGGCTAATGCATCTGCTTTGCTATTTTCCACACGTGGTATGCTTTCCAGGACGTAGGAAGGGATTTGATTCAGCAATTGTTGCACTCTCTCACCGTACTTCACCAACTCTGGTTTGCACGTTTGATAGTCACCGTTTACTTGACTAACGACCAGCTGGGAGTCTCCATATATGAGGAGGTTTTCGATTCCCATGTCAACAGCGATCTCAAGACCTGCTATCAAAGCCTCATATTCTGCTTCATCGTTTGTCCTCGGCTCTGTTAGGGAAAAGGCAAAGCGCATTATCCCTCCTTGCAAAGTCACGAAGATAAGGCCTACCCCCGATTTTATTATAGGGGTGTTGTGTTATCGCTTCTTTATGGAAGATGCTCCATCGAAATAGAGTTCCTATCGGGTATCACTCCCTCCTTTCTCCCCGTCGATCATGTCAAACACGTGTTCATCCTGCAATTCGCAATTTAGGGTAAATCAGCAGGTATCGGATGCTCAGCGAGGAAGTCGATGATGGCCTGGCCTTTCACTGCCTTGAGGGGTCGATAGACTATTGAGAACTCCATCAAGAGAAGGGCCCATTTAGCGAGTCGTCCTGTTAGTATGGCTCTTGACATCAAATACTTGAGAGGATCCACCTTTGATATGAGATGGACCTCATGCGCCAAAGCATAGTGTTTGAGCTTCGTTATCGCGAAGATTAACGCCAAGCAGTGTTTTTCCATGGGGGAGTAGTTGTTTTCTGCCTCCAGTAGAACTCGACTCAAATAGTAGAGGGCTCTCTCCTTCCCTTGGTCGTTCTCTTGTGCCCATAGTACGTCTAAAGAACCTTCAAGGGCTGTTGTGTACAGGATGAGGGGCTTTCCCTTGACCGGGGCTGTCAGTACCGGCGGATTTTACAGGTATTGCTTGATCTCGTCCAGTACATTTTGGTATTTGCGATCCCAAATGAACGGGGTCCCCTTCTTCATTAGATGCCTGTAGGGACGGCACTTGCCGGAGAGGTTGACTTTGAGTTTGACACCTGTTTAGGCATCTGTATCGCTACAACTGGGATATCGCCAGGAGCGACTCATCATTTGCCTTGAGAGGACTCGGAATTTGATATTGATTTAAGCATTAGCATCGCTACAACTGGAATAGTGTCAGGAGCGAATCATCATTTACCCCTGTCGATTCGGACAAAGGTGGCTTAGTAGACGAGGTTAGGGCTCTATCGACTAAGACTTTTGACTTTATGAGCCGTAAGGGTCTTATAAAGGGTTTTCTCCCTATGAGTCGTGTGGATCTCGTAGGTATATTTTCTCCTTAGAAATCGTGAGGAATCCTAAGTGTGTTGCTCCTTTGTAAGTCATAAAGATCTCATGCAGGTATTTTCTCCTCACAAAGTCGAGAGGACCTTGCGAGTATATATAAGCCCTTTTCTCTTTTTTTTAACGAGCTTGTGCCCTTTCGGGTTTTCACAAACTCACCAGTAGCCCTGCTGTTTTTACTCACGGAGCCCTTTCGGGTTTTCATCCGTGCCCATTTTGCTTGTGGACATACCGTTTTTTTTGGGGGGTTCAAGTGGGATATTCCACTTGATTGCAGGACCCACTTGTAAGCCCCTTGATATCCTTTCTGTTCTTTGAGAAGAAAGGACCATCCTACGTAGAGATTCTTCCTCCAGTGAGAAATATGCCCCCTGTGTATACCTCGGGGAGAGCGAGTACCCATGTCGTCGCTATTTTGGCGACATGTCGCTTCAAAGTCGCTCATTTTTTGTTGAGCGTTAGCCACAAATACCATCTTACCTCCGCTTTTCATTCATCTTCATCAGATGATGAAGGGCCTTGATTCAGCTGATCCAATCGAGTCTTTTTATCCATGAGCTCTTGGAAGGTTGTCGGCTTGAAGAGGGCCGTAAATGGGAGCACCTCTTGAATTGGGGTCATGGGGAGCTATGAACATTCCCACAGCTGCAGCTTCGTTGATGTGTTGCCGCATTTTGACCAGAGATTTCACCATTGGGTAATATATTGAACCCGGGTCTCATTCGGTCTAACCCTTTTTTTATTGACCAGCGCCGTCCTGGTAGTGCGTTTATTCACACTAGCGAATCTCTGACAGGAAGGCAGCTCCATTTCGTCGAAGGTATTCATAGAGTCATTCGGGAGTTCCGCATACCATTCGAAGGCAATGCCCGCCAGACAGCTGACGAACTGTCAGAGGAGAAGTATATCAGTATTGCCGCATATGGATTCAAATCGCACAATTTACCGGCGAGAATTCTCAGTTCCTTTGTACATGTGGAACATTGGAAGTGTGTACTCTAGCGGGTACAGTATTTGATTGTGCCATGTCGGATACGGTTGGCTAATCTTAATTGATTTATTTGCGGCTTCACTGGAGTAGTGAGCTTTAATTTGCTGAGCGATATATTCGTTCAGCTTTGCTTTTGGAATCATTCCCTCCTCAGCCATTGATGAGGTTTGCAGAGGGTTTGAAATGTCACTCTTGTCTTTAAGACCGACTACCGGCGGTTCATCTGCCAGTGGTTCCGATTGAACCATCATTCCAACCATATTCTGAATCAGCAGGGCCATTTGGTTCATTTTAGTGGACATTTTCCGCCGCTTCTGCATTCTCTTTTTCAGAGCGCGCTTTAGAAAATCGATATCCAACTCATGCTCTGTTCTTTCTCCAGGTGCATCTTCTGGATTTTCCTTAGACGGTGGATTAGCGAGTGATGCCGCCTGAGCAAGCATCTCCTGCAGCTTTTCACATTGCAGTTGAAATTTTGTTAAGGACCGAGTTTGAGGTTGGTGACTAGTAGAAGCTCGAACTTCGCCTTTGGAATTCACCACATAGACTTTGCGAACTACCATGCCTCCAGATTTGGGGTGTTTGGAGTTTTGGCCTTTGGAGTTTGCTTCGGGCACTTGAGGTTTATTGAGCCTCTCTTTTTTGTGAAAATCCGCTTTGGTTTTGGGAGGAACCGCTGTATCCGGATCCGTCTTGGAATGAGTCCCCTTCACCTGCTTCCATACCTTATATATAGATGAGGAAAGTTGTCTCAGGGAGAGAACTTGTTTCTGCTCCCGTGGGATCTCCATAGGCTACAGAGATTTCTTCAATATTGCTGTGGGAGAATTTTGTCTAGCCCTTCACAATAGTTTGAAGCTGTTCCCGGTTGGAACAACAACATTCGCCACTGGGGTTGAAAGAAGACCATACGGAGAACTGCCCCCAGCTCATTTTGTATTATGCCGATATCGACGTTGACCATTTCTTACGATCGGGATTTGATTAGCCTCAGGATTTTGCTGAGCCTTCCCCCTGTTTCCTTTGAGAGCTTGAATATTCTGCCCCTTGCGTCTACCTTGGTCTTCGGCAAGTGCCAGTTGTTTGAGGACTGATTCCGTCGGTAAAGCTGCATCTTGGGGAGCCGGCCTGTGGAAGACATACTTCCTCTGGACTTCCTCTATCGGCGTTGAGGCACCGAGGGTAGGAGGTGGGGGTATCGATCCAAAGAGAAGCCCGTTAATTTCTTGAAGAGCCGAAATGCAGAGATTTGAGGTTGCAAGTGGCCCATACTTGACTCCACCAAATATAACAGAGCCAGAGTTGCTAGGGTGGAAGCAAACGCCATTCTTCATAGAGACGAAACGCCGGCTTCAGTATCCCATCACCCAAGGGCAACCACAAACATATATACCGTGATTATTTGATCGCGGAAAAACATGACACACGAAGTGTGGAGTGGAAAGAGGAAAAGGTCCCACCAGGCGTGCCAGAATCTGTTTACCGCCGAAAACAGAGACGAAACCACGTAGGTCGTCTTGCCTGAATTTGGGGGCAGATGCTATTTGGTTTTATCCGTCCACCTCTCCAAAGATGCCAAGTTGATTTATGGCACCGTATATCAGAGGTTTAGACAGATGCGGCCGTTGTAGCAGATTTCGTCAGATTCCCCCTCGTTTACGAGGGGTTTTTTATTGTGGGGACGCTCTTCCCTGCAGGCGCAAGCCCCTACAGTTAATTACGCTACCGCATCACGGTAACCACTTTCTCCTTTTCCAGATGGTCACTTCGTGTCGTGTGTGTTTGTTTTATTTTTGGTTGCCCGTGGATCATATACGGAAACTAATTTATGTTGTCGCCCGTAGGGCGTGGATTAGTTCAAATCCATATTTTCTTAGATTTGGGTTTGGGTTAGTTTAAGGATCGTTAATCTTGTTTTAGATTAAGATCAACTCAAACGTTTGTTGAGGACACGTTAGTATAATCTTAAACTAAGATCTACTCAACAGGATTTAGGATCATTTAGATCCAACAAAAGAGCATTTGGGCTTTATTGCCTTAGTTTATGGAGGTTGCGGTCCATTGGGTTTAAGGACATTGTAGTCCACAGAGTTTAAGGACATCATAGTCCATAGAGTTTAGTTTAGGGACGTTGCGGTCCATGGGTTTAAGGACATCATAGTCCATGAGTTTAAGGACCTCATAGTCCATAGAGTTTAGTTTAGGGACGTTATGGTCCATTGGGTTTAAGGACATCATAGTCCATGGGTTTAAAGACCTCATAGTCCATAGAGTTTAGTTTAGGAACGTTACGGTCCAGCTTGTTGGTTGTCGGGACCCACCACGTCTCTGAAGACATTGAATAATTACAACGACGTGTATCAGAGGTGTGGAGAGATGTACCCTTGAACCAAATTCCAAATTGAGGAAACATCAGTCATGAGCATGGAGGCTCGGTTTATTTAGAGATTTAATCTCAGGAAAGAATTAGCTAATCTGGGGTTGAAGTTGGCCTCTTATAATGTTAAACACCAGTGTATGGTTAGTGCCCACGTGCTCCCACGTGATATTCTAAGGCAGTGTTAAACACTGAGATCTGAGATGTTCACGTGTGGCACGTGAGGCTCCATAGCAGCGCTCACATATGGCACGTGAGGCGCCATAGCAGTGTTAAACATTGAAAGTTGGGGCGCTCATGTGTGGCACGTGAGACGCTTAGAGTTGGACGCTGTCTCTTTTATTCTCTTATTCTAGTGCTGAGCACTGTTAGGGGGTCACGTGAGATCACGTGAGGCACCCCAAAAATAGGATTTATTCCATTTTCTCTTTTATAAGTGCTGAGCACTTCTCAGGGGTTATGTGGGGTCACGTGAGGCACCCCAAAAAAATAGGGTTCATTCCTTTTTCTCCTTTATAAGTGCTGAGCACTTCTCAGGGGTCACGTGGGGTCACGTGGCTAGATCTTAGTCTTTCCTTTTTCGATCCTCAAAGGTGATCACGTGGGAACACGTAAGCTTTTATTGTGTAGAGTTGAACGCTAATGAATCACCTGGCAGTTCTTCTATGGTTCTGAGGAATCAAGTTCTCATTTTGTTCTTTGTAGGGATTAAATTCTTTCAAAAGGGTTAAACCCTAGTTTCAGAGGAATTAAATTCCCACATGTTTTGTAAGAGTTAAACTCTTTTGGATTCAGTTCTTTCCCCTAGGTTTCAAATCTGCATGACAGAATCTCCCTACTGAGAATTAAATTCTCAACTTGTGAGGAGATTTGCTTCTGCAGATCTTAACCAGAGGAAGAACTAAGTTCTTTGAGAAGAGTTAAACTCTTGGGTTGAGAATTAAATTCTCTTTTTGTGGGAGCTTTTGGGAGGGGTTCCTCTTCTTTAGAGAATTAAATTCTCTCTCTATTTTTCTTCCCCTCTCCCTCTATCTCTTTTTTTTCTCCTCCCCTTGCTCCTATTTATATGAGAAGAAAAAGAATCAATTTGTTAAGGGAATCCCTCATTGAGAGATCATGATTGATTTCATGATCTTTTAGATCAATCGGTGAATTTTATTCACCGTTGGATTTTTAATCCAAAGGCCCTCTGTTTAACAGAGAAGATTTCTTGTTTGTTTAACAAGATTATGAATATCTTGTTAGTTTTGACAAGATTAGAATTTTATTCTAACATAGAATTCTGATCATATGAATATCTTGTTAATTTAACAAGATTAGGAAAATATTTTCTTATGATAGAACTTTATTCTACCAGATGATCACTGTTGGATCTTTGATCCAAAGGTCCTCTGTTTAACAGAGAAGATCTTTTTAGTTTGAGAAAAATCAGGAAAATATTTCCCAAAATAGAATTTAATTCTAGAATTTGATAGGAGCATTTTAAATTGGGGCGCTCACATGCTTTGCATGTGAGAGGCAATAGAACTCATGTGTTTAACACGTGACCCCTGCTGTGGGTTTTAGCCTGTTTATGTTCAGCGCTCATATGCTTTGCATATGAGCGCTCACGTGTTTTACACGTGAGGCCTGTTTGGCCATTTGTGATTTATGTTAAGCGCTTATATGCTTTGCATATGAGCGCTCACGTGTTTTACACGTTTATTTTATTCAGCGCTCATATGCTTTGCATATGAGCGCTCACGTGTTTAACACGTGATGCCTGTTTGGCCCTTAATTGTTTTATTCAACACTCATATGCTTTGCATATGAGCGCTCACGTGTTTTACACGTGAGGCCAAATTTTGTGGACTCTCCCCCCTTTTTTATAAGGGAACAAGTAGCTCTTGGCCGAAAATTTTGGCGGGAACAAGGGGTAAGCGACCCCAGCCATTGGAAGGAGTGCACAACGTATTCCACATATCCCAGCTTCAAAGATATGTGAGCGACCCCAGCCACATCCTTGATCACTCCGAGCTCACTGTACAGACGGAGCTAACTTGCGAGCAACAACCTGTTGAGATCCTGAACAGAAAAGTGAAGACACTGCGGAACAAGGAAGTACACTTGGTTTGCTATACAATTTAAAAGTTAAAAGTTAATTTAAAAGTTAATTTTGTTTAAGAACAGCAAGAAACAACTTGTAGATCACTGGTAAAGTGTTGCACTGCTGTGACGTAGCCCCTGTGTTCGAACCCCATCAGACACATTATATTTTTCTGATTTTTCTTTTAAAGTTTTTGGAAGCCCAAAAGTTTACACGTGCAATGCACATAAAAATGAAAAGTCTGAGAAAAAAACATGTGCAAAATGTTGTAAATACTGAGATGGACACATGGCAACAATCCACCGGCCCCCTTCAACTAAATGACTGGCGAGATCACCTCTAGGGCCGGCGCCGACGGGCCCCCGGTGGCAAATGATGCTCGGGTTTTGCATACAAATCCCTTGGCCAACCCCCATCACCCCTGCACTGTTTAATTACTCTGCAATCAAATAGAGACCCCTCAATTCCCCAATTTATCACATTTTAATGCATTTTAATTCACTATTTTAATCCCAAAACCCTAATTCCACACTATAAATATTATCCCATGCCCTAGTCCTTCCTCATTCTGAAAATTCTAGCCAAAACACTTAAATTTTCTCAAGTACAAGTGAAGTAGAAGAGGAGTTAGCCAATGACCAACTTCCGACAAGGAATCGAGGGTATTCCGGCGACCCCACGACGCCACGACTACCAATCTATCTTCTTCAACCTTTCCTTACCCTAATTCACTTGTAAGTCCCTCCCTATCCCTCTCTTTCTTCTTGAAAAGTTCTATTTTTCAAAACACGTCGGTAAGTGGAGTTAATACCGACATCTTATTTTAAATCCTAAAAATTTCACTATTTCTTTCATATCTTTCATCCAAATTCTTACCCTATGTTTATAACCATAAAACTAATGTTCAGAACCAACTTTCACTCAAAAATATCATGCTAAATAATTTTAATCTAATTTTTACATGAAAATACCATGAACTTTATATACGTCGTCTTTTATTCCTTTGTTGAACATACCTTTAGAAAACTTTATGGGGTAATGACCTACACCTCATATACATACATGTTTCCATAGCACGATATCACTTAAACATGTTTTTGTTAGCATATTACATCAAAATACCATGTACTATAAAAACGGTTTTCTTTTAGACTGTATTTAAAATCCCTTTGCAAATAAGTCTCTACAACCCTCTTTAAGGGACCCGCTACTGGATGGTGCGGATTATCGCGTATTTTTAGGCTAGTAGAGCGAGATGCAGACCTCCTCATGGAGCATTCGGTCTCGAAAGGTTTTTAATACGATTTAAAAGAAAAACAAAATTTTCTACTTAATAATGAAAATTAATTTTTAATAATTATATAAATATTATAAAATCCATATATTTTCAAAATATAATAACTTATATTTTTTTCAAATATAAGAGTTACAAGTTTCATCAAAATACCATCAAAGATATCAATACATGACAAGTTTACCGTAAAATATCATGAACTATTCAAGTTATGGTAATTATCACTAAAATACCTCAAATCCCTAAAATACACATCCATGGAAATCCTAAATAATATAAATAATTTCTCGAGGTTATTTTGAACTATATCTTAAAAATATTTTTCATAAAACCCCCTCGAGCTATATAAAACACTGTTAAAGATTTTAGTAAATATAGGTTTAAGCGGGATCAATTCTCTTGAGTCTCAGGGAGCCAAAGAAAGTGAGTGCTTTCCTATTTAAGGTAGAAAAACTTAACGGTGTTATTAATGGTAATTTTTTTAGAAAAATACACAAATCTTGTCGTCCATGTGCAGCAGTTACTAATAACTCCCAAACATAATTCAGAATCCAAATCAGTTCTAAGTGTCTAACTCAAGTCTGGGTCTAAATCAAGATTGAATTCAACTCAAACAAGAATCCAATTCAAATATGAATCCAAACTCTAACATGTATACTTAAACCTAAACCTGAATACCAAAACAATATCAACATGCAAACATGACTTGATTTGACCGAACCATGGCTATAACTTGACTTGATTACATGATTACTTGTTTACATCCTGAACCTGATTAAATGAATAATTTGTATCCATGGTCTCGACAAGTTTGATAATTATAATCCATACAATACATTACACGGTGTTAAAAGGGTAGATTGGTACGGAATGTATTAAAAGTGGCTCGAGATGATCACTAAAAGACACCTACATGAACTCTCGTGCCGTTGTCCCGTGGGTTATGACGGAGCCTTGTACTGCATGTTACCATAGTTCACGGGGTAATATGGACTTCTCTCATATACACTGATACCTTCTGTACCAAGTTACAAACAACTACGTTAGAATAACAACCTTATATCTGTACACCTTAACAGTTCAATTCTCTATACTTGCTATATTCCTGTCTTTCTTTGAGACTTACCGAGCGCTAGTTCGCTGATGACATTCCAGTCTTTTCTTTCTTTTGAATGTTTGTCAGGAGGACGGACTCTCTCGAGGTCGAGCCTAGCCAGGAGGACGTGGACCAGTTCACCGAGCAGCAGGACTTCTAGCTTTTCCTTGTACTTACTTTTCATTTCATATGCCACTGTTTAGGCATATATCATTGTACTTTCCTTTTTGAAGTAATGTATTGTAAAGATGAATGTTAATAAAAGTTGTTTTTACATTATATCTCGTCACTTCTTGTGCAATTTATATATTACTTATTTACACTTAACGTATTTATTTCTAAGTAAATATGCCGCATGCCTGTCACTTCTCCGTCTCCGTATACTGGGAAGCGGGGCGTGACACTTAGCGAAACCCATGTGCCGCCATGGAATTCTGAAGGGCAAACTCATTACCTACGCCACCATGGCTTGCACACATTCCATTCATCACTATTGGCTCACACTAGTGGCCTCTTTCACCCTACCAATGCATCACCGCCGCCACCAAGGCGTCGCCAGTTAAAGTATGAACGATATACTCGCCACCAAAGCGTCGCCACTTATGGATGATCGAGATAAATATAAATAAATAAAATATAAAATCGGAGATAAGAATCAACACAGCGAAACACAAAGATTTTACGTGGAAAACCCAAACGGGAAAAACCACATGCACAGCGGAGATCGTTTTCATTAATTCATATGGAGAGATTACAGATTTTCATATGAGAGAGTTTACATGGAGAACACAGAATAATCTCTCGCCATCACAAACTTCTCCCCAAAGGGAAGAGAGGACTCTCATAAACATTACGACTACAATGTGGCGGCTCTCTCTTACTCGTACAATCCAAGCCCTAAGCAATCGCACCATATTTATGGCCTATACAATGATACTTGGTGTAACATTTCAGAAAAACGGTAAATATTATTTTGGAATTTAAATAATAAAATAATGAATTTTATGGATATTATACGAGTGTGGATTTGAGTTTTCACAGATTAGTATAATTATATACCTCTATTTTGGAAAATAATTGGAAATTTAAAAATGAATTATTAATTATTTGAACATCTATTTAATAGGACTTTTCTCAAATTAGTATATAATTATATACATATAAGTTTAATATTAAATTTAATTAGTGTTTTACTATGTGTGCACTAAACCTAGTTTTATTTTGTTAATCATGCTAAGTGTACATGACATGTTTATAGAGATTTAATAATTTCTTTTGTGCTTGTATAATGGTTTTAAATTGTTTTAAAAAGAAAAGAAAAGAAAAGAAAGCATGCTTACTAATATTTTAATAGGTATGGGCAAGTGAGAGAGTGAGAGGGAGGTTATGTTGCCAAGCCATGGCCATTTTCATCATCTCTTCATCTTCTTCTTCCTCTTCTTATTTTTCTCTGCTTTCACCTCCCGCTTCTATCACCACAAACACCCCACAAAACACTTCAAAACTCATGGTAGCCTTCACAAAAATTATTCATAATCTCATCCCAAACATCTTGATGGGATCAAGTTTTCATTTTGGAACCTTTGGCCATCTTGGAATTTTACCTAGTTGCCTTATGAGATAATAATCTCACTTTTTAATCAAGTTTTTAGATTTCTTGTAATGAAAAACTGGTTAGAATTAGTTTTAGAGCTTAAAGTGTAGGTTTTCTAAACTTGAAAATTTTAATAATTTGATTTGTGGTGGATAGAACTTGTAGTAATGGTATAGTTAAGGTTTAGTGAGTGATCACAAGCTCATTAGTGATAGATAGGGGCATATTGGTGATAGTATCCTCAGTTCAATAGAGTTTTGAAGTTCAAACATGAGTTTAGAATTTCAAATGTCGGTTTTCTTGAACTTTTGATGATCAAATAAAATCTGGAGCAATTAGGGTACTCCAAAAATTAATTAAAGGATTCAGTGAGATGTATAGACTAGTAGAAGACCACCGTAGAAACCCGAGCCCCTAATTCCCTGCCCTGACCGCAGAAATATTAGTTTTGTCCACAAATTGTGGGTCGATTTTGGAGTTAGGGTGTGAGGTTTGTTCTATAGCTCACGCACTAGATAAATAAGACTACCCTATATGCTAATTTGTCCCAGATCACCTGAAAAAAAAACTGAAGTTGTTTTACGTGGTTTTGGGTGATATTTTATAATATTTGAAAACTTGTTTTTGGATTTTCATGATGTGACTTAGTCGTTCGACGTTCGTACGTCGACGTTGGGGGTTATTTTGTCGTTTTAGTACGCGTTGACCATAGGTTCTAATCTATGTGCGCTTCGCTCGTGGTTTCAATATTCGATTTGGGTTTTTATGCGATTTTGGTTATGGATTCGATTGTAGGTACAATCGTGTGGACTTCTGGGACGACGAAGGAGGACAAGGCATCCGTTGGAATCGACTAGGGCGAGGCGTGTCGAGGTGAGTAGATGTATATTTACGGAGGAAGTCGGGTGGATAGCGTATATCACTCCCGCAACTGTAGAATTAGGATATATATTAGAAATGTATACCTAGCTAATAAGGTTTCTAGAATACCATATGCGATAATAGTATAATTTGTAGAAAGATATATCTGTAGTTCTATTTTCTTAGCCGTTGAACTATACACACACGCATATATATATATATATATATATATATATATATATATATAAGGATAATTAGGTTATGATTATTTGAGGCGATATAATATGATTTGATACGATATGATATGAGATGATATGTTATGAGATGAGATGATGTTCGGGGCTATAGATCCTACTATTTGATTTGATGATATCGTACGATGGATATTCCGTATGTGATATGATGAGGATGGATCGCCGATATTTATTTCGACTCGAGGACTCTTGTTTAAAATCACAAAATATATATTATGAGATATTTTGAGCCATACCTACTTTCAAACTATCAAACCGTTACATACTTTTGAATGATAATTTCAAAGGTGCGCTACGAATTTTCAAATGGTATATTTTTCAGAAACATCGTAGCCCTCTATTTCTAAAACAACATCTCGTACTATTTTAAACTATAACTGTATGGCTCATAGAGTTAGATATTTTTATACTTGTTCACATTACGACTTCTTTATTCCGCTTATGCTTGCATTTCGATTTCTTATTTCTGCATACGCTCGTATTTCGATCATTTACGATACATAATATGTTCATACCTTTAGCTTACGTGACTTCATTGTTAGGACACGCGTACCCTTACCGATGACTTACATATTGTACGTACACATACTCGTATGCTCACACACACATTATCGGTAACTGCCATGCCGTGTACACATATAGATTATTGTTTAGTACCCATCACCACGTACTATTTTAGATATTGCACTTTCTTTACATTGCTATACAATACGCTTATATGAACACACTTGTTATGCATTGCAGTATTTTTCTGTCCATGTACATATTGTTTCATTATTGTCATATTCTTATGAGATTCTGCTTTCATGAGATTTCTGAATTTGAGAAACCGCAGATATGATTTAAAAACTTGTGAATATTTTAAAAACGCGGTTTTGTCTTGATATGATATTTCGACGTCCACCATAAGATTTATCGGTTCTAAGCAATGATTACTACCCAATTCGAGGAGTGAGAAGTCACCATCCGCGGGCACATGGTGAATCTAGTATGGTACCCAAGAGCAAGAAGATCGTATATAAAAGCGTTGATCCTGGCTGGGAACACTACCTACCGGTGACAGTATTGGACTCGGCGGATATCTCGAGGATACCGAATTGAGTGATATGAGACAGATGGATATGAGGACCGTTCTGATGAGACGGTGCCTGAAATATGAGGGCTGATCCAATAAGACGATGCCTGAGATATGGGAATTTTCATGTCGATACTGGACACGGGATTTATGATGATTTCGAGTGTCGATACTGGACACTCAAGATTTTATGATGATTTCGAGTGTCGTTGATGGTCACTCATCGAATATACATATATATACATATTATGGATGGCATGTTACCACGTATTGATACAGCCACGATATTATATTTATACACATATATACACGTTCATTTCGTTACCACACGATACAATATTATATTACTGTATGACCTAGGTACATTGTTATGCATTCGATTTCTACATGATGATGTCTTCTACTCACAAGTTAGCAACTCGCCCCCGTTGTACCATTGTTTTCTTGCAGGATCAACCGCTCGGATTAGTAGCGGCTTGCTGGCACACTTTTTTTTCGGATGATTACTTGATAGGGGGTTACACACCAGATCGTAACCACCGCTTGTATCATTTTTATATTCATTTGTATCTAGTTAAAAACTCCATCAACCAGATTATATATATTTGTGGACTTAGAGACCAGTTTTGTATATTTTTTGACTTAGAGACGAGACTTGTGTATTATTCTTTATATTTGAATTGATAATATTTTAGTATTTCTTTACTTTTTTCCTCAGTTGAACTTCATCATGGATGTCATATATATTTACTTGCATGGTTGTGATTCCGCCGATTGGTGATGAGTTAGCTCCCGATTGTGGATGCCAATATAATTATTGATTATGTACTGGTTTTGATCAAAATTTACAAAGAAGGTGCATCCCAAATTTCAAATGACGAAAATGTTTTCAAACTATTGCATGCAATTCACGTGTATTTCTATAAACTTTACTTATACTTTAAAGGATGAACTTGATTCCATTTATATCCCTTTTTTCCAAAACTTCACATCCACTATTTTCTTAAAAAGGTTTAAATTCGTGTTTTTCAACTTACTTGGGTTACAGTGGGGTCGTATAGACTTCACGTGATTCAAGTGCCGGTCACATGCCATTTCCGGGTCGTGACACTTAGAGATAACATTGATTTAATTATGATTTATCTCTAAATACCTAACTAAATCTTATCTCTAAAGAAACAAATAAATATATATTTAAATATAAATATAACAGATTAGTTATGATTCAGAACATTCCAACAGAACTAATTTTAGTCAAGTACATGCATATCACATATTGGAGTCGTACATAGACAGAGATGAAAGGTTAACGAACACTACTACAAATAGGGTTTGCCCCTACGGATTTATCCGTAGGAGCAAACCGCTGCCCCTACAGATATCCGTAGGGGCAATAAATTACCCTATAGGTGCAAACGCTGTAGGTGCAAGTCTTATCCTTGAACATACCTCTACGGTCAAAAATTTGCCCCTGCGGCGTAATGTGTAGGTCCGGTTGTCCCTACAGAGTAGGCTGTAGGGACAAAAAAATTATTTAATTTATCGGTTTATAAAATAAATTAGGTGTCCCTACGAACTTATCCGTAGGGCCAAATAGTTCCCCCTACGGATACGTGCGTAGGTCCGGATGTGTAGGGATAAAATATGAGGTATCCTGATATTTTGTCCCTACGGATACCTGTGTAGGGGCATTTATTTGCACCAACGAACAACTCCGTAGGGAAAAGTATAACCCCTATTACTGAGATCATAGGGGCAAAATATCAGGTATCCTGATATTTTGCCCCTACGGAGAACTCTGTAGGGGCAAAGAAGGTCCCTACGGATTAATCTGTAGGGGCAATGTTGGGCCCTACGGATTAATCCGTAGGTACATATTGTCAGGTTTTTTTTTAAAAAGAGCTGCCTATTTTTTTCTCGCCCTGTGCACAATAATATATACATCATATATAAAATTAATCAACACGCAGAATATATATCGCAGTATTCATAATCACATCTCACGCATAATATACAAAAGAAATCAACAAGCAGAATATGATATCAATATAAACACGCAAACACCACCAATATCAATATCGTCCAAAATATATACAATATGTATCGTATAAGTAAATACATGTTTAAAATATAAGAATCAAAAAGCTACCCTAGCTCGGTCCAGCTCCACCTCTGAGCATCGCCGTAATCTGGCGCGCCTGCTCCTTGGATATATCCTGAGTCAATAACTCGTGCAATGCGGAATGTGCAGGAGTCTGAGCGGGCTGTGGAGCTGTAGGAGTGGTCTGCGCAACTGCCGCCGAGGTAGTGGCTTGCGGAGCCGCAGCTGTGGGAGTCTGAGTGGGCAATGGAGCTATAGGAGCTGTCTGTGGAACCGCAGCTGAGGTAGTGGCTTGCGGAGCAGCAGCCGAAGGAGATGCATGTGGAGGCTCGGCCAATGTACCCTGTCGCGTATGGACCTACGTGTGTAATAAACGAGTAAGAACTGTGTATTAGTCAAATTCGTATCATTATCAAGTTATTGCGAAACCCCAATCTATGTATACTTAGGAACATAGGTCTCGTTTGGATATCTAGTTTGGAAAGCTGTAGTTTATTTTAATTAGATATGTATGTATGATTAATCAAAGCTAAGTCTACAACCAAATAAGCTCAGGCTACGTACTAATATAAGATATGTTGCTATCTATAATATGACATAATATTTTACTATTAAGTAGTATACATACCAACATCTCCTTCAACTCCTGAACGGTGGCCTTCAAGCTGTCCAGTTCTTGCTGGAAACGTCGCTCACTGGAGACGGAGGAAGTAACCGCCGGAGTGGAGTCCAACCTCATATGGGCCCTGCTAGGGCCCAGTCCCCGGCCTCTCTTCCAACCTCTGTGGTGCTCTCCGTGTGCGGCGTCCAGGACTGGGGTCAGCAGCATCGGATCATTCTGTCCAGTAAAATCAATCCCCGATGCTTCGGCCTGCTCAACCACCCGCTCCTACACCCACATTAACCAGTAAAATATAAGTATATCATTTAAATTTGAACCTTTCAAAACTAAAATTTCAAATAGAGGTTGAATAAATATTAACACTTACGCAATACTCCTGGGTAGCGGCGTCGGGGTTTCGAAGCTTGCCTGTGGCGGGATCTGTCGAGGTGCCGTGGACGGCAAGATACACGGACAACACGCTCGGTGTACCACCCTGCGCCAGGGTCTGAGCTCTCTGCAATATTAGAAAATAACTCTTAATATTAGATATATTAGAAAATAACTCTTAATATTACATTATATCACAAAGGCCGGTCTATTGTAATTTACCGATAACTCCATGGCACGAGTAATATTCCTCGAGCCATCTATATAAATGGGGCGACCCCTCTTCGCCGACTTCCTATTCTATTTATTTTGATCGGCCTGTATCTGCACAACACATTCATATTTAGTTTTCTAATTAAGCAACACAAAAAAATAAAGTATATACTAAACAATGAATTACATTTAAAATACATACATGTTTGCGATGAGAGTCGAAATATTCGCACAATAGAGGCAATGTATCTACGTCGACTCTCGCAAAGGTCGGAGTAGATAGGAGGGCCGCTCTCTCTGCCTCGGGGGTCGCCATCCATAGGGAATAGCAGTCGGTCTTCAGCTCATTCCTTTTGTATCGGACCTTCGTCTGCATGTTCTTTATCAGGCCATTGTACAGAGCGTGAAGATCGAGCACCCTCCCAGGGTGATCAGGGTCGGGTACAGACTGAAAATCGTAATCCAACTGAAAATACAAAAAAAAACATTATTATTAGATTGCAAGTGTTAATAATAAATATATTGGATAAATCAAATGAAAATATATATTAATACCCGAACCTGATCCCAGAAGAGGGCGAATGAGCGCCGGTGCTGGTCACCCCACTCAACGTGAAGTGGATAGTTCTTCACGAGCCGGCTCTTATCCCCCATATACCGTCCGAACCTCTCGGCATGATCGCTGGTATAACGATAATCAGGGGTAAAAAAGAGAGGGAATGCTGCCTCCCCCTAGCTCTGTCGGGCCTCGGCCTGTGGGACTGATTCGGGCCTCGAGTCCCCCTCTTGGGATGGGGAGGCTCTGCGTCTACAAGAAATATCAAGACAATCAATATTAAGACAAAATCGTATTAAGAAATTAAGGTTTAACGAAAATTGAAGTGTGATATATACCTCCTGTGACTAAAGCACGAGCCTGGGCCCGGGCAGCAGCACGAGCGGGACGATAGTTCCTCCGATGAGGAACAGCCGGTGACCCGGACGTGGACGCATCTCCAACTAGAAAATAAACATCGATAAAATTACATGGAGTTCATGTTTATTCTTAAAGGATATGTAAAATGAATAAATATTTTATATTTATTCATACAAACCTGCAGACTGAGCGGAGTGAATGGAAGTGACGGGAGTGGCCCCTGCACCAGACGAGGACGCACCACCTATAATTAGACAATCAAGTATCAGCTATATAAGTAATTGCAAAAATAATGCGTATATCAATAATATAACATTCTAAATCAACATGTATAAACTATAGGATATATAAACATACCCGCAGGTATATGATATATAAACATACCTGGAGGTGCGGGAGTGGCCTCTGTCCCTGATGTAAGTACGTAAGAGCAAAAAGAATGTATGTATATTTATGATATAGCATTCTAAATCAATATACATGCACTATATGATATATAAACATACCTGGAGGTACGGGAGTGGCCTCTGTCCCTGATGTGGATGCATCACCAACAGCTAGACAATCAAACATTGACAATATAAGTAATTTTGACATGAACATGCATGTATATCTATAATATTGCATTCAAAATGAATATGTGTGCAATATACCTGTAGGTGTGGCAAAATCCATACGGAGAAGGGGTCTCCGATCGGGGTGCAAGACCGGCCCTCTGAAGCTCTCTACGCAGCTCTCCGGGCGGCAGAACCACTCTGCCTCTGCCTCTGCCTCTGCCGGTGCCGCGGCTGGAGCTCCTGCCGCCCCTCGCTGCTCCCGTCATCGTCATCAAATCTAGATAAACGGTTCATGGACGCATTAGACAATCATTACAAGTATTGACTATATATGTATAGATCGTAAAATGTGAAGTAATAATATAACATTGCTGATAACCTTTTTCGTTTCGTGGGCGCATTAGACATATCTACTTGGATTTCATCATCGATATCATTTCTAACCCACGTAACTTCATGATCAGCCGAAGACAACCCACCTTTCGAAACAGACGGTCGGAGCACTCTAAGTCTTCTCTCTTCTTCATCCTCATCCCTGTCCTCGAATTCTAGGACATCGTAGACATCCCTGGGTTTCCAACAGCATACGACACTCCATTCTGGATGCTTCAAACACTGTGAGTAGTATACTTGGAACGCTTGATTCGGAAAGATAAACGGATCTTCCTGACCGTAAAATCGAAGTGTGTTCACACTGGTCAATCCATATTCATCTTTCCAAGTCCCAAGATTGCTTCTCCACTTATCCGTATCGGTTCGCGTATCGTACCAAGTACACTGGAATATATAAAAGGGTTCTGATCGTCCGAGATAGTGGATGCCGAGTATACAATTTAAGTATCCATAATAAATCACACCATCCGATCCTACCGTCGCAATCCCACTATTCTGAGTGGTTCTAGATTTTCTATGTCCTTAACTTCGAATTTGTATCCAAAGATACCGAATCCTTTATAATATGCAACCTCCATACTAGGAAATTGAGCTAAACATCTTGAATCACTCTCAAATGATGCAGACAAGTTCGGATCGTGGATCTAACAAAACAAATTTTACGACAAATACATAACGATATAAGTTTAGATTAAAACTGATAGCAATAACATGTTATTCGAATAACTTACATGATCTGCAACCCAATCGCATAAATTATCCTGATGATATTTTTCCAATCGTTCATCGTTCCAATCAGGATGCCCCTCACGTACCTCGTTAAAATGAATTCTGTTTTCGACAATAAATTATGACATTAATATTATATCATTTCATACACACACAAACACAAATATAACAATTAATCCAAAAAAACTTACTCTCTAATTTTTTCAAGACATGCGCAATTAAGCAAGATAAACCGGTATATCTTGTTGATAAACATAGTATCTACCCTCTTATAATCGGCTTTACCATATGGCCCGTCTTGAATTCTTCGAGGCCGGTTAAGTCTCGTCTCAATGTTCTCGTCCAGATAGCGGGAACAAAATGTGGTTGCTTCATCAATAAGATAACCTTGCATAATAGAACCCTCTGGTCGATTTCTATTGCGTATATACTTTTTAAGAGTGTAGGGGTACCTAAAGAAAATATGTTGAATAAATAAATACAGGCATAAAGGACAACAATAATTTTAAAAATTGTGCGAAACGAAAAATTACACGTACCTCTCGACGGGATACATCCATCGATATTGTACCGGTCCGCTAACTTAGCCTCAGTTGCAAGATGAACCGTCAGGTGTATTATGATATCGAAAAATGACGGTGGGAAAATACGCTCAAACTTGAAAAGTATCAACGCAATAGAATTTTCTAGTTTATCCAGCGTCACAACATCCAGTGCTTTAGCACACAACTCTCTGAAAAAACAACATAGGTCGTTGATTACTAGACCAACCGATTCAGAAGAGAAGTCCTGAGGGCTAATGGAAGAAGGTGCTCCACGATAACATGGTGATCATGACTTTTCAGCCCATCGATCTTGCCTTTCACAATTTTTATCTTCTTACTGAATGATCCTGAGAAACCTGTAGGAACTTTCAAATCATGCAACACCTGCAGGAATCTTTTCTTCTCCAGTTGTGACATATGATAAGCGGCATTGGAAAGTACAAACTTGACTGGTTTACCCGCTACCGGTTTAGGGTGCAATTCACTTCTTATTTCCCAGTCCTGTAGATCCATCCGAGCATTCAGGTTGTCTTTCGATTTCCCGTATTTACAAAGAAACAAGTTGAGTATGTGCTCTGATACTCCCTTCTCTATATGCATGACGTCCAGACAATGACGCACTAAATTTGTTGACCAGTACGGAAGCTCGAAGAAAATTCTTAACTTGTTCCAAAATGGTGGTTTGACCTGTTTTGTCGGATCCATCCCGAAGGTCACATTATTGTAACCATCCCACTGAGCAGTCACGTCCTCTCCGGACAATGGAGCTGGAGGTCCAAGAAGCTCCTGATGACCATCAAAGTGAACAATGTATAACCTGTAGGGGTGGTCTAGAGGCAGGAAACGTCGATGGCCGCAATAACAAACCTTCCTGCTAAAATTCAATAATTTCGATGTTGTGTGTTGATGGCAATGAGGACATGCTTTGTGACCATGTACGGACCAACCTGATAGCATTCCATACGTAGGAAAGTCATTAATTGTCCACATTAAAGCCGCACGCAATATGAAGGTTGTATTTGTGTTTGCATCGTAAGTCTCTACACCATCAATGAACAAAGATTTTAACTCCTCGATCAGAGGTCGGAGATAGAAGTCGATATTGTTTCCCGGTGAGTTTGGTCCGTCGATAAGAAGAGGCATCATAAAGTATGATTGGTCTATAGCCAACCAAGGCGACAGATTATAAATTATCATTACAACGGGCCATGTGCTGTGACTTCCAGCCATATAGTTGAATGGGCAGAAACCATCACTAGCCAGTCCGAGCCTAACATTGCGAGGATCGCTACTGAATAATGCGTGCCTCCTATCGAAATCCTTCCATGCCGGTGAATCTCTTGGATGGCTCATTTTTCCATCTTCACTTGGAGGAGCACGGTGATGCCAAATCATTGCCTCGGCTGTTTTCTTGCACCTGAATAGCCTCTGCAGCCTCTGTGTTATGGGAAAATATCGTGTTATCTTGACAGGTATATCAGGCTTCTTATCAGAATCTTTCGGCTTATACCTGGTATTTCCGCATGTTGGACACTCTTTCAAATCTGAATTTTCTTTCCGGTACAACACGCAATTTTTAGGACATACTTGAATTTTCTCACACTTCAGACCCAAATCAGACATCATCTTCTGGGCTCCGTACCAGCTGTCGGGCATATTATTTCCCGGGGGCATAGAATCTTTCAAGAACGAAAGAAGTATTGTGAATGACTTGTTGCTCCATCCATTTAGGCACTTAATCTGGAAAAGTTGGACGAACCATGAGAGAGTGGAATACTTTGCATTCTCATAAATTGGTTTTCTAGCATCATTCATGAAATTTTCATATTTATCCGCACGCGGTCCTTGACCGGAAGGAATGTCATCTTCGGTACGAATAGATTCACCTAGGGCAGCCTCTACCATATCCTCCATTTCTTCTGATGGAAAGAAATTACCGTCTTCTTCTTCTGCCACATTACCATCTTTTCCTTCTTCTCCTGCTGCATTATCGTCTTCTCCTTCTTCTTCTGCCGCATTACTGCGTTCTTCTCCTTCCCCGTGATATTTCCAAGTTGTATAAAGTCTAGTAAAACCATATTTTACGATATGAAGCTCTGCCAATTCTACCTTCTGCCAGTACTTATTCCCACATCTATCGCACGGGCAGAGAATCTTCTCTATCACGATCTTATTATGTGCGTGTGCAAATTCAATAAAAACAGCAACTCCTGCGACAAATTTAGGTTGCATACGTTGTTGCTAATCCACATACATCTAGTCCTTAACTCTGACGTACTCATGGGCCATGTTAGACTGTATAACATATAAATTGTAGGTTATGATGACTGTATTGAGAAATCTAAGAACGAGATGGTTACTGACAAAGGAGAAAATCCGTGTATATGCTTTGTGTGTGCATTTGTCATTGAAAAGAATAAATTATCGATAATCAAAGTTAGATTTAAGGATACTCATGTATGAGAATATGAAAGTTTCATATTATCATCGAATATCATATATTGGTTTTAACTTGAACATCTTGAATCACTCTCTAATGATGCGTTTGTTGTGTATTCTTGTTTTATGTGTGTGTTTCGGCTGTCGGGGGTAAGGCTTCTATCCCATTAAGAATGTATAGAGCGAACACACATTCGCTTGTGCTTTCAACCGTTTTGAGTAAATTTCGGCAGCACCTCCCCGCTGTTCTCCGAGTACACTGTAATAGAATAGATAATCATTTCAAAGCTGTGAAACAACGTTGAAATGAACATCTAATCTATCTTTATACATGGAAAACCAGCGAAAAGGTACCGACGAAATATCTCGAAACGGCTGAAAACACAAGTGAATGAAGGTGTTTGCTTTATACATTCCTAACTTGTCCACACGGGACAAATCTATCGGTTATTATACGATTGAATCTTCTCGTCACATAGACTACACGACGGTTGTTAGTATCGAGCTATACCCTCCGATATTTAACAACCTTCGTATAGTTCTATGTCACGACGAACATCGACGTATGTTAACCGATAGACGGGGACTAAGTGGCGCTTTGAGTTTCATATATGAGTATCGATGAGAATATGAAAGTTTCATATTATCATCGAGTATCATATATTGGTTTGAACTTGAACATCTTGATTCACTCTCTAATGATGCGTTTGTTGTGTATTCTTGTTGTATGTGTGTTTCGGCTGTCGGGGGTAAAGCTTCTATCCCATTAAGAATGTATAGAGCGAACACCCATTCGCTTGTGCTTTCAACAGTTTCGAGTAAATTTCGGCAGCACCTCCCCGCTGTTCTCCGAGTACACTGTAATAGAATAGATAATCATTTCAAAGCTGTGAAACAATGTTGAAATGAACATCTAATCTATCTTTGTACATGGAGAACCAGCGGAAAGGTACCGACGAAATATCTCGAAACGGATGAAAACACAAGTGAATGAAGGTGTTTGCTTTATACATTCCTAACTTGTCCACACGGGACAAATCTATCGGTTATCATACGATTGAATCTTCTCGTCACATAGACTATACGACGGTTGTTAGTATCGAGCTATACCGTCCGATATTTAACAACTTTCGTATAGTTCTATGTCACGACGAATATCGAACGTATGTTAACCGATAGACGGGGACTAAGTGGCGCTTTGAGTTTCATATATGAGTATCGATGAGAATATGAAAGTTTTATATTATCATCGAATATTATATATTGGTTTTAACTTGAAAAACGTGTCGTTGAAACAAATTATTGTTCTCCGCCTTGCACTCTCTTAACAATGGTACGTGCATTAAACAACATGTAAGAGCTATCTATAACTCTAAACTTTCACCTGTTGGGTTCAACAAAAAGGTTTTTGATATAACAAACACAACCTTCCTCAATTTTTTTGGAGACATAAATCAAGGAAAAAATAGATTTCAGATGGTGATAAAAATACCAAATTCTTTCATTGTTGGGTTAATGTTAGAAGATGTCAAAACAGAATTACAAAGTTGCAAAATATAGAAGGAATTTGTTTTGAGGAGCATAAACAGATTGTTCATATGACAGCTTCTCATTTTGAAAAAGCTTTTACTTCACAAAATATAAATGTAGAATTTGATTGCAGACATATCATTTCTAATATGATTTCAGACATATCAGGTTTAAGGTTAGAGCCTAGGGTTAATTTGGGTTAATTAGAGGCTAGGGTTAATTTTAGTTAATTATTGATAATTTGAAAGGGTTAATTAGGTTAATATAGGTAAGTTTACTTGAAACAGCGCATTCTGTCTATATGAATGATTAAGTTTGTATAATCTTCACACACGTGTTTTCATGTATGCTGGCCATCTTGAGGGTGCATGTAATATTTTTAATTTCCTCTCAAATTGTAATTTGCATATATCATGAAATCTTTCCCCTGGGTAAATGTTTAGGTTTAGGGTTAGAGTCCAGTATCCACTACAGTTTATTGTAGAACCAAGCAAAATTGTTGAATCAACACTTGCACTACACACTCACCATTTTGACTCTTCCACTCTCACATCTATAGGCACACCATTTTTCAACCTAATAATAAGTTAGCAGCCAACACGTCGACATTCGCTCTAGTTAGAGTTTTTCGATAGCATCTCGCTCCTCGCTCCATGGCCAATATTCCTGTCATACATCAATCCATGGCCTACGCCCACAAACAAAATGGGGGCACAGAGAAATGATGCTCTATATAGACTTACAAAGGGATTAATATGTACAGGGTCAACATACATTATGCAAAGATTTTTCCTAAAGTTGGGAAATATTTTTTCAAACATAAAGAGATGCCCCAGGCTGTTAATTCTACTCTCGTTTGTCTTATTCCCAAAAAGGCAAACTGTCGCTCCATCATCGATTATAGGCCTATAAACCTTTGTAATTTTCAATACAAAATTTTCATTATCCCTAACTCTAGCCCCAGCCCTAGCCCCAGCCGAACCCCAACCCCAACCCTAACTCTAACCCTGACCCCAGCCCCAGCCAGCCCCAGCCGAATCCCAACCCTAACCCCAACCCCAGCCCCCAACAGCAACCCCAACCCTAACCTTAACCCTAACCCCAACCGATGCCTAACCCTAACCCTCATCGGTACCCAAACCCTGAACCCTAGCCCTAAAATCATCAAAATTATGTTTAATTGAAGATTTACTAACCTGTGGGCGGTGGAGGAAACGACGGAGACGCTCGATTGGTGGTCGACAACGTGCGCAACCGGCGACGAGGAAGAACGAGGGCGGTGATGACGCCGAAACGGAGGGTGGTGGCGACGACGAGAACGGCAACGAGAACTGCGACGCGGCGGGAACGAGAGATTTGGGGATTTTGGGAGTTAACGCGCGCGAGAGAGATGATCAGCGTAGGGCATTTCTGTGCCTTTTTAATTAAATTCCGATTTAGATGCCTCTACGGATTAGTCCGTAGGTCATTGGTTTGCTGGTTCGTAGAGGCAAACAACAAATTACGATTTAATATTTTTAAATTAAAACGTCGGGAACCGTAGGGACAACCATCGGACCCTACGGATTAATCCGTAGGGCCAAAATAAATCTGTCCCTACGGATTATATTATCCGTAGGGACAACCCTCTATTGTAGTAGTGGAACTGAAGGAATAAATATTTAAGAAATTTTGTAGTTTGGGCAATACAGTATTGGTTACGAAATTAATTATGAAAACTAACAATTACGGTACCGGTTTTGAAATTGTGTTTACAAGGTGATAGTACCATTTTCATTTTCTTGAAATATATATATGACATGAGAACTAGGCCAAGCTAACAGCAAACCAATCCGATTCAACCAAGATTTGGCTTGTGAGATACCTCAGAGTTTCGGCTGGTTGTGGTTCAAGTTTGGTTCCTTTTAGTAAACCAATTGAACTAACCAGTGAGATCGAACCAAAAGGCTGGCCAGGTTCAATTAGTATTCCATGCATGTTTTGTTATTGTTGTCGACATGTTGATTGGACAGGCTATTTTCATTAAAAGCTCCTTACCTGTACAGGAGATTATTGGAGTGCACATTCAATGTACGCAGTGACCCAGCGATTGATTGATCTGTGGAAGCCACAAGATCATTTTGTGCATGGGATTTTGCCGCATTTCATGTTATGCATCGGCCATGTGACCAGTGTTTGACCCCTTTAATGTCTCCAAAACATTTTCCCAAGTTATTTGCTTCTACATATATGGCCTTGTACATGACCCAAGCCTAACCAAATAAATAGTGCCATTAGGTATAAGACATTTATGCAACTAGTCTAAAGGATGAACATAAGCATTCCTTGCGATCAGAGTTGCCTATATTTTGCGATAAAGGAGTTGCCTGTTGAAATCAATGCCCAAAGCTAACCCAATGAAAACCGATCGTCCTTCTGTATTGCATTGGTATAAGCCATGTATTGGTTCTTATTAGCATATCTCTCCACTGTTTTTATCGGTGCAGAATCAGTCGGGAGAATCTAAACTAATTACTTCTATCATTTGAAATCATTGGTATCCTCCGCCCTAGAAGATGATTAATTATGCTTGCAAAACTTTTTATCTCCCATGTAACACAAACTTTGTAACAACATGAAACCACCAACTTAAGATAATGGACATTGAATTAATTTTTATGGGTCCTTGATTTTCACAACCATATATGTGAAATGAATTTGCTATATTTCGTCCTAAAAGCAATTCATTATGATTTTTCTGCTTTACTTTTTCCAAACTGCATTATATATATGTGTGTGTGTGAGAATAATAAAGAAAAAAAAAACCCGATGAGGCTTTTTAGTATATCCTCCATGATTTGATTTTATTTGACGATTGGATATATATATATATATATAAGAGATCCTAGAAGGTTTTTTCATTAGGTGCTGTCAAATATGTCCACGATTTTTTTTGACGATCAAACACTCATTATTATCATCTTTATCATGTAAGATTTGGATACACCAAATTTCATATTATCCACCACTTTTCACCGTTGAAGTAACAATGTAAAAAGTTCTATCGTCGGTAAACCGTTAATTTTGCACCCGCTAAATCAACGGTGAAGAAATGATAGAATGACATGAAATTTGGTATATCCACATCTTAAATGATAAAGATGATGATAATGGGTGCTGAATGTCAAAAGAAATCGTAGGAGTGATTTTTTTCCAACGCTGTTGGAGGAAATTCCCTCCGATTGGCACTTTTCCTCCTATAATTGATGACTTAAATAATTTATGTATAAAGCTTGTTTTTTGAGTCTTAAGATTTATCTTTCTCAAGAAAATCATGAAAAGAATGTTGTTCAATGTATCCACACACGTGCATGTGCAAAACAAAATACTAGTCTTAGGTAAATGGGTAATGCCGGGTCCTTAATTGTACTAGTTGAAAGAGAAGGGGAAAGAGATAAAAGGGAAAGGTGGGGGAAAAAAGGAGGAAGGACAATAGCGTGGAGAACATTTTGGTGAAAAAAGCCAAAGGGGGAGGGGGAAAATTTAATGCTGGAGGTGTGGTTCATGAGAAATCTCATACAAGAAGGGGGACCCTTTCCTTTTGGATGGTGTCATTGGGAAATGATGGGCGGCTACTGGCTAGGTTGGTTAAGGGTCGCTTTGATGGTGCCCTCATCCTCCCTTTAAACTCCTAAACTCACCTCTCTCTCTCTCTCTCTCCCCCTCTCTCTACCATCACATATTTATTTCTCCTCTCTCCTCAATGCCTGCCTCTTTTAACTCATCAATCATCCAATGCTCTTATCTAGGGCTCGGCTTTGCAAAGTTTTGAGTAATATTATCACTTATCATACCGTTCTGGTACTGGGCAGCCAACTCTCCATCAATATAGAAAAGAATTGTGATGGGTAGTAGCATGCCCGAGAACCCGAACTCTTCGGAGCCCGAGAGTAGCAACAACTCCTCTCTCTTGTCCCCGTCCTCTCCAAACCCGATATCCGAAACATCCAAACCCGTTAGCGGCTCCAAGAAGAAGCCCGGTACGAATAAACGGGCACCGGATTGCAATACTCACCCGGTTTACCGCGGTGTTCGGATGCGGGCGTGGGGAAAATGGGTCTCGGAGATCCGCGAGCCCAAGAAGAAGTCTCGGATCTGGTTGGGTACATTTCCTAGGCCCGAAATGGCGGCCCGGGCCCACGACGTGGCGGCCCTAAGCATCAAGGGCAATTCCGCGATTTTGAACTTTCCCGGTCTTATCGGGTCGCTGCCCCGACCCGTTAGCCTCTCGCCTCAGGACGTTCAAGCCGCCGCAGCGAAGGCTGCGGCAATGGAGATCAATGATGACGTGGCAGATCCTACATCGTCCGATGAGTTGGGTGAGATTGTGGAGTTGCCAAACCTGGATGGGAATTTATTTGATTCGGCCGATTCGGGTTGCGAATTTGTTTACTATGACCCGGTTGACCCTTGGGCGTACCCGGATGAATGCGGGTTCTTATCGGGTCAAATGTTGACACCCAATAACGGATTGGATCCGAATGGTTTTGAAGGGTTCTTTTGGAATTAATGCCCAACAAATTTTAATTTTGGAAACCTTTCTCTCTTTTCGCTCTTCACCCTGTTATTTTACTTTATTGGTTAGCACTCCCATGATCGTCATACCTCATATAGTGTTTGTAGAAGGCTTGGGAGAAGAAATGATATATGATGTGCCTACTTTTGTTATGGATGAGAAATCCACAATGTGAATACTACTAGGTTTGTGTCTCCTTACTTTGGGCTTTTTCTTCGAAATAATTTTCCGTCCAGTAATGCTTTATCTGGCTCTGAGACATTGTATAAGAAGAACATTTTTTATCCCATAATTATCGAGATTATATGAAGTCCGCTGAAAAATGTCAGTAGATCGACTTAGTTGGTCAGAAAAAGTTGTTTTCATTCTTTTTATTCTTTTTATATGATTTTGTGTAAGTGAGATAAAATGTAATTTAGCAATTTAGGTACATGTTACTTGTTTGCTAAGTAGAAGCAAGTGCAATAAAAACATTGGAAGCAATCTATGTGAATAATGAATGTTAGCTTCAATTAGTTCATTAGTTGCTTAAAGGGTATATACTCCAAATTAAGAAAAATTGCTAGAATAGGTAAAATTAGAACAAAGCCTAAAACAAGAAGAAGGGGGAAAAAATTGTTTATCAAAGGTATCTGTCTAAATGAGCTGCCATGAGAGCTCTTCTAGTCCTCTCTGGCTTCTTGTTGCAATATGAAAAAGGCCAGTCTTTATCACATTCTCCTTGGAGTCTTTACTTGATACCTGTATAGATTATTTTTCTGTTTCTACACTCAAACACCAAACTCAACTATTGATTTGTATTATAATTCAGTTGGTGTGTAGTCGCATGCTATTAATCATTCCATTTAAAATACTCATAGATGATATTGCATCCGTAACATTGTTGCTCGGATATTGGTTGATTGCTAAGCCAAGAGAGCGTTCATATCTGCCATAACTAGCAGTCGCATATGCGATATTTGGAATATCTTGGTCAGATTGATATTTGGAATAAGGTTAATGCTACATGATTGAGATATCAATTGTAGATTATATTTACAATGATATAATTCTTTCCATATGTAGGAAGAGATTCACATCAATAAGGCATAGTATTTTTTAAGTGTGCAATGCACATATGCATACGTGAGATATCATAAGCAATGAAAAAGGTGTTGGAGCTCTCCCTTTCATAATCAACTTGCTGAAATTGTATTACTGATAAAGAGTAATGGTCGAACTGACAACAAAATACTTTAGTTGAAAATGCACTAAAAAAGGATTTGCATATTCGTTTCGCATTACCCGGCCTACTTCAGATGTTACAAGGTCTTCTTTGTAAAAAGAATTTCCATTGATCATTGATCGAAGAAAATGGATATTTATTTTCATATGGTTTTCCTAAAATTTTATAAATTTTTGGGTTAATTACGGATACACCCACTGTGCTATTGGGGTTTGGACACTTATATCCTGAAGTATTATAATAAGCGTTTTTACCCGTTCTGATTGAAAATTATGTTTCTAATTTTCATTATATCCCTTTGCTCTTCCTCTTCAAAAATTAACCCTAATAAAGTCATGAAAAGAAAATCTTAGCCAAATCAACTAAAGAAAAATGATAATAAAATAAAATTGAAAAATACTAATCTTGAATTTTTTTTCCCCTTCTTAAATCTAATGGAGAGAATATATGAAATATCAAGCTTTTAGATTATGGTTAAACACTTAAATACCTTCGAGATAATAGAAAAAAGTTTGAAGGTTTAATAGAAGAAAAGACAACATCAAGATTTAAGATTATGGCTAAAATATTGGTATCTTAGGATTAAAAAATGTCAAGAACCGCTTTGCCTAAAAGCTCCCCAAATGGGGATGAATATAATTGACAATAACGAGGTTCGAATCTAAGACATCTTGAATCTGTTGTTCTGATACCATATCACGAAACATTTTACCCAAAAACATAAGCTGTTAGGTTATGTGATAACATTGTATATCAAGACAACATAATATTTTAACAAAAAATGGTTTTTTAGAGTAAAAGAGAAGAAGAAAGGGGTAAAATGGGTGTTGAAAATATTTATTAACCATAAGGGGTGCAGGTGCTTATTATCATAGTTTAGGGGTACAAATGCTCAAACCAAATAGTTCGGGGGTTTACGTACAATTAGCCCAGAAATTTTACTAAAAACGGTTTGACAAAAATGACACAAGATGACAAAAACACCCTTATCATTGGGTGCCACAAACCGTAGTTATCAATGTGTACTGACATTAAAAATGGAAACGAGTTATCAGTGAGGGCAAACTCGTCATTTTAGCGACCTGTGCCATCTGGAAAGTGATGGGCCCCACGACGCGCAGCTTTCTCGCCAGCTGTGAGCGAATATATCGTACCTTTTAAATTAACGCCAGAATCCGGACATCTCACATCTATCCAGAAGGCCTTTTCGATTGTGGGACCCAAGGGCTCAATGGGTCCGATCTACGTGGAAAAAACTTATCTATAAAGGCTCACAGAAAAAAATTTCTCTGCAAGTCACTTGCAAACTCTTAAATGGGTTTTAGAGATTCGTATAAATTTGTTTTGCACGCCCTTTTTTTTCTTCCACAAATCTCGAAGCCCTTTTAAACGCTTCCAAATGGTTCGTAGAGAAACTTCTGTACAAGCCCTTATAGAGAAGTTTTTTCCATCTAGAGTGCAATGGTAACAGATCCATGATCAGTGAAAATAACCTTCGCAATCGTTTTCGATGACTTCCTTCCTCTTTCATTAATCCAAAAACCAGTATTACCGCGATTTATGCTGCCCTTTTGTAAAGTAATCATAATGTATTGTATGCAACATTATGTAAATTTCTTTTTTAGTACATTTTTCAAACACTTAACATAATGTTTGAAATGATCATAACGACTAGCAATATATTCAACATCATAAAGTTCTTTTTGTGAAATAATCATAAGGTATTTTACATATTGTTTTGGGGGGGGGGGGATTTGTTTTGACACGGTTCATGTGCAAAGATGGAACAGTTTTGATGAAGTATTTAATGTCAGGTAATCACGATGAAGACCATTGGGACTCCGTCTTTATCTAGAAAAATTGAGATGTGGTCTGAGTCATGACAGAAAATGTAGATTGAAAAGCCGAGGGAAAAAGCTAACCAAGTTTGATAGAAAGAAGCGGCTTGTCGAGCCTAGCAAAAGATAGAGATTCACACCTGTCGGACCAAAAATAAATGACCACTTAGATAAAAGTCGATAAAAGACAAATCATCGATTAACTCTCTGCAACATGTGTTCCTCTTAGAAGGAAATAATCTAACATCAAATTCCCCATACATAACCCAAGCCTTAGGGAAGCTATTTCTAACTACTCTAATTTCAAAAGAAACGCTGACTCCTTGTTATCTTAATCGATAGGGGCATCAACATGGGTTATAGACCAATCAATATATGTAGCAATACAGAAGAAAGGGTGAAACTTCCAAGATGAGAGGAAAGAAGGCTATTCAAGTAATCACGCTGGTCTAATAGAAGGCCTCCACGACATGAAAGAGCATCTAAAGAAAGCCATTTAGTAATAAAATTCTCCCCTCCCAATATAATTCAAAACAGCACGAGTTGTCAAATTCAATTTGTATTCTTAAGTACAAACAGTATCAAGATTGATATAAAGACTGACATGCCTGACGAGAGATTGCTTTCGTTCTTTTGCTGGCCCGGTTTGGTTGCAGGACTTTTTTGGATTTGGATTTGGACTGTGGAATCCCAGAATTCCATAATTTTGTGTTTGGTTGGGAGATTTGGATTTTTAGGATTCCTTTGTTTTTTATGGGGGTCCCACCATAAAACATGGATTCCTGAATCCTAATTTTTTTAAAGGATTTTCAAGGATTTGGCAATATTCATTATACTTTTAGATGGGACCCGTGTACTTTATTTATTTAATAATCCTCTCTCTATCTCTCTCTCTCTAAAATCCTCAAATCCAAATCCCACTTTATTTTCACCAACCAAACAAAGATTACAAGAATCTACAAATCCAATACTAGAAATCCAAAACCAACCAGACAACAAATTACTAAATCCAGAAATTTTCAACCGTACTATTTTGGAATCCAAATCTCATAATCTTGCAACCAAACAGGCCCTTAGGGGCCTATCCTATATGCAAAATGTCCTGATTTCACCTTATATAAAATCTGGGAGTGTTTTTCTAAATTGCTGATTTCGTTTTGCGACTTTTGAAAACTAAGTTTTTGATATTTGAGTTTTGATTCGTTCGTTTGACGTTTGTACGCCAACGATGGGAATTGATTGGTTGTTCTTGCATGCGTGGACCATAGGTTCTAACCTATGTGTGTTCGCTTGCCGTATCGGTTTGCGGACTTGATCTTGATGTCGATACGATATGCATTGATTTGTAGGTACATTGGCGTGGACTTTCGGGGCGACGAAGGAGAATGAGGCATTCATCGACTTCGGCTGGAGTAAGGATTGTAGGTGAGTAGATTTATATCTACGGGGGAAGTCGGGTGGATGGCGTATAACACCCCCGCAACCGTAGTATTAGGGTAATAGGTATATAGTTATATATATAAATATTAGATATGTATACTTAGCTAATAGGGTTCTAGGAGACTATAGGCGAAAGTAAGCGTACTCGTAGGGAGGTATATTTGTAGTTCTTATTTTCTTAACCTTGAGCCTTTCGTATATACGTTGTTACACATACACAGATATGTCTCTCTCTCTCTCTCTCTATATATATATATATATATATATACAGGTAAGTTTAAGAATAATTTCGATATAACATCATGAGATGAGGATATGACATGTTAGAATGATGTGAGTCGATATGATCGGACATGATGTCACGAGACTATGTTATATGACATGAGATGAAATGACATGATACGATATGATATATTATATCATACAAATATTAGGCGATATATATTCATAATATGATACGAGATGATATAGCATGTGACGATATGTGGCTAGATGAGATGATAGGTTGTACGTGACCATAGACCCGTACACTTGATTTGATGATATCGTACGATAGATTATACCGTACGTGATATGATGTACAGGATGATTGATCCGAACACTTGACTTGATGATATTGTACGATGGATTATACCGTACGTGATATGATGTACATGATGATTGATCCGCACACTTGACTTGATGATGTCGTACGATGGATTATACCGTACGTGATACTATGAGACTGGATCACCGACTTATGGATGTATCAACTCGGAAAATTATTGTTTTCTAATCACTTAAGTAGATATTAGGATATAATCAGAGCCATACCTATTTTCAAAACTAACGAATCGTTATGCATTTTTAAATGACAATCTCAAGAGAAGCTACAGATTTTCAAATGGTATCTTTTTCTCAAAAACACCGTAGCCCCTATTTTTCTAAAAACAATGATTCGTACTATTTTAAAATATAACTGTATGGCTCATATGTAGCTATGTATTTTATAATGTTGTGTTTACAAATTTCCTTTTTCTGCTATGCTCGTATTATTCTCATTTTGCGGTATACATACCACGTTCTTTCCTTATCTTGTATGACATCATCTGCGAGGATACACACACCATTACCGATGATGCGCATGTTGAAGTACACATACTCGGCGGCTCACACACTCATCATCAGTAAGTGATATGCCACGTACGCATTAGAAATCGTTACTTTACTGTATAACCTAATAACCTGTAGCTTTTTAGTTACTGTTTAGTACCCATACCATACTTACTAGTTCAGTTATTGCATTTTCTAACCTGGTTAGATGCCACGCTCATATAAACACCCTGGTTATGCACTACGGATTTGTTCTGTGCCTGTACTCATTGTTTCATTATTGTTTCATGCTTATGAGATTTCGGTTTTCAAGAGATTTCTGAATTTGAGAACCGCAGATACATTTTTCAAAACTTATGATCGTTTTTAAAACGCGGTTTCTCTTCATATGATATGTGACGTCCACCATGAGTTTTCTCGGTTCTGAGTTATGTGTGCACCCGATTCAAGGAGAGATGAGGCACCGTCTGCGAGTACATGGTGGACCAGGTACGGTATTGCGGGGCAATAAGATCGTATAGAGAGACGTTAAGCCCGGCAGGGGAGCACTACCGACTGGTAATAGTTTTGTCTCAGCGGATATCCGGAGGATACCGACCGGAGTCGTGTGATCAGATGGATTTGAGGGCCGATCCAATGAGACGGCGCCCGAGATATGAGGATTTACGTGTCAATACTGGACACGGGTTTTATGATGTTTATGAGTGTCGATGCTGGGCACTCAGGTTTTTATGATGATTTGGTATGTCGTTGATGGACACACGTTGGATGATACACCTATACACACATATATGATACAGATGACATGGTATCGGATTATGACACGGGCACGATTATATTAATATTATTATACTTATGTTTACACTGTCACCCTTGTTACCACTCGATATTATTATATTATTATATTACCGTCACGCCCCGCTTCCCAAAATATGGAATACGAGGGGTTGACAAGGCCGGCCATGCTCCTACGGTCGAGGAAATATCTCTCCGTAGTCACACTTCGGCTTCTAGCTTTACGTGGTAATCAGTAATCAATGCACAGGTAATGAGAAATGCAGTAACTAAATCAAAAGAACTAACCAGATGGAGATCAAGGAAGTATAGCTCTGTGTCGCTGATCAAGATGTCCGCGATGTCCTCAAGGTACGTCAGGTCCTGGTCCAAGCTAGATCCACTTCTCACTCTGGGCATGCATACTCACGTCGTCAGAGCGACACGATAGCAATATATATATAGACACAAATGGGAACTCGTGCAATAATGATGAATATGTAACAGTAATCAAAAGAATAAAGGCGTGAACATGAAGTAGCCATTGCAGGTAACAAATAGAGCGGGTAACAGTAGAGCATTAAACAGTATAACAGGTATGTTGAATCAGTAAGCAATGCATGTCAATGTCACTAACCCAATCAGTCTCTAAGTCTCACTGTACAGGTCGCTAAGCCTATCGTCAGTCCAAGTGTGAGAGTCAACCACTCGTGAGTATCCCCCACCCAAGGGTAGGACCCAAGGGCAAGGGAACACGGGCCCGAGTCGCTCGCTAATAATCAGTAATATCCCCATATATCTCCAGAATCGCTGTATGTGCCGGCATGGGACTCCCGAGATTCTATTGAACTCACACTCAAACTACCCCCACATCCCGTGGTCTACATCAAACACCAACCATAAACTCAAATACCAGTCGGTGCATGACAAGTCTACGCGAGAACTGAAGACAGGGTCTCCATCAAGCATGTCTCGACTAATACCCAAGATAAATGGACAGTGTTTGGTGCCTTACCTGTGACACCCGTACAAGTGCTTCCATAATTGTTTCATACCAATTATAGTCACACTTATACACGTCCCGCGTCCCACAGACGTCGACAATGCAATAAATCAATAGGGTCCACTGATTCTGTACAAGTACGTGTCACTTTCACTTATCCATTCATGCTTAAACACTAACGTACTTGCCACAATCAAACACTAATATCTAACACTGGGTAATGCATATGATCACTAGGTTACCAATGCAACGAAATCTATATAGTGTGATGAGAATACAGTAATTAAGACATGATTAAGATATCATCAGTCGGTGTCCTACCACTTGCATAATTTATCATAAATCATACATGCAAAATTTAGCGATACAATAAAAAGGGGGTAAGCATTATGTTTAATTGTCTATCTATAAAAATTGGTTTCACGTTAATCGGGTTTCAGGATCACTAGATATGGCCATTTCATTTTAAGCGTTCACTGTTGGAAATCCGGTTTCAGAATCGGAAGTCCATTTCGTAACGCATTTTAATCCCAGTTGGGATCGTATTTAACTGATTCTATAGTTGAACCATATTTAGGTATATCGGTTAGGTTTTCACCTCAATTGACGGATCAGTAAAATTCTATGTCGACAGGGAGTTATGGACAGATTATGTTCGATGTGTAAAATCTGCCTCTGCAGAATTCAGCAAGACGTATCGACATTGTAAAATGAATTAAAAATATCAAGCGGTTGAGGAAACCAGTGAGACCAGCGGGGAAAGAAAGATAATTCAATTCTCCACGTAACGATATGGGGTTCCGCGCATTCTCATAATTGAACAGGAGTATGCATGGGTTTAGAACCAGGGGTTAACTGGGATTTCCGTTCTGAACTGCAGTCCAGAATCGTAATCCACCGCAGTTATCTCTATCATAATTAGTTAGAATTCAGAGACCAACTACAGGATACTGTAGTATAAACAGTTAGCTTCGACACGAGCCATCGAACGCTAAAATCCGGTTTGTACATAATTTAAAATCAATTTTACGGTTTATCATGTACGGAGGTTTTCAGGCTTTACGACAGAATTTGGGACATCATTTTATGTGAGCAAACAACATCGTTTTGTAACCAAGGTCTTACGGGATCTTCATTATAACTCGGGCCACTCAATGTCCTTTATTGACATCAATTTAACTGGGTTTGTATGTCATGGTTTACATCAAACACTTAACTTATAACAATTTACACGAAAAGCATATGCGGGAATTTTTGGTAATTGAATTGTAATATAAAAAGTAGCATGAAGAAAGTATTAAACTTGCCTGAAGACGACGATCGGTGATGTGACAGCAGCGCACGGCACAGTGGTGAACCACGGATACGACAGCGGCAACGACGCGATCACAACTCGAGCACGATAAGAGTTGGCCTCGGTGGAGCTTGGTTCTTGGACTTGATGGCTCGGTGGGTGCTACAGACGTACGCTGGTGTTGAGACGGCTGCTGCGTCGACGACGACAATGATTAGACCGACCGAAGACACGGCTTAACCAGCGATGACGGCAACCAGGAACAACGGTGTTTGCGACAACCATAAATGTTCGATGAAATGACGGGCCTCGATTTGGCTACGATGATGGCGTGTTACGATGGGCAGTGCGATGAGGCAGTGAGGGTGGTCGAGATTGGAGAGACGAAGATGACTGAGATAATGGCACAACAGCAACAGCTTGGACAGCGACGGCTAGGTTTGGGGATGCTCGATTGAGTATGAAGGCTGAGGGGGAGTCGTGGAGGAAGGTAGCGGAGCTCGGGCTCGTGGTGCACGGGGATGGTTCAGGGTGTCGTCAACGGTGTTGGCGGTGCCGCGATGGTCGATGGAGTTGCAGGTTGTGATACGACACTCAGGCGGTTGATGATGAGGCTCGATGGTGGGATTGTGGCCACGAGGTTATAGTGGAGAAGGAGAATGGTGGAGGATGTCGTGGTGGCTCATCGGCATGGCTCCTGTAGCTACGAGGGGAGCAGCGGTGGTGGTGATTGTGGTTGGGGTCTCGGCTGTCGATGGGTGTGCTCGGATATGAGGGGTCAGCTTTGGGGTCGATGGTTGGTGGAAGTGGAGGCGGGTGAGGTGTTGGCAGAGGTTGCAGCGAGGGCTTGGGTTGGTGAAGGTGGTGGGAGTTGGTCATCGTCATCGTCGTCGTGGGGCTCAGTGGGCTGTACCGGCGGCGCGATGGGTTTTGCAGGGGAGGCTTGGGGTGAATGGGAGAGTATGGGGGATGAGGGAGCGGGAGAACAAAAGTGAGGGGGTGAGTTAGAGGGAGGCGCGCACGCGACGTGGGCGCGAGATCGTGGTCGCGAGCGGGGGCGTTGGCGACGACGTGGGAGCGAGGAAGGAGAAAGGAGCGGGAGAGCGGGAAAAGGAGTTGCGTTGGAGAGAAGGGATGAGAACGGGTCGGGTCGGGCGCGTTGGGAAGGATTCGTTGGCCGTGAAAGAGTTTGGGCCGGAGGAATTTAAAAGAAAAATAAAGATAAAGGGGAAAGAGCTAGGCCGGGCTAAGTTTGGGCTGGCAGAATAAAAAGGGAAAAAGGGAAATAAATGGGAAAGGGGAGGGTGTGATTGGCCGATTTGTTAATATAGTTATTTAGTTGTTAGGAAAATGGACATATATATATATATATATATATATATATATATATATATATATATATAGATATAATTTGTTTTGTTTTCTTTGGGCTGGCTGGGTTTAGGGAATTTGTTTAAATAAATTTTGGTAAGGGAAAAATGGAAGTGGGCCGATGTTTGGGGGCGGGGGAGATGAAACGGCTGGGCTCGGAAAAATGAAAAGAAAGAGGGAAATATTAAAGGAGAAGGGGACTCAGGGTTTGGGTTATAGATTGGTTAGGGAAAATTAAAAAGATATTAGATTAGATTAGGGTTAGGGTTTAAAATAATACAAAAATATAGTTATAAAATAAATAAATTTTAAGAGTATCCAAATACGGATATTGGTATACAAAAAGGACTGGGTATTACAATTACTGTGTGAGCTAGAAGATCGTCATACATTCGATTTCTACCTGGTGATATTTTCTACTCACGAGTTAGCAACTCACCCCCGTTGTGCTACAGTTTTCTTGCAGGATCGACCGCATGGATTCAGTAGCAACTTGCTGGCACACAGCTTTCTTCCGAATGATTTGCATTGGTAGGTGGGGTACATTTTGGATCATGACCACCATTTGTATATATTTATTCAGTTGTATCTAGTTAAAAGCTCCATCAACTTGACTATGTATATTTGGTAGATCTAGACACCTGACTTATATATTCTTTCGGACTTAGAGTCACGGATATATATTTATTCTTTATTTTTGGGTTTGATGATATTTTGGTTTTCTTTATCCTCTTTTCTATGATTGATCTTCGCCTTGATGTGTCGTATATCTTTATTTGTGTGGTTGTGATTCCGCTAATTGGCGAAGAGCTAGCTCCCGCTTAGGGATGCCTATTATTATTGTTATGTATTGGTTTTGGATCAAAACTTACACAGGATGTGCTGCCCAAATTTCAAATGACGAAAATGTTTTTAAACATAGTATACAACCCACATGTATTTTCATACAACATTATTTATACTTTCTAAGAAGAACTTGATTTCATTATACGTTTATTTCAAAACCTCACCTCCATTATTTTCCTAAAAAAGTTTAGATTTCTGGCTTTCGTCTTACTTGGATTACGGTGGGGTCCTATAGGCTTCACGTGATTCAAGTTCCGGTCACGTGCCAATTTCGGGTCGTGAAAAATTTGGTATCAGAGCGTTAGGTTTAACCTTGATTCGAATCTTGGTTTGACTATGCGGAGTCTAGGGCGTATATATATATTTTGGAACTTAGGCTTGACCTTACGAAACTTAGACTTGACTAAGGGGGTATTAGACCCGAACTTTCGTCACATAGGTTGACCTTGGTTGATGGAGTAGGTAACTTAAGTAGAGTGACGTACGGTGTGTATGTTTCGCGGCATACTTACGATACGCTGCTCCGCTTAAGTGACCTTAGAATGTACATTTCTTGAGATCCGTTATTCTATTCGTTCCTATGATCTATCTTCATCGATGTTTGGTTGCGGATTCTATTATCTTGGCTACACGAGCTGAGAGGGCTGCAGCTAGAGATGCGGTCAGAGCGAGCTCGTCAGAGATGAGGACCGACCAGGATGTATTCCGGAAACGTAGGAACGTATTGATGTATTGTTTATGATAGGATTTCTCGTTTGACACGAGTGTTCGGGATCTGCACCAGCTAATCGGCCATTACTAAAGGACAGCCAGGTCGTGAAGACTGTTGATATACAGCCTACTTCAGAAATCGATGTGTTGTCTACCCTGCTGACAGATGAACCGGCTGTTGCTGAGATTGGCAAGATATCGCTTCCAGATTTTATAAGCTGAAGCCACACGAGTTTACAGGCAGGGATGTGACAGAAGATCGCTAGTGACCCTTGGATAAGTGACTAGGACATTTTGTTCGTTTTGATGCTCCGATGCGAGATCATTAAGTTGACTAGCTTCAGTTAGAAGGGGCATCATCCAATCGTGTTGTGAGTTGATAGAGAAAGGGCGAATAATTTGTATTCCTCTAATAACTTGGATGAGTTCCCGAGAACATAATTGGGTAAATATCTTCCACAGAGTGGTGAAAATGCCCGATGATCGTAACTTAGAGTCCTTACGAGAGACTCTGGATATGATTATAGCCAAATTGGATTGCGGTCTACACAGCTACCAAGATATGATTCCGAATTGGTCGATATTGATGAAAAATTGATGAGAGATTCATGTAAGCTCTTGATGAGTCGTTTTTCTCCGTTAAAGCCAGAGAATTGATACGTACGCGGAGGCATTGGATACAACCACATTTCCAGAGGTGAGTCATGATGAGAATGCAGCCGTCCCGGAACAGAAACGGATTAAGTAAAGAGTTCCAACTTCCGGGCAGTTCGACAAATGTGAGATCGGAAGAGACCGTAGCAGGTTATTCCTAGGACACCATAGTGATAAATATTTGGACTCAGGATCGGTTGTATTGCATGTATCCAAAGGGCCAGATGCCACCGTCAGTGACATGCTACTTTGCGAGTGGCCAGATTAATTGGCCAGGAGATGTTCAGAAAGGCGCCAGAACGGGATTGTTTCCATCGCTACTCCTAAACGGGCTGTCGAGCCCAGGAGTCATGCAATTGGTGATCCACAGAGAGAAACAAGTACCCAGAGACAGGGGACGCTAGACCGTGGGCAGGAGTCAAGTAGATATTTTTGTTCTGCCAGCCTTGGGTGCACCGGCACTTTTCGACATTGAAAGTGGTGTATCTCAATGTCATTTATTTTTTATTTGTGTTTAGTGATCTGAGTATCATGCTTATATCGTTTTAGACTTTTGAGTTTTGATAATTTAGTTTCATGATTGATATTTTCGTGCACCGTAATTGCACTTGATTTATGTTTTATACACCCATTACGTTTGATTTATATTTTGTGCATATCTATTGCACTTGATATCGATTTTGTGCACTTGTTGCACATATTTATGACTCCGTCTGTCCCGATACAGTCAATTTTAATTTCGTGCACTCGGTATACTTGATTTCTGATTTCGTGCATGTTGTATGCACTTGATTTTGACTTATGCACTCAGTGTAGTTCACATGCGCCTTCAGTGCATTGATATGGGTTTTTGTGCTCGCAGTTGCATATGTTTATGATTTCATACACTTCGGTCTACTTGATTTTTGATTTCGTGCATATTGTATACCGTTGATCTTGATTCATATACTTGGTATTTGTTTTCGTGCACCCTGTTGCACTAGATTTATGTTTTCGTGCACCTTATGCACGTGATATTTGTTTTCGTGCACGCTATTGCACTAGATGCTTTTGTGCGGACCTGACGTACTTGATTTAGATTCTTGCGCACACTTGGCCCACTTGATGTGATTTTGTGCACACCGGTTGCACTTGACAGATGTTTTTATGCACACCTGTTGCACGCAGTTATTGCTTTCGTGCACATTCGTGACACTTGTATTTGACTTTGATTTCCATGCGCACCAAACGCACATGGTATTTTTGTATACACTTATTGAGATTTATTTCTTTCAACCATCATATTTTTATGATATATACTACATGATATAGTAACCGAGCAGGGCTGGTCTGAAAACAGTACCTGAGTATCTTTTGCATGCATCGATATTTACCGAAGAGGCTTTCAGAAAGAAGCTATAATCTCACTATATTCATACGTGTCCATGAGTGACACGAAATTTTATAAAGAAACCCCTTCTAAATCATTTTCAAAAGGCGGGACGTATATTTTAAGTAAAACATAAATAGATATATATTTATTTCTTTACAAAATGAACATCCGCTACTTGTACCGTGATATACGTATCGCACGACGATTTGAAAAGAATTTTGCATGCAATTTTATTCAGTTGTTTAGACGATTTCACAAGAATGCGTACTATATATATATTATATAGCTTTGATTATATTATATTTGATTTTAACAGTAGATTTTTGAAATTAACATATTCATCATAACTCCCATGATTGCATGACGCTTGACTGAGTTTCGATTTTGAGTTTTTGCACTCGTTTTCATGCGCATACGATGCGCTGTGTTGTTCTTGCGTATTCATGATTTCAGAGCCACTTCGATTTAATTGATTTACTGAAATGTTTTAAATATTTGGAGTATTTAAATTTAAATTCAGGGACCGAATTTATTTAAGGGGGGAAGATTGTAACATTTAAGGAAAATATAAAATATTATTTTCGGAATTTAAATAATAAAATATTAAATTTCATGAATATTATAAAAGTATGGAAATTAGTTTTAATGAAATGGTATAATTATATACATATAATTTGGAAAATAATTAGAATTTTAAATTGAATTGTTATTTATGAAAGCATTTATTGGATTTGAGCTTTTATAAATTATTACGCAATTATTTACATACAAGGTTATGCTAAACTTGATTAGTATTTTACTAATTATGTATTAAACCATGTTTATGTATTATGGCATGCTACATTACATTTTGAAACATTTGTTAATATTTAATACCATAGCTCCATTTTAGTTTGCTTTTAAATTTGTTTGGTTTTAAAGAGAAAAAAAAATGAGAAAAGAAAAGAAAAGATATTAAAAAAATGAGGGGGACAAGAGAGTATGGGCGAGAGAGAGAGGGGGGGGGGGAAGGTTCTACAACCATGGCTCTTTTATTTCCTTCTTCATCTCTCATCCTTTCTTCATTTCCTTCCTCCTCCTTCTTCTTCATCCTCCTCCACCATCCATTCTACCACCACAAAACACCCCCAAAAGCTCATCAAAACCCCATTTTCCCTTCATAAAAATTATTTCTAAGCACACTACAAGCATCATGGTGGGATCAATTTCTATTCTTGAGCTCATTTGGCCATCTTAGAATTTTCTTGAGTTGCTCTATGAGGTAAAACACTCACCTTTCACTAAGTTTTTATGTTTCCTAACCTCATAAAGTAGTTTAAAGCTTGAAAGTGTAGGTTTAGTGAACTTGAAAAATTCTAGGATGGTCTTTAGTTGATATTTCGAGTTGTGGTGATATAATTGAGGCTTAGTTAGTGACCACAATCTTATTAGTGATAGAATTCTTTATCAAACTTGAGTTTAGAAGTTTCAAAAATGAACTTGGAATTTTCCGATATCGGGTTTCTGTTGAATTGTGGTGATCAAATAGAATCTGGAATGACTCGAGAACCCTGAAAAATATATTGCAGATACAGTAGGATGTGCAGGCTATTTGGAAGATACCCTAGAAACCCGAGCCCCCATCTCCCCCTTCTAGTCGCCAAAATAATCCATATGGCCGCAATTTGCAGCGTGACCATGGAGTTTGGGTTTGGTTTTTGGTCCATAGCTCAAACATCTGATATCTAGGCCTATCCTATATGCAAAATGTCATAGTTTCACCTTATATAGAATCTGGGAGTGCTTTTCTAAGTTGCTGATTTCGTTTTGTGACTTTTGAAAACTATGTTTTTGATATTTGAGTTTTGACTCAATCGTTTGACGTTTGTACGTCAACGACAGGAGTTGATTGGTTGTTCTTGCATGCGTGGACCATAGGTTCTAACCTATGTGTGTTCGCTTGCCGCATCGGTTTGCGGACTTGATCTTGATGTCGATAAGATATGCATTGGCTTGTAGCTACATTGGCGTGGACTTTCGGGGCGAAGGAGAACGGAGCGTTCATTTACTTCGGCTGGAGCGAGAATAGTAGGTGAGTAGATATATATCTACGGGGGAAGTCGGTTGGATGGAGTATAGCACCCCCGCTACCAAAGTATTATAGTAATAGTTATATAGTTATATATATAAATATTAGACATGTATACTTAGCTAATAGGGTTCTAGGAGATTATAGGCGATAGTAAGCGTACTCGTAGGGAGGTATATTCGTACAAACATCGATATATATGCTACATGAGTTCGCATGAATGCTTGACCCGAGATATGGGAGGAGAGAAGGGTCCCACCGGGATTGCCAGAATCTGTAGGGTGTTTTTCGTCACCCCATTGAGATGGGAATGCGCGCGCTTGTCAGGCGCATTACAGATTCTCCCTGCCTAGGGTAGGCTGTGGTTTATTGATTGTGGGGATCCGAATCTCTGGCAGCCGCGGACTAAGCTGCCGTTAATTACCCCTCACCTTTAGAGCGAGAGAACCTCCGATTAACGGGTCAAACAGGGCATGCGAACTCGATGTGCAGTGTACGTGTGTTGTGTTTTGAAAGGGGTTTTGGATATATCGGAAGCCCCGCAGGGTTTATACGGGGGTCCCGCTACCCGGATAGCGGGCTGGGGGTCAAGGGGGAAAGCTGCCCCCTTGCGGGGTGCGGGGCAGCACCTCGTTAGAAATTTTTTCTAACGGGGGACAGTGTTGTAGAGTATGTGTGTGTGTGTGTGTATGTATATATACATGTATATATATATATAAGAGGGAAAGGGCATCCAAAGTATGCGTAGGAAAAAGCGCCAGCGCTTCATGTACGCGGCATGCGGGCGCTGGTGCTATCGCCTGGTGCCAGGCACGTGGGCGCTCGGGCGCCAGCGCTTTGAGCGCTCGCGCCTCACGTGCCAGGCACGTGGGCGCTCAGGCGCCAGCGCTTTGGGCGCTCATGTCTCACGTGCCAGGCACGTGGGCGCTTGGGCGCCAGCGCTTTGGGCGCTGGCGCTTCTCGTGCCAAGCACGTGGGCACTCGGGGGTGAAAAAGCGCCAGCGCCTCACGTGCGCCGCACGCGGGCGCTATCGTCTTGGGCGCCAGGGTGCTAGCGCTTTGGACGCTAGCGCCTCACGTGCCAGGCACGTGGGCGCTCGGGCGCTAGCGCCTCACGTGCTAGGCATATGGGCGCTCGGGTGTCAGCGCCTCACATGCCAAGCATGTGGACGCTCGGGCGCTAACGCTTTGGGCGCTAGCGCTTCACGTGCTAGGCATGTGGGCGCTTGGGCATCAGTGCCTCACGTGCCAAGCATGTGGGCGCTCGGGTGCTCGCGCTCGGGGCGCCTGGGCGGTAAAAGGGACTTAGTCCCTGCAATGGGAGTTGTACTCCCAGAAAGGAATACTTATTATATATATATATATGTATATATATATATATATATATATATATATATATATATATATATGAGGAGTTAAACTCCTAGGATATTTTGAAGCTGATGAAGGGGCTTCTCCCCTTGAGCCCTGGATCTTCCCCAAAGTGGGGTCTTTGGAGATGGGTCTCCTTCTTCCCCCTTTGTTAGCCGGCTCTTGGATAACAAGAGGAGTGAGATTTTAAAAATCTCTCTTTTTTAAGATCTGATGGAAGATCCAAGCTCCCCTTTGTGGGTTTTGTGGTGAAAAACTATTTAGTTTTGGAAAAGGAAGAGTAAAACTCTTGATTTAATTCAAAAGAAATTAGAACCTTGAGAAAGGAGAAGATCACAGATCTTGATTCTTTTTGGGAGAGAGAAAAAGTTGTGTAGATATTTTCATTATCTTTGCCTTTATAGGCTATACACTTTACATATAGCCCCTTGGGCTTTACAAAAATGGCATTTTGCCCATCCCATGCCTCATGTGCTATTTCTTTTTGCACATAAGCCATGGGCTTTACAAAAATTTGGCTTTATGCCTATTTTCTTACATTTATTCATAAAATAAAGTAAAAGAAATACACCAAAATTATTTATTACAAAATTTTTATTTTGGCATGGGGGAGGCCGGCCGCTTCATGTTCAGGCTCAACCCGGGCATTGGCCCACTTGACCTAGGCTTAGGCCCACTTGGCTTGGGGTTGACTTTGATTTTGACTTGGTCAACCGGGGTGTAAATTTTTACCCCAACAAATTGCCCCCATCAATAAATGCACACCACACATGTGGGTCGTGTATATGAAATTGATGGATCTTCTTTCACGTAGAGGCGGCTTGATTTGGTTCCCGCTTTTGGGAAGCTGACACTCCCCTTATTACGACATGGACGGTCGATTCTGCCTTTTTTACGACTTGGACGGTCGGTTCTGCCCTTTTTGCGACTTGGACGGTCGGTGCTGCCCTTTTTACGACGTAGACGGTCGGTTCTGCCCTTTTTGCGACTTGGACGGTCGGTTCTGCCCTTTTAGCGACTTGGACAGTCGGTGCTGCCCTTTTTGCGACGTGGACGGTCGGTGCTTCCATTTTAGCGACTTGGACGGTCGGTTCTGCCCTTTTAGCGACTTGGACAGTCGGTTCTGCCCTTTTTGCGACTTAGACTGTCGGCTCTGCCCTTTTTGCGACTTGGACGGTCGATGCTGCCATTTTAGCGACGTGGACGGTCGGTTCTGCCCTTTTTGAGACTTGGACGGTCGGTGCTTCCCTTTTTGCGACTTGGACGGTCGGTGCTGCCCTTTTTACGACTTGGACGGTCAGTTCTGCCTTTTTTGCGACTTAGATGGTCGGTTCTGCCCTTTTTGCGATTTAGACGGTCGGTGCTGCCCTTTTTACGACTTAGACGGTTGTTTCTGTCCTTTTTGCGACTTGGACGGTCGGTGCTGCCCTTTTTGCGACTTGGACGGTTGGTGCTTCCCTTTTTACGACTTGGACGGTCGGTTCTGCCCTTTTTGCGACTTAGACGATCGGTGCTGCCCTTTTAGCGACTTGGACGGTCGGTGACTTGATTTGACTTGTTCCGCTTCTTGCGGTGTCAGGGATGAAGTTGACTTGTTTCCGAGGTGGAGCTTGATTCTGCCAGGGAGGTCATTGGTTGTTTTGCTGATTTGTCACGACCCGAAATTGGCACGTGACGGCCCTTAAACTACACAACGTCTACAGGCGTAACGCAATTTAAGTAAGCTGAAAACCCAGCAATCTAAACCATCAAAAGTAGTATGAAAGTGATAATAGCATTTTCAAAACCTTTGAAATCTCAACCCAAATTTTTTAAAGTCCAACTTTTCTTCCTTTAAAATTTTGGCAGCACCTCCTTTGTAAAATCCAACCCCAAAAATGGGTACAACATAAATATAAGTAAAGCATCCCCAACGGGAGAAAATCCACGCCCAACGGCGGAAAACAACCACCACAATAGATATATGACGCCGTAGCGAAGAAATAAAAGACGATATAAGTAAAACTGCATAAAAGACATCCAAGTCACCAAAATATACAATATCGTCCTCACATCAAGTCTCTAAGTCATACAAGATAATGGTAGATGGAGAGTACAGGATACAACGAATATACAATAAACATGAATGGATAACCATAAAACCCACCTCAGCAAAACTGCACACTATGAGCTGAAACGGTATCCGCTACAAAAAATGATGTGATAGATGAATAGCCTGCCTCGACTACTCTGGGGAAACAACCTGCAAAACCCTGTGGCACAACGGGGGTGAGTTGCCAACTCGTGAATAGTAAATAACATATGCAGGTAATCTCAAGTATGCACGTACAGCGCGAATCTAACATATGCAAGCTAATAGCAATAAATGGTCATATGTATGCAATAGTCATAAAAGGTACACTAGCAGGTACAACTAATACATGAAGCAATACTAATATGACAATCTGTATGCAACAATCATGTAAGGTACTCTATTAGGTACTACTAATACATGAAGAAATGATATGACAATATATATATGCAACAGTCATGAAATGTACTCTAGCAAGTACAGCTAATACATGAAGCAATGCATATAAAATAAAGTATGTAAATGCAACAGTCATGGAAGGTACTCTATCAGGCACTACGAATACATGAAGCAGTGCATAAACAATAAATGCGAAGTATGAGATGAAATATGTCATTTCCACGGAATCCTGACATCGTGGTAGGAACAAAGTTTATCAAGATAATCATAATCCCAATTCCTCAAATCAGCCCCCAAATTGGCTCTCATATCATGTAAGTCTCACAAAACCTGAATGTACAACATCAAGTAAATCTCATTTATCCTGAATGTACAAAATCAAGTAAATCTCATATATCCTGTATCCAATATCAAGTAAATCTCATATATCCTGAATCCAATATCAAGTGAATCTCATATATCCTGAATCCAATATCAAGTGAATCTCATATATCCTGAATAAGTATATTTGCATGAATAATTATGATGATGTATATGAATTGAAATGTATACATATATATTAGCGTCCCATTCCACTAATATATATATATATATATATATATATATATATATATAACAACGTCCCATTCCACTGTTATATATACTTAGAAGTAAAAATATCATGAAACCAAGTGTCAAGCATCGACACATAAATACTGATCTATCAGGTGCTGTCACCACGACTGGCCCCCTGATAGGTACGTATCATACGCTATACCGAAAGCTCGAGTGCCTAGCTCTGACCCTCGCCTCTCGACGTATCCATACATATATGACTCCCGTCGGTATCCCCATGATAACCGCCAAGTCATTGATACTGTCACCGGTAGGTACTTGCCCACCTTCCAGGCTCAATCGGCATGGACCGTCGATCATCTTGCCGAGGGGAACCGTACTGGGCCCCACCATGTAACCTCACACGGCCCACGACGCTCCTCGCATGGGGTATATATATCAGAACCAATAAAACTCATGGTGGCTGCTGAAATATCATATAAAGAGAAACCGGGTTTTTCAAATAATGCATAATTTCATGAAACTACCACGGTCCTCAAATCCAGAAAACATCATGAAAAATCCATATCTCAATGCAAAAATCTATGAATATAATATATGCAACATAAAACTGCAATGTAAGCATATAAAGCAAAAGCCGCTATTTAACTGCAACAAGTTAAAATATATATATGCAGTTCCTAATTTCTCCAAGTCTATATAACATCAAATAAAGGTAGACATGTAGCTACAACCAGATATGTGTGTAAACATGAAGGTATAGCAAGGTATATATATCTACCTATCAATAATGATGTAATATACCCTCCAGGTATAAGTGAAGTATGTATGCAAGGTATACATGTAGCAATGTTATTATGTGTGTACCTATCGCTAATGGTACAATACCATATAGGTATACAGGTAACTAGCATGTAAGCATGTCAAGGCATATGTGTAAGCATGTAGGTATACAGGTATACTATATGTCATATGCATAAAGAAATATAAATCAATGTCTCAATGTCCCTAACCAAACAATATCATATAAGTATGTGCGTTATGCGTGTCATGGCAATTATTGACGGTATGCGTGGCATACAATCAATGCTCATGCAACATGAGCCGTCAATAATAGTGTAGTATCCTAAAGGTACAAGTCCAAGCACAACAAATATCTAAGCAATAAGGTGTATGCGCAACTATATATATGAAATAGAATATGCGACAATTCATAACATCTCTAGCCCATACGCATAACGCCATGCGGGCGATTTCCCTGTAGATGTTAAATCTACTCACCGACGCTCCTGGCTAAGTAAAGCCTACCACTCGCTTTCCCTTGTTTGCAGCGCCCGAAGTCCCCGCCTGCGATCCTGAACACATATAACAATAAAGCAAGCGTATATAAGCAATCGACCAAAAATACGTACAACTACGTTTAACCGACGCACCAACTCCAAACATACTTTCGAGTGTTTGTTTTAGTGGCTAACGCGCGTAGCGACATTACGAAACGAACTCAAGAGCAAAAGCTACACAAAAACACGAACGATATCGGCACGACCCTAGCTAGGAACGCAAAGCGACACAACTACCAAGTCTAGACCCTGATTGTACCGATCGCACATTCACAACACAAGATATAGCATGAAATCAATATACATAACGTCGCAACGTCAAAAGAAACCCACGCCTAAAATATCCGTAAATCTAGTAAGCGGTATTTATCATTTTAGTACAAAACTACAAGTTTTACCGAAAACTAGAGTTCGCAAACATCACAAAATAGTAAGGTTAAACCATTTAAATCTTTACTAAAATTTTAGATTTCACTAATTAGGATTAGCAAAATTTTAGTTTGTTAATTACCTTAATTGGCCGATTAGGAAAATATCATTTAACAAATTAGCAACTTGATTTAATTTTCTTCAAGCTTAATATATTAACTAACCATTTCATTAATCAAAACCCTAATTTGATTAACAAAATGATATCTTGAATTTCTAAATATTAATTTAAAAGCATAAATTAAACATCTAATTAAGCTAATTAAAGGTATTAAGCAACAAAAATATATTAGGGTTAAGGTTTTATACCTTCCAAGAACACAACTTGAAACAAGAACAATCCACACTTTTGCCTCCAAAATCCTCACTAGAATGAAGATCTAAGCAAGATTTGTGAAGAAGAATGAAGGTTTTGGATTATATTTGAATTTGTATGAATTAATTTGGATTTTTCATGATTTATTTAAAGCAAAATAAGAAGAAATGAGTGAAGAAAAATGATGGACAGCAAGAAGAAGTGGCCGGCCAAGGGAAGAGCTAGGGTTTTGTATGGAGTTGTGTGGAATTTTCTAGAAGGAAATTGAAATAATTGTATAATAAAACAAAAGGCTTTATGTTTTCATTATCCTTTCTTTTAAAAAAAACATTTAATTCCACAAAAATCAAGATATTTTGGAGAGAAGGTTCTAAACATAATTCTAGTGATTAACTTAGCATAAAACCACATTAGTAGTAATTTACCCGCATAAAAAAGTAATTACCACTAATAAAGTGCACAAATAAAGCATTAAAATAATATTTTATTAGGAAAAATTCTATGTGAACCAAAATATCCCATTGACCCCCAAAGTTCGCGTACTAGATTTATTCTAGCTAAACTAGGTGCCGGTAAGTCTATATTGAAGTTTGATCACAAACTGGTTAAAACGGAAAATACCGACTATTTTACCCTAAAAACGGAAAATTCGCAAAACGATTTCTAAAACGTTACAGATGTGATTTGGATTGACATCAGCATCACTACGCTGGAATATGGTATCAGGAGAGAATCATCATTTGCCATGAGAGGATTTGGGGATTTTGGTTTTGGTTTGACATCAGCATCGCTACACTGGAATATGGTACCAGAAGCGATCATCATTTTCCATGAGGAAATTTCCTTCGTTCCCAGTTTAACGACTTAAGGGTCATCTGTTCCCAGTTTAACGACTTAGAGGTCATCTATTACCAGTTTAAAGACTTGGGGGTCATTTGGATTGGAGTTTGGAATTTTAGGGTTAGGGTAGGCATCAGCGTTGCTAACACTGAAGCACATGTGCCAGGAGCAATTCATCATTTGTCTTTTCCTGTTGGGGAGCGATGGCTTAGGAAACAGGTTTAGGTCCCTATCACCTAAGGCTTTTCAATTTTATGAGCCGTAAGGGTCCCATAAAAGCATTTTCTCCCCACGAGTCGAAAGGATCTCGTAGGTGTACTTTCTCCTTAGGAGTCGTAGGGACTCCCAAGTGTGTTTTTCCTTTGTGAGTCATAAGGATCCCACGAAGGTGTTTTCTTACGAATCATGAAGATCCCGTAAGTTTGTTCTCCTCATGTATCGTGAGGACACATGAGTGGGTCTTTCCAAAGAGCATAATTCCATGGGCGGAGACCAGCCGCGTAACTGTTGGTTGCGGTGGGGCATGGGCATGATGAGAATTATTTGAGCCCGTGGATTGTATACGGTAGTCAACTTGGGGACCAACCGTAGGGCTGGGAGAATTTTGGGAGATTGGATTTTGGTTGGCGTCTGCATCGCTGCACTGGAATATGATATCAGGAGTGACTCATCATTCGCCATTTGGGTGCTCCCCTCCGAATGGCGGTCGAGACGTTAGGACGTCTCGTCTGAGATTCGGGGCAGATGCTATTTGGTTTTATCCGTCCACCTCTCCGAAGATGCCAAGTTGATTTATGGCACCGTGTATCGGAGGTTTAGACGGACGCGGCCGATTTAGCAGACTTCGTCAGATTCCCCCTCATTCGAGGGGTTTTTGATTGTGGGGACACTCTTCCCTGCAGGCGCAAGCCCCTACAGTTAATTACGCTACCGCATCGCGGTAACAACTTTCTCCTTCTCCATAATTTCACTTCGCGTCGTGTGTGTGTTTGTTTTGTTGGTGATTGCCCGTGGATTGTATACGGAGACTAGGTGATGCCGTCGTCCGTAGGACGTGGATTAGTCCAAATCCGTATTTACTTAGATTTGGGTTTGGTGTTTTAGTTTAAGGATACGTTAGCCATATTGAGGCTAAGATCAACTTAAACGTTCGTTAAGGATACGTTAGTCTGATTTGAGACTAAGATCAATTTAACGGGATCACGTGGATCCGACAAAAGAGCATTTGGCTCTATTGTTTAGTTTAATGACGTTAGGGTCGATAGGTAGTTTAAGGACGTTGCGGTCCATATTCCAGTTTAGGGACATGGTGGTCCATATTCCAGTTTAGGGACATAGAGGTCCATTGGTAGTTTAAGGACGCATAAGTCCGTGGGTTTAAGGGCCCCACAGTCCGTGTTTTAGTTTAAGGACGCATAAGTCCGCGGGTTTAACGACCCCACAGTCTGCGTTTTAGTTTAAGGACGCTTAAGTCCATGAGTTTAAGGACCCCACAGTCCGTGTTGATGTGTGGTTGTCGGGACCCGTCACCTCTCTGACGTCGTTAAAGGATTACAACGATAGGAGTCAAAGGAGTTCGGAGATGTACCCTCGAACCGGATGTAAATTGATTTAAGAGAGCAGCTGTGCTCAGTCAATTTAATTTGAAGACTTACGGCCATGATTGGGCTAAGTCCAGTTGAAAAATATTCAACGCTTTTATTTGTTTTTGGTCTATTAGACCTGTGCTAGGGCTTTGCCCTGGTTTAAATAATGTATTGCATTACTTTTTATTTTTGTTTGGGCTCTGCCCATAAAGGATGCAGAGCATTAATTTTGTTTGGGTTCTGCCCATTTATAAATGATGCAGAGCATCAATTTTACTTGGGCTCTGCCCATTTCTAAATGATGCAGAGCATCAATTTTACCTGGGCTCTGCCCATTTATTGCTTTGCAATTTATTTTGGCCTACTAGGTCTTTTGATTTGGGCCTGGCCCTTTAGCAAAAGAAATGCATTGCATTTGTCAGGCGCTTTGCGCTACTCAATGAGCGCAAGTGCTTGCGGTGATGACACGTGTCTCGCAGGCGCAGTGCGCTGCGCCAGTGCGCTGCGCTGCTGACACGTGGCGCCCTGTGGTGAGTTGCGCCAGTTTCAGAGAGCAAAACTCTATTTCAAAAGCGCATAGCGCAAGTGGTTCAGATGCTGACACGTGGCGCTCTCTGGTGGCTTGCGCCAACCCAAGAGTGCAACAGTGCAGTTTTGCAAGTGCAAGGCACTATTAACTTGAGAATCTTTTAGATTCCAGAACCAATGGTTCATAAAAAAGTGCAAAGCACTGTTTGTTTTCTTGATCTAATTTAGATCAAAGAAAACAAGTTTATCTTATTTTTCTTATTTCAGGGAACCAGTGGTTCATAAAAAAGTGCAAAGCACTTATTATTATTTATTTTTTCTTCTTATTGAAGATCATTGATCCTGTTCTCATATCAATGATCTGTTCATAAGAGAATTTTCTCTTTTTTCTAAAGGTTTTTACCTTTTTTGTTCTTGAGGAATTCTCTCCAATTCTTCCGAGTTCTCAATGATGATGTTGATGATTTTGATTTGGGGTCTAGGGGCCTTTATATAGTGCCCATAAATTTGTTAAAGAGATCTTTCTTTGAGTGATTTGCGGAATTTTCCCTACCGTTGGATCTTTGATCCAAGGGCTTCTGTTTTACAGAAGGCAATCTTCTTGTTTTAACAAGAACATAAAAATCTTGCTAGAATTTAATTCTGTTTGGCGCAAACGCCCCAGTGCATGACACGTATCGCGCAGCGCACGGCGCAGGGCAACTGCGCTTGCGCAACTACGCTGACACGTGTCGCGCAGCGCATCTGCGCTGACACGTGTTGCGCAGCGCAGCGCTTGCGTAACTGAAGCGTTGCTTCCTTTAATTTTGTTTTAAATAGAGCTTTGCTCTGATTGGGCGCGCTGCCTTGGGCGCTGCGCTGATGTATCAGTTTTTGACACGTGGCGCGTTGCGCGCAGCTCAAAGAATCTGAAGCGTTGCTTCGAATTTTGAATTTTGAAATTCAAACAGAGCTTTACTCTGATTGGGGGAAACAAATGCCCCCCCACCGTTGCGCTCACGTGGCGCGCACGTGAGTGCAGCGGTGGCAAGATTCTGGCCGTTGGATCAACGGGTGAGCTGAAGGGGCGCAAGCGCCGTATAAATAGGACCCCTGGCCCTTAGAAAATCTTCACCATTTTCTAGATTTTGATTTACAAAGCTTTGCTCTTGCTTAAGAACTTCAGAGCTTTGCTCTTGTTTCCAGAACTTTAGAGCCCTGCTCTCATTTTCCAAGTTAGAAAACTTTAGGTAAAATTAATTTAAAATTAAGTTAAATTAATTTAAATCAATTTTAACTAACAGAGCTTTGCTCTCATAGATATTTTGATCTAAAGAAATTCCCTTTGGGGTTTCATAAACAGAGCTTTGCACTCAAAAAAATTTGTTTCAGGGTTTCTTGACCCATGAACAGAGCTTTGCTCATTGACAGAATATAGATCTTTTGATCTTCTGATGATGAACTCTTAAGAGCTTTTTCATATGGATCTTTAAGATCCCAGAACTTCAATTTTTAGGAATTAATTAATAAAAATTTTCTTTGATGAATTTTTTTTATTATTACAGAGCTAGGCTCTTTTTAAAGAATTTTATTCCCCTGAGACCAGAGTTTGACAAGTGTCACTCTGTGACAGAGCTTTGCTCTGAAAGAGGAGATTTTCTCTTTGTCTCTAGGGATTTTTTATTATTAATGGGAATATTTTCTTGGGGATTAACTGATAATCTCATCCAATGATGGGGTTGTCTTATTAACGTATTGTTATCCAGATTTTGTGGGTCCCCCTTCGGTCTCCTACCCACTGCACTGCTGTGTGGTGTAATTAATTAATTTTAATTTAATTAATCTTTAATTTAATTAATTAATTAATTAATCTTTTTCAAACGCCAAGCGTTGGAATTACAACACTAACGGCTAATTTTTTTCCCTTGCAGTGACTATGTCTTTTGACACTTCGTTCCCGTTCGCTCGTTCGGAGGAGGGATTTCCTGAAGCGCCCTTGGACCGCGAAGTCCTGGCTATGATCAGGGACCACGACCAGGAATATAAGAGTCTCCACCTTTGGGGGTCGTGGTATAATCAGATTATCATGGGTCGACGGAGCTTCATGTGTGCAGTGCCGGCGGAGCCTATTACGGCGATCCATTATGCCAGCCCAACCCCAGTGCAGTATGCCATAGAGATGGTTGATTGGACATCGAAGGGCTTTCTTCATCCTGCCATAGATGTAATCCCGGTCCAGCGTCCTATGGTTTTGGATATCTTGGGACGCCGTATCTGTCAAGGCGAGGCGCGACCTTGGGGGCAATCATACAACATAGGTCTGATCTCCCGCCACCCGATCGGCTACCTGCCGTGGGCTCGGTATATCCTGTCGGCGAAGAAGTCGCAGTTGATAAGATTAGGATTGTACATTGCTGTTTATGTCTCCCTCTTCCAGTATCCCACGCTTCCCACCTGGTGGTTCAAGGCTTTCTTGGAGCAATGGAACATCCCCACTCACACTTTCCTCGCAATGGATCGGGAAGTGTCAATTTCTCTGGAGGAGTTCACAGAGGTCTCCGATTTACCGGCTATAGGGGAGCACTATGAGGAGTTGCTTCCGACAGACGAGTATGTCTTCGGTCCCAAACCGACGGTAAGGGGCCTCACGCTGGAGAATGCTGTTCAACACCAATTCCCAAGTTTGATCAAGGTGTTGAACATCTACGAGGCCCTTTTCATCGAACGTGGGAGTCGCGGAGTTAGTTTTGAGGATTTCATCGCCCGGTTCCTTCACCCAAGTGTCCTCTCGGCAGAAGCTGCCAAGTTTGCCACCCTCGAGGACCCTTTCGGTCTAGGTTTGGATAACCTACCGGCGAAGGAAGTAGACCAAAAGGGTTTCTTCCTTCCTAACTCCCCGACCATGTCTTTTGCGGAAGTTGCAGCCCCTGGGATGGACAGGGAGGCCTTCTTCTTAGGATTTCTCGGGCTATGGCTGAGTTGGTTTGCACTCCCGATGCATTCCCGCCATATGCGGCCCTCTGTCTTTTACCCTACTCACCGGATGACTATCGGGGTAAAAGTAGCCGTTGGGATAGCCGGCTTGGCACACTTGTATCACGGCCTCAGTCGAGCGGCGGATGCTAATGAGCCTGGGGTGCTACACGTGATCTTCCCGATGCAATATTTCGTATCATGGCTCGAGCTACACACATCGGGTGTCTTTGGCATGCATAAAAGGCCCTCGTTCTATGACAGGTGCAGCTTCCCCCGCATCATACAGTTGATTGGCGCATCAATTGTGACTCCATCGCCACGGAACTCCAGGGGTTTACTCCTTCGCCCCCACACCGTTGGAGACGGGGTGTCTTTTGTTGACAAGGTGTTGACTATTGGAAAGGTGTCTACCACTGTAGTGCGGCCATTGCAAGACACCTTCAAAGATGGAGCCTCAGTTTTGACGGCCAGGGAGACCCTCCACTTATATTCTATCAGACCGGGCTTCCTGGTGTTCAGGCAGAACGGTGCGGCGATTTTCATGAGGTACAACCCGCATCGCTTCGCCCAACAACTGAGCTACAATCAAGGGGTACCACTGGAGGCCTTCCTTTCGGAACCTGCTGCGACCGAAGAAGGGATGGAGAGCGCGCTGCATTACTTCATGCGTCTGAACACGAGCTCCCACTTCTTTATCAGTGAACCGGCTTGCACCCCACGACTCCTCAAGGTATATACAGAATGGTACAGTCATTCGACGGGAGCCGTCATAAAGGAGGAAAGGCGATTACTGGTCGACCGTAAGGGTGCGCCTCCAGGTAGCGACCGCAACGTTCCCTTGGTGCCAAGGACCCCGGTAGTTCCCCTTCTAAAATATGCCAGAGCCAGACCATCGCGTGTGCAAAGTCCTCCACATGGATTGCCGCTCCCCGATATCACGAATGCACCACCAGCGCCCTGTGCTCCAGTAGAGACAGTGGTTGTAGCCTCGCCGGAGTCTGGCGTGGGTGTGGACATCGGGACCCGCCGCCCCAAGGTGTCTGCAAATCGATTCCGGGTGCACCTAGGGTTGGTGGGCAGAAGATGAAAAAGAAGTCGCTCTTCGCTGCTGACGTCGCGTTCGGTCAGGAACCCCACGCTCCTTATGGTGAGGGCCTGAGTGAATATGGGACTAACGAGGGATTAGTCATGCCGCCGGATGACACAGATTTGGAGGCCGCCCTCGAAGCTTCGAAGCGGTTGGCGAGGCGTGACGCGTGGCTGGCCAAGCTTGCGGAATCAGGTAATCACTAGTCGCATTTTCTATTGCATCATATCTTTATTATTTCCTTTGACTAACATTTTCCCCTCTTTTCTTCCAACAGGCATCACCACTGAAGAAGCCATTGCCGCTTCCCTCAAGACCTTCCAAGAGGAGGAACGCCTTAGAGCATCTTTAGGCCTTAGTAAGTTTCAATTCATCAAGTTTTCATTTTCCTTGTGTTATGGTCGATCTAACCTCTCCCTTTTTATCGCAGGAACCTCAATGCCATTCCCGCCAAGTGACGCGGATATTCTGCCAGCTGCCGATGTTCCTGCTTCCTCGGGGCTACCGCAGGAGGTCCATCTTGAAGAGCCGATGAGAGATGCCTTAAAGGCTCTGGAGGCATCTCTGAACGAGGACGACGACGCTTTGATGAAGGAAGCGTCGAAGAGGTCCATCGCGACAGCCCGGGAAGAAAGGAAGCGGTCGAGGCGCGAAGCAAAGGCACGCAGGGTTGCTTTGGCCATTGGAGCGGGCCCAACCACCGTTCCTCATGCCGATACTCCGTCAGAAGAGCCCCCGGTCGCCCTGTCTATAGTTCATAGACAGGCGATTCGCGCCAATAGGGAGGCTAACGACAAGTCCACCTCAGGTAATACTTCTTTCAGAATTTTGTTGTGAGAATTATAAAGCTGTCGGTTCTTATATGTTCTACTCTGCAGGGCCAAGCCCAACCGAGGGGGAGGCGGAGACCGTCGAACCTGAGGGGCTAAGGGAAGAGGCATTGGTCGAGCCCGAGCCGGTGGCGGATGACACAGTTGGGATTGCTGGGCCCGAGATAGTGGCTGCCGAACTGGTCATGTCCACTAGGCCTGAGCAAGTGGTTGACGTCGAGCTCGAGGTAGCAGCGGGAGGAGTGCCTGAGACCAATGACCTCGTGGTGACGGTGGACGAGACAACCGTGACTGCTGAACCCGAGGGAGTAGCGGGTGAGGTAGACACGATTCCTGAGGACGAGCCAACCGCTCTTTCTCAGGAGTCTGGCAATGCTCCGATCATAGCTCTTCCCGCCTATGGCCCTCCGGCGTCTCCTGGCCTTGCGAGCACGACGACGGCCCCCGTGGAGTCTGGGGATGAGGCCACGGGTGGTGGACTTATGTCGATGGAGGAGGGAGACGCCTCCGTCTCGGCTGGAGGCTCATCAGGTAAATTTTGAATTACCATCCCCCCTTTTTTTTACCTTGCAATCTTTCCTGACAGGTTTACCCTTGTTTTTTTTAACGCAGGTGCGGCCAGTGCCGATGCTCCACTGCTCGAGGGAGCGCCGTCGACTACTGCCTTGGCGGTGGTCACTTCTCAGCCCTCTCTTGTACCATCGAAGATGTTGGAAGGTATGGATTTGCATCCTATTAGTTTCGTCTTTCAGCCGCATAATTTATGTACTAAAGTCGTATCGCTGTGTCTTTTCAGGAGTGCTTTTTGATCATCTCTATCAAGTGTTGCTCCCACACTTCTCCTTCCCATCTGAATTCGCTTCTTCCTCTGGTGGCGCTGGTGAGTATGGTTTCCATTGATGTCTTTCTTTTTCATTGATGGAATTACTTCTAAATTTTTTTCGTCACGACCGCAGTGCTACAAATCGAAGGAGGGGATGAAAGGTCGGCCGCGCCACCGACCCTTCCGGCCTTGCCATCTGCCGCAGCTGGTACAACAACTATCGCATTGATAACTTCCCCCCCCCCTTTTTTTTATCTCTTGAACTGTTATCTGATCATGTCCTGTTTTTTTTTAGCTGTCGTTCCGGTCTCGGCGCCCTTCGAATCTCGGATCATAATGCCGACGGGCCTTTTCCTGAGACGTCCGTCTTCGAAAGGTGCCGTGAATAGTCTGCGCATGTTGAGCGACTACGTCGAGGAACTCGACGTCGAAACTCCTACATCTGCTGTAGACTTCGCTACGGCGGTTAACCCGATGCTGGTGATACTTGTAAACTTCCATGACGAGGGCATCATCACGTCTTGGGTTAACCACTGTAGAGAGATCGAGGCTCGTCTGCATCAACTGGAGTTTATGCGCCCTGCTCCCGAGACCTTAGCCGCAAGCAATGAAAGAGCATCGTGGATCGAGCAAAGCGCTTCTTACGTCCGCCACTTGGAACAAGAAGCGGCTTCGAGGCTGAGGGAATGCCAAGAGATCTCGAGTGAGACGGCTCATCTGCATGCTGAGGTTGAGGCGAATGCTGCCCAAGTGAAGGCTATCTTTGAGGGTCTCCTGGAACGCATCTCTCATGGGCTAACTTGAAACGAAGGCTTGATGTCGCCGAGCGTGAAGCCCTAGGCTGGGAAGCTGCTCATCAGGCCGTTAGGGAGCAGCTTGCATCTGTTTTGCAGCAGCGGGCTCAAGTGGAGGCAGATCTGGCGGTGGTGGCCGATCAGGAGAAAGTGTGGAAGGAGGTGTGCGCACAATTGCTAGAGCTATGCAAGACGCTTCCTTCCCGGTAATTCCCCTTGTATCTAGATACTTGTAAAATTTTTCTTTTTAAATAATATGTATCCATTCTTTATTCTTTTGTACACTTCACTTTGTACTTAATTACATTCAATAAAGATACGCATTTTTCTTTGCAATGTCTTGTACTATTTCTTTGCTTTTTCCTTTCTCCTATTATCAGCATGCTGTCTTGATAAACACATTTAACCGATAATAGAGTAAGCATCTAGATTTCTCCAAGAGATAGCGATGGCTTAGGCCGCAGGTTCAGATCTGCTGCCTAAGACTTTTCAACTCTATGAGCCGTGAGGGTCTCATAGAGACTTTTCTCCCTACGAATCGAGAGGATCTCGTAGGTGGATTTTCTCCTTAGGAATCGTGAGGATTCCTAAGTGTGTTTTCTCTTATAAGTCGTAAGGATCTTAAAAGAGAATTTTTCCTTCTTACGAGTCGAGAGGACCCGTAAGCGGTTGTTTACCTCCTTGTCGAAATTCGACTTTGGAAAGTGAGACCCGTGAATAGTATGTAAGAGACCATTTTAGACCGACTTGCAGGGTCTCATTGCTCAGGAAACAAGTTTTTTTTCCTGCTGCCTGAGGCTTCATCTTGCAATTTGAGATGAATCGGGAATTTCCCGCGGAGACAGTGATTTCTCTGCGAGCCGACACGAGTCAGGAGGCTCTCATCAAGGATGCTAGTTTTCCTGAATTGAGGTACTTGCCAAGGACATTTGTTTCCCTGGTGTTGAAACGAATCGAGAATTTCCCGCGGAGACACTGGTTTCTCTGCGAGTCGACGCGAATCAGGATTTTCTTCGTCAAGGACACTTGTTTCCCTGAGTCGAAGGATTTTGCCGAAGACACTGATTTCTTCGAGGTTGAGACGGATCGGGAATTTCCCGCGGAGACACTGGTTTCTCTGCGAGCCGACGCAAATCAGGAGGCTCTCATCAAAGACGCTAGTTTCCCTGAGTTGAGGTATTTGCCAAGGACACTTGTTTCCCTGGTGTTGAAACTAATCGAGAATTTCCCGCGGAGACACTGGTTTCTCTGCGAGTCGACGCGAATCAGGATTTTCTTCGTCAAGGACACTTGTTTCCTCGAGTTGAAGGATTTGCCGAAGACACTAGTTTCTTCGGGGTTGAGACGGATCGGGAATTTCCCGCGGAGACACTGGTTTCTCTGCAAGCCGACGCGAATCAGGAGGCTCTCATCAAGGATGCTAGTTTCCCTGAGTTGAGGTATTTTCCAAGGACACTTGTTTCCCTGGTGTTGAAACGAATCGAGAATTTCCCGAGGAGACACTGGTTTCTCTGCGAGTCGACGCGAATCAGGATTTTCTTCGTCAAGGACACTTGTTTCCTTGAGTCGAAGGATTTGCCGAAGACACTGGTTTCTTCGGGGTTGATACGGATCGAGAATTTCCCGCGGAGACACTGGTTTCTCTGCGAGCCGACACGAATCAGGAGGCTCTTATCAAGGATGCTAGTTTCCCTGAGTTGAGGTATTTGCCAAGGACACTTGTTTCCCTGGTGTTGAAACGAATCGAGAATTTCCCGCGGAGACACCGGTTTCTCTGTGAGTCGACGCGAATCAGGATTTTCTTCTTCAAGGACACTTGTTTCCTCGAGTCGAAGGATTTTGCCGAAGACACTGGTTTCTTCGGGATTGGGATGAACCGTCGAGATTTGGCTTCGTTTTCTGGCGAAGCCTGTTGGGAAAGTATAGTTCCCTCTTTGTTTGCGCCCTTGGATTGTATACAGGGATCGATGTGATCTCAACTGTAGGGCCAAAGTTTTATCATTTTTTTTGTTTTATTTCCGCGATGCTCTATCATTTCAGCTTTTATATCGCGAAGGTCGCGATTGCCCAATCATTTTGGCTATTTTTCGCGGTGCCCAATCATTTCAGCTATTTATTTTATTTTCACTCGCTGCTTTTTATTGCGAGTTGCCCAATCATTTCGGCTATTTTTCATGCATACATTTTTACTTGCTGCTTTTTATTGCAAATTGCCCCATCATTTCGGCTATTTCATATGCATGTGCGGCCTACTGGCTTTTCGCCGTAAATCTGAATTTAGACATCGATTTCGGCATCAGCACCGCTACAACTGGGATATTGCCATGAGCGAATCATCATCTGCCTCTGTCGATGTCGAACAAAGGTGGCTTAACGAACAGGGTTAAGGTCCTGTCGGCTAAGGTTTTTGACTTCATGAGCCGTAAGGGTCTCACAAAGGTATTTCTCCCTACAAGTCGTGAGGATCTCGTAGGTGTATTTTCTCCTTAGGAATCGTGAGGATTCCTAAGTGTATGTTCCTCTGTAAGTCGTAAGGATCCTACAAGAGGGTTTTCTCCTTGTAAATCGAGAGGACCTACAAGGGTTGTTCATCATACGTACATATCCCCAGTCACGGATGGGACCCGGTTAGGGAAATGTTTATTCGCGCCCGTGGATTGTATACAAGGGTCAGTATTGAACCACTTGTAGGGCAATATCGAAAGTTGTGGGGTTTGCTTAAGCACATGTTTAGGTCTCTGTAACTTAAGACTTTCAAATCTTATGAGCCGTGAGGGTCCCATAAGAGAGTTTTCCTTACGAGTCGTGAGGATCTCGCAAGTGTATTTTCTCCCTAGGAATCGTGAGGATCCCTAAGTGTGTTGCTCCCTTGTGAGTCGTAAGGATCTCACGCGGGTGGTTTCTCCCTACAAAGTTGAGAGGACCCTGTAAGTGTCCTTTAACGAGGTTGCGCCCTTTCAGGTTTTCACAAACACTCGCCGGTAGTCCTGCTGTTTTTACTCACGGAGCCCTTTCGGGTTTTCATCCATGCCCATTTTGCTTATGGACATACCGTTTTTTTTTATTCTTTTTATTTTTATATATTTTTTTTACGAGGTCGCGCCCTTTCGGATTACACGAACACTCGCCGGTAGCCCTGCTGTTTTTACTCACGGAGCCCTTTCGGGTTTTCATCCGTGCCCTTTTTGCTTATGAACATACCGTTTTTATTTTTATATTTTTATATATATATATATTTTTCTTTTTCTTTTATTCATCTCATCAGCCTGAAAATGCTGCGGTAGTAGTTTAAAGACGTTTCGGTCCTTCTTTAGTCTAAGGACGTTTCGGTCCGCCATTAGTTTAAGGACGTTTCAGTCTGCCATTGAGAAGGCTGGCTACCGCTTATAAAGTTTGAGCTTAGGAAGATAGCGAGCGGACATAGTCGTCGTCATCTATCATTGACCTAGACGGTAACTTTCTAAGCGTAGTATTTCTTTAGGAAGCGACCATTTATTGGCCTGAAATGCCTTTCACCGTGCATATCCATAAGTAGATAGGCTCCACCTTGGTAGACCTTGTCTATGATGTACGGGCCTTCATAGTTTGGCTCGAACTTTCCCCGCTTAGCGCGTTTGGGGATCATAAGCCTTTTGACCACTAGCACGAGTTCGCCTTGGCGGAATGTCCTCGGCCGGGTCAATCTTTCATATGAGCGCGTCATCTTTGCTTTATAGGCCTCCAAATTTTGTTGCGCTATAAGCCGGGTTTCATCAAGGGCATCAAGCTCCTCAAGCCGAAGGTGAGCATTTTCTTCGTCCGTCAGCTCGTAGTGGACTGCCACTCGTAGAGAGGGTAACTCTATCTCAAGGGGGAGTACTGCTTCTGTACCGAAGACCAACGCATATGGCGTTGTGTTTGTGGCTATCTTGAACGTAGTTCGATATACCCAGAGAGCTTCTTGCAGTCTCTCGTGCCAGTCCTTCTTATTTCGGGACACCGTTTTCTTCATGATCTTTGTCAAGGTCTTGTTAAAAGCCTCGGCTAGACCATTAGCTCGGGGATTATAAACCGAGGAATATCTCCAGTCTATATTGTGTTGTTGCGCTAAGCGACTGATCTTGTGGCTTCTATAAGCTGACCCATTATCGGAGATGATCCGTCGCGGGGTTCCAAACCGATATATGACGTGCGTCTTGAAGAAGTGGAGGATATTCTCCGTCTTCACTTCCCTCAGCGGTACTGCTTCTGCCCATTTGGAGAAGTAGTCAGTCGTCGCCAGGATGAAACGATGTCCCCTGGATGATGCTGGTTCGATGGGGCCGACTATGTCAGTTCCCCACATTTCGAATGGCCATCTAGCCACTGTCGGGTGTAGCGGATTTGGATGCTAGTGGATGAAGTCCCCATGGATTTGGCATGAGTGGCATTGCTTCGCATATTCGAGGCAGTCTTGAATCATCGTGGGCCAGTAGTAACCCATCCGTTTGATCTTCAACTTCATCTTTGGGCCTGCTTGGTGAGAACCGCAGAGTCCATCATGAACTTCCTGAACGACTCTTTTCGCATCGTCAGGTCCCAGACATCTCAACCACAGAGAATCAAATGACCTCTTGTACAGAGTATCATTGACGAAGGCGAAAGACAGAGCTCGTTTCATAAGCTGATGTCTTGAGAACGCATCTTCGGGCGTCCTACGGTATTTGAAGTAGTCTGTAAAGACTTCCCTCCAATCCTCGGTATTTTCCCGATCTTTTATTTGCAGGGTCATTTGCTCAATCGCTTTCTTCTCTTCGGATGATTCCGGAGATATTTCTGCTGGGGCAAGCACCCGACGGCTTTGTACCATGATTCTTACGTCATCGAGGTTCTCATCAGCCAGTTCCTTAGCGAGCTTGGCCAACGCGTCCGCTTTGCTGTTTTCCACGCGAGGTATGTTTTCCAAAGTGTATGAAGGAATTTGGGTCAACAGTTGTTGCACCTTTTCGCCGTACTTTACCAACTCTGGCTTGCACGTTTGATAGTCGCCGTTTACTTGACTAACGACCAGCTGAGAGTCTCCGTATATGAGGAGGTTTTCAATTCCCATATCGATGGCGATCTCGAGGCCTGCTATCAAAACTTCGTATTCGGCTTCATTGTTTGTCCTCGGCTCTGTTAGGGAGAAAGCAAAGTGCATTATCCCTCCTTGTGGAGTTACAAAGATGAGTCCTACCCCCGATTTGATTATAGGGGTACTTTGTTTACGCTTCTTCATGGAAGATGCTCCATCGAAATAAAGCTCCCATCAGGTATCACCACCGTCGATCGCATCAAACGCATGTTTGTCTAGAAGATCGCAATTTAGTGGAGAATCGGCGGGTATCGGATGCTCAGCGAGGAAGTCGGTGATGGCCTGGCCTTTCACTGCCTTGAGAGGTTGATATGTTATTGAGAACTCCATCAAGAGCAGGGCCCATTTAGCGAGTCGCCCCGTCAATATGGCCTTTGACATTAAATATTTAAAAGGGTCCACTTTCGAAATGAGACGGACCTCATGCGCCAACGCATAGTGTCTGAGCTTCGTTATCGCAAAGATTAACGCCTGGCAATGTTTTTCAATAGGGGAGTAGTTGCTTTCTGCCCCCAGTAGAACTCGACTCAAATAGTAGAGCGCTCTTTCCCTCCCTTGGTCATTTTCTTGCGCCCATAATGCACCTAAGGAACCTTCGAGAGCGGTTGTATAAAGAATGAGGGGTTTTCCCTTGACCGGGGCAGCCAACACTGGTGGGTTCTGCAGGTATTGCTTGATCTCGGCTAGCGTGCTTTGGTATTTTTGATCCCAGACGAACAGGGTTCCCTTCTTCATCAGGTGGCTGTAAGGACGGCACTTGCCTGAAAGGTTGGCTATAAACCACCGTATATACGCGAGCTTCCCTTGGAGAGACCGCAGCTGTTTGAGAGTCCTTGGCGGAGGCATTTCCATAATCGCCTTGATCTTTGACGGATCCATCTCAATACCTCGATGTCGGACGATGAATCCCAGGAATTTGCCCGAGGAAACTCCGAATGCACACTTGAGAGGGTTCATCTTCAAGTTGTATTGCCGAAGGCGTTGAAATACGGTCTTCAGATGCTCGAGATGTTCCTCGTATGATTTGCTTTTAACCACGAGATCGTCGATATAGCATTCGACGATTTCGTGGATAAGGTCGTCGAAGATCTTCGTCATGGCCCTCTGGTAGGTGGCACCGGCATTCTTCAAACGAAGGGCATCACCTTGTAGCAAAATATACCCAAAGGAGTCCTAAAGGCGGTGTGCTTCTGGTCTTCGGGATGCATCTTTATCTGATTATTCCCTGACGAGCCATCCATGAAGGAGAAAACCTCATGAGTGGACGGATTGTCTATCATCAGTTCGGTGACTGGCACTGGGAAATCATCCTTCGGGCATGCTTTATTGAGATCCCGGAAGTCCACGCATATGCGCACTGTCCCATTTTTCTTCATCACCGGGACGATGTTGGCGATCCACTTGGGATACTGGACCTCCTGGATGAAGCCAGAGTCGATCAGCTTCTAGACCTCGGCGTTGATAATCATCTCAAGCTCGAGCCGCATCCTTCTCGGTGCCTGTTTGACTGGTTTGACGTCCGGGGATATTGCCAATTTGTGCACAGCAATTTCTGGATCTAGTCCCGGCATTTCGGAATAGTTCCATGCGAAGCAATCTTTATGCTGCACAAGCAAGTCTTTTAACGCAGCCACCCTTTCTTCAGATAGCAGTTCACTAATGAATGTCGGTCGCGGGTCATTCGCCATCCCCAACTCAATTTTCTTGAGGTTATCCGCAGTGGTATGTATTCCATCCTCCAGCTCTTTCGGTGCTGGCGGAAATTCTGAGATCACCTCATTGTTGCTGTTTTCGAAGCACCAGGGAAGGTCATCCATGTTCTTGGGCTCTTCTTTTGATATCGTTATCACGTGACAAGTACGAATTCATTTCTAATCCCAATATGGAACTGGTTCTTCTTTCATGGCCTTGGGTTCGTGCTTCTGTGGCGGCGCTACCCTCCAGTTGTCAGACAGAGCGAACTTGCCAAGCTGATACTGATCTTCAACCCAATTCTTGAAGGTGAAGCAGTCCTCGAGAGGGTTCCCTATCACTCGGTGATAAGGGCAATAGTCCGGGTGAGAGACTTCGCCTGCTTGTTCGGGGTGTTTGGACTCCGGCAGCGTAAGCATCTGATGTTTTAGAGCGAGGTCAAGTATTTTCTTCGTCTTGTCCCGAAGAAAAGAGTATGCTCGACCCATTTTTCTTATGAGGGATAGATCGGAACCGCTCGATTCCCGCTTGCGTGGCTTCTTAGTCCTGCTTTGTTGCTGTTGAGCGCCTTTCTCGCCTTTCGACTTGTTTCTACCTCTGCGTCGAGCCTTCTTTGTAACAGGTTGACAAGGAGCGGCATTTTCATCTTTCACGGCCTGTTGGAGGAGGCGTTGCGTTTTGGCTTTCTCATAGATGGCCATTTCACGGTTATGGTCATCTCGGACTTTTTGACCAGCTTCCCATATAAGCTTGTCCATTTGTTCTTCGAATGACGGACTGGGCACTTTTGCATCTGTAACTTTTACTGGTTCAGGATTAGCATCTTCCCATTGAGCATCCTCTTCTTCATCGAAGTCATGCACGACGTAGCAACCATGGAGTAGCCCTCGTTTCTTGGACCGAATGTATCCAAGCCCGATTGTTTCCATTCTCCCATTAGGTAACTTGTGCTGAGTCCCGGGAACGTTCCAGACCCTGTCATAGAATTTGGCTTTTCGAGCGGTCTGTTTAAAGGATATCCCTGGGCGCTTCAACAGCCTTTTCAAACCTTCTGTATAATATCTGGGCAGACGGATGGGCTGAAGCCTGTCAAGCGTAGGATCCGCGCCGTGGCAGATCTCTTTCTCCACTTTGGTTTCTTCAGAGTGGTAGAATAGGATCGCTTTTTCACCTTCTCTCCTGGGAGGGATATAAAATGTTGGCAGTTCTTCTACACTGTAGGTATCGAGTGCATCCAGTTCTTTATGGTATTTAGGTGGAACCATGGCGACTTGTAGGCTTTGCTCTTCATCAGTGAATGTTCGTATTGAAGGCCGAGCAGAGAATACAGCATGGACCCCATCTTCTGAGTCACTGCCAAAAATCAATATAGGAGCGGACGGTCTTGGCTTGTTGTGTTGGGGCGGACCCGAATAAACTATCTCCTTTTCCTCCTCAGTATCACTGCCGAAGACAGGGATGGTGGCGTTAGCTTTGTTCTCCGGCTTGTGACACCTCTCCGTGTCTTCGAAATCCGGTAAGAAGTATTTGGCATCTTCATATTTGCGGACTTCATTCACAGAGAACGGGTTCAGTTCTCCCGTCACGGTATACTCGAAACCATCCTTAAAATACTTCATACACTTATGTTGTGTAGAAGGGATAATGTTGTACTCGTGTAACCATGGTCGGCCGAGCAGAGCATTGTAGCAAGTCTTGGCGTCTATGACGTAGAACTTAATATCCATGACGAGTAGCCCGAAGTGTAGCGTCAATATCACAGACCTAAGAGTTCTTGATGACTGGGAGTCGAACCTGGAGATGGTGATCTTGTCCCGAGCAAGGTGCTGGACGCTCATGCAGATTTCTTTTAACACCCGCACGTTGAGGAGATTAATAGAGGATCCATTGTCGATCAGGATTTTGCTTATCTTTATATTGTGGCAGTATCCCGAGACATAGAGGGGGCGATTGTGTTCGCACGTCCCAAGGAAAAGGTCTTCATCACCAAAAGTGACATCGGCCATGTGCACTTCCTCCAATTCATCCTTCATCTTTTCTTCAGCCAGGAAAGCTTGGAATTGTTCCGGCTCCTGTAGTGCCTTGATTAACGAGTCTCTCGCCTCCTTTGATAGCAAAAGGGTGTCAAGAATGCTGAGCTGTGAGGGCAGTTTCCTCAGATGCGCTAAGACATCGTAATCCACCTTATTTCTCTTCGGCGGGTCCTTGGCACTTAGTTCCTCTACAACTTGGTCATCCAGGGCAATCTCCTCAGGGACCTTCTCTTTCCCTTTATCTTTTTTATTTGAGGGTCCGAGATACTTTTCGGGAAGCGTGCGATTACGCAGCCGGATATTTTCACAGACCTTCTGCTCTTCTTCTTTTCCTGAGGTGGACTCTTTAAAGAGGGGGCTGAGAGCCAGCTCCTCGTCAGAATCGCTCCCGAATGTGAGCACTTGCGATCCCCCGGCGTTAACCATGCGACAATTGCCGGTAGTTCTGTTAAGCTCTTCGGTTGTATTTTTCCGCTCCCGACGAGTTTTGCGCTTCTCCCATTTAAAATGCTGTCGATGAGCAACATATCCTTGCCACCATCTATCGAAAGCTTTGCACTCTTCAGTGGGGTGCGAAATCTTCCGATGATACAAGCAGTAGGAGGGGTGTATTTCCATTTCACCAGTAATGTTTTCTTCGGAGGATGGTAGCTTCATGCCCATTGATATGGCCTTAGAAAACCTTTTCCTCGTCTTGAATTTGCTTTTATCCACAGTGGATATATTTTGCTCCAGCGGGAGCGCCTCAGCTCTTTCATCAAGTCGCTGGCGCTTGACCCTTTCAAATATAGCCGTTTCGCGTTCCCGATCAGCTTTACTTTTCAACCGAGCTTCGTTGAGGAATGCATCAATTATTTCATCCGATGGCCCCAGAATTTTTGGTTCAGGATCTGCCCCCAGCTCTTCAGTGTAAGGATTCTCCTCATCGTCTATGAACGAATGGAAAATCACATGACAGCTCGCCACGTATTCCTCAGATTCATCCGACGAACTTTCTCCCTCATCCTTCTCTTGAAAGACGTGGTTGAGAAACTCTTGGAGTGTAATTGGAGTCCGTGCTTTCTGGTTATATTCCTCCAGCGCGTCAATTTGTTTTTGTAAGTCTGTGCGCTTGTCGCCAGGCTTCACAGGCTTTTTGGATTTCTTCTTTTTCTTTTTCGAAGATTTTGACGGCTGGTTGTGAGTGCTTGGGCCACCACCATCGGTCTTTGGAGTTGGACGCGGCTTCAACATCCTCTCAATGATCTGAGGTTCCAACGGGTTCTTCCACTTGATCGCTGGGCATGTTTGAAGATCGTTCAGCATCCTCTTTGTCTTGGCTGACAGCACAACCTCCCATGGGGCTTCTTCGACGAGAGAGCACGTTGCCCCCGGCATATTCATCCTCTTAGAGGCGTGAGGTTGCGGCGGATTCACCTTCCATCTATCGGACAACGCGAACTTGCCCTGTTGGTACTGGTCTTCAAGCCAATTTTTGAAGACGTAGCAATCTTCGATTGGATGACCCAGTACTCGGTGATAGGGACAGTAGTTGGGCTCATTGACATCATTTGGTTGCGACGGACGTTTTGGCTCCGGCAGATTTATGAGTCGGTTGCGCAACGCCAGCTCGAATAATCTTCTCGTTTTATCTCGGGGAAACGAGTAAGGACGTCTTAGTCTCTCCTTAAGGGGTACCCGCGGACGCATATTATTTTGACGAACAACCGGCTTCGAGTTACTCGGCTGTTGTTGAGCATTAGCGACAACGATCGCTTTTTCCTTCCCCTTTTCATTTCGGGAGTCCGGCTTTGGAAGAGGGGGTCTATGGCCCATCTGATCCATTTGCGCTAGCTTGTCAATCAAGGCCTGGAAGGTAGTCGGCTTGAAGAACATCATAAATTGCGAGATAGTTGCTTGCGGATCAAGGGTTCCCACAAACATACCCACTGCAGGAGCTTCTTCAATGCGCTGCTCGCACTTTGACCATAAGTTCCACCACCGTATAGCATATTGAACCCATGTCTCGCCTGGCTTTACCCTGGCGTTAATCAGTGGCGTCATCGGGATGCGTTCACTGGCGCTTGCAAAACGCTGGGTAAACAACAGCTCTATCTCCACGAAGGTCTTGATAGAGTCGTTCGGGAGCTCAGAGTACTCGAACGCTGTATCTGATAAGCTTCTAACGAACTGGCGAAGCAACAGTTTGTCATCACCGCCGGTGTTGCCGCAGAGTGCCCTGAACTGGGCAACATACTGGTGGGGATTGCCTGTCCCCTTATAGACATGGAATTTGGGTATGGTATAGCTCGGCGGGTACTTGATTTGATCGTACCAGCTCGGATATGGTCGTCATGTTTTTACGACCTGGCCGGCTGCTTCAGTCGCATGATGAACCCGTATTTGTTGGGCTATGTACTCGTCCAAGTCAGCTTTGGAGATTGTCTCCTCCTTAGCTGTTGACAGAGCTGGCGGAGGATTCGACGTTTCTCCCCTATCGTCTTCAAGGACGATCGGAGGATCTTCGGCCGGAGGATCTTGTTGGATCATCATCCCCACCATGTCTTGGAACAGGAGGCCCATACGCTTTATGTTGGCTGCTTGTTCAGCAGCCTCTTTTCTCCAATATCCGACGAAGGAATTCGGCGTCAGTCTCTTGCTCCTGGCGTTCGTCCGAAGATGTTTCAGGGTTTTCTTTGGGCCCAGTAAGTGCGGCCATTGCGTTCATCATCTCTTGGAGCTTCTGCTGCTGCTCCTGCGCTTTGGTCACTGACTGTGTAAGCGGTCGATGACCCGTCGATATGCGACTGTCCTCTTTACCAGACGCCATGTAGACGGTATGAACTACGATGCCCCTGGACTTAGGGCGTTTTGGTCTACCACCTTCGATATTCGCCGTCGGTGTAGGGACTTTCTCTGGCCTTCTGCTCTTATGGGCCATAGAAGTTGAGGGGGCCGCTGCTTTGGGCACCCAAGTGGTCGTCGCCTTTCGTTGTTTGACCGGGGGATTTTCTTCCTGTCGGCCTTTCGACTTCTTGTGTTGGCGAGAGAAATTAGGATCAATCATAGATTCTCGGACTCGTCGCCATGTCTTATAGATCTTGGAGGACAGCGATCGAGGAGACTGCTCTGGCTTTTTTGCTTCCACGGTAGTCTCTATTGGTGGAGGAGACTTTTTGAGCACCGCAGTTGGCGAGTTTCTGCGTACCCTGTTCAGCAGTTCAAAGCTGTTCCCAGTTGGAACAGCAGCGCTAACTTCCACCGTTGGAGCTGGCAGAGTCATCCCAGAAGGGGAGTTGCCCCCGGTCTTCCTTACCCGGCGCCAGTGACGTCGTCGGGCGCGACGAGTTGTCGGTATTGGCTCAGAGACAGAAACAGCCTCCTCCTGCCCCCTGTTCAGGTGCGGGGCTGTTGCCGGCGTCAGCCTATTGAAGACTGATGTCTTTTGAGCAGCAGGAGCAGGAGTGGGAGTTGGGACGGTCAGTCTTGTAAAGACTGATCCCTTAGCAGGAGAAGCCGCCTTGACGGCTTCAGGAGAAGGTTTGGCTACCCTTTTTGGAATAACCTTTTCTGGGACTGCAAGCTTCATTATGGGCCCGCAGGAGTTTTGGCCCAGTCTGGAGAAGACCGAGGCACTGGTGTTAGACGACCCGTTGAGAGGGGCCGCAGTAACTGTAAGTCGATCGAAGACCAACTTCTTAAGAGCTTCTTGTACGGGCACAGGGGTGCTGAAGCTTGTTGGCGGAAGCATGGTTCCGAAAAACAGCCCTGTGGTGGCTTGAGTAATCTGCTCTACGGGCATGGTGAACAAAGAGGCCGCTTGGGGCCCGTAGGTTATGCCCTCAGTTGAGGCAGGACGTGAGTTGCAGCTGCAGTTGGAGCACTTCGAACCAGTGAATGCCATTGCTGTTTTGCTTTCTGCGCCAAGCAAGAGACCAAATCTTAGTAACTTGAAACCTAAGGGCAACCATTAACAAACCGCGATTCGTTCACGAATACGACACACGAAGTGTGGAGTGGAAAGAGGAAAAGGTCCCACCGGGCGTGCCAGAATCTGTTCCCGTCCGAATGGCGGCCGAGACGTTAGGACGTCTCGCCTGAGATTCGAGGCAGATGCTATTTGGTTTTATCCGTCCACCTCTCCGAAGATGCCAAGTTGATTTATGGCACCGTGTATCGGAGGTTTAGACGGACGCGGCCGATTTAGCAGACTTCATCAGATTCCCCCTCATTCGAGGGGTTTTTGATTGTGGGGACACTCTTCCCTGCAGGCGCAAGCCCCTACAGTTAATTACGCTACCGCATCGCGGTAACAACTTTCTCCTTCTCCAGAATTTCACTTCGCGTCGTGTGTGTGTTTGTTTTGTTGGTGATTGCCCGTGGATTGTATACGGAGACTAGGTGATGCCGTCGCCCGTAGGACGTGGATTAGTCCAAATACGTATTTACTTAGATTTGGGTTTGGTGTTTTAGTTTAAGGATACGTTAGACATATTGAGGCTAAGATCAACTTAAACGTTCGTTAAGGATACATTAGTCTGATTTGAGACTAAGATCAACCTAACGGGATCATGTGGATCCGACAAAAGAGCATTTGGCTCTATTGTTTAGTTTAATGACGTTACGGTCGATAGGTAGTTTAAGGACGTTGCGGTCCATATTCCAGTTTAGGGACATGGTGGTCCATATTCCAGTTTAGGGATATAGAGGTCCATTGGTAGTTTAAGGACGCATAAGTCCGTGGGTTTAAGGACCCTACAGTCCGTGTTTTAGTTTAAGGACGCATAAGTCCGCGGGTTTAAGGACCCCACAGTCCGCGTTTTAGTTTAAGGACGCTTAAGTCCATGAGTTTAAGGACCCCACAGTCCGTGTTGATGTGTGGTTGTCGCGACCCGTCACCTCTCTAACGTCGTTGAAGGATTACAACGATAGGAGTCAAAGGAGTTCGGAGATGTACCCTCGAACCGGATGTAAATTGATTTAAGAGAGCAGCTGTGCTCAGTCAATTTAATTTGAGGACTTACGGCCATGATTGGGCTAAGTCCAGTTGAAAAATATTCTACACTTTTATTTGTTTTTGGTCTATTAGACCTGTGCTAGGGCTTTGCCCTGGTTTAAATAATGCATTGCATTACTTTTTATTTTTGTTTGGGCTCTGCCCATAAAGAATGCAGAGCATTAATTTTGTTTGGGCTCTGCCCATTTATAAATGATGCAGAGCATCAATTTTACCTGGGCTCTGCCCATTTATTGCCTTGCAATTTATTTTGGCCTACTAGGTCTTTTGATTTGGGCCTGGCCCTTTAGCAAAAGAAATGCATTGCTTTTGTCAGGCGCTTTGCGCTACTCAATGAGCGCAAGTGCTTATGGTGATGACACGTGTCCCGCAAGCGCAGTGCGCTGCGCTGCTGACACGTGGCGCGCTGTGGTGAGTTGCGCCAGTTTCAGAGAGCAAAGCTCTATTTTAAAAGCGCATAGCGCAAGTGGTTCAGTTGCTGACACGTGGCGCTCTCTGGTGGCTTGCGCCAACCCAAGAGCGCAACAGTGCAGTTTTGCAAGTGCAAGGCACTATTAACTTGAGAATCTTTTAGATTCCAGAACCAATGGTTCATAAAAAAGTGCAAAGTACTGTTTGTTTTCTTGATCTAATTTAGATCAAAGAAAACAAGTTTCTCTTGTTTTTCTTATTTCAGGGAACCAGTGGTTCATAAAAAAGTGCAAAGCACTTATTATTATTTATTTTTTCTTCTTATTGAAGATCATTGATCTTGTTCTCAGATCAATGATCTGTTCATAAGAGAATTTTCTCTTTTTTCTAAAGGTTTTTACCTTTTTTGTTCATGAGGAATTCTCTCCAATTCTTCCGAGTTCTCAATGATGATGTTGATGATTTTGATTTGGGGTCTAGGGGCCTTTATATAGTACCCATAAATTTGTTAAAGAGATCTTTCTCTGAGTGATTTGGGGAATTTTCCCCACCGTTGGATTTTTGATCCAAGGGCTTCTGTTTTACAGAAGCAATCTTCTTGTTTTAAGAAGAACAGAAAAATCTTGCTAGAATTTAATTCTGTTTGGCGCAAACACCCCAGTGCATGACATGTGTCGCGCAATGCATGGCGCAGCGCAACTGCGCTTGCGCAACAGCGCTGACACGTGTCGCGCAGTGCACGGCGCAGCGCAACTGCGCTGACACGTGTCGCGCAGCGCACGGCGCAGCGCAACTGCGCTGACACGTGTCGCGCAGCGCACGGCGCAGCGCAACTGCGCTTGCGCATCTGCGCTGACACGTGTCGCGCAGCGCACGGCACAGCCCATCTGCGCTGACACGTGTCGCGCAGCTCAGCGCTTGCGCAACTGAAGCGTTGCTTCCTTTAATTTTGTTTTAAATAGAGCTTTGCTCTGATTGGGCGCGCTGCCTTGGGCGCTGCGCTGATGTATCAGATTTTGACATGTGGCGCGTTGCGCGCAGCGCAAAGAATCTGAAGCGTTGCTTCGAATTTTGAATTTTGAAATTCAAACAGAGCTTTGCTCTGATTGGGGGAAACATTGGGGAATTGGAATTTGGATCTTGTTTGGCATCAGCATTGCTGCACTGGAATAATGCTAGGAGCAACTCATCATTTGCCCCGGGAGGACTTTGGATTTGGTTTTTGGGTCGGCATCAGCACCGCTAACACTGAAGCGAAATGCCAGGACCGACTCATCATTTACCGTTGCCCGTTGGGGGGCGATGGCTCAGGAGACAGGTTCAGATCCCTATCACCTAAGGCTTTTCAATTTTATGAGCTGTAAGGGTCTCATAAAAGTATTTTCTCCCTACGAGTCGAGAGGATCTCGCAGGTGTATGTTCTCCTTAGGAATCGTGAGGATTCCTAAGTGTGTTGCTCCTTTGTGAGTCTTAAGGATCTCACGTAGGGATTTTCTCCTCACAAGGTCGAGAGGACTTTGCGAGTATATTTTATCTCTTTTCACGAGTTTGCGCCCTTTCGGGTTTTCACAAACTCGCTGGCGGTCCTGCTTTTTTTACTCATGGAGCCCTTTCGGGTTTTCATCTGTGCCCGTTTTGCTTGTGGACATACCGGTTTTTTTTTTGCGTTGGTAGGACTTTAAAATTAGTCTCACTGGCAGGACTTGGGAGAGATAGGGCTCGTTTACGCCCGTGGATTGTATACGGTTTTACAGGATGTATGATCTTGACCGTAGGGCTTGTGTGCTCAATTCGCCTGCGACTTGGAGCATTCACGCGTAATATTTCTTGAGATATCGGCCATTGATAGGTGGCATGGGCCTTTCTCCCTCGGCACTTATTAGTTGGTAAGATTCTTCATCAAACACTTTCTCGATGACGTATGGCCCTTCCCAGTTTGGCTCGAATTTTCCTTTTGCATGTCGATTGGGGATGATCGGCCTTTTAAGGACCAACACCAATTCTCCTTTCTTGAAAGCGCGGAGACGGGTCATCTTGTCATAGGCCCGTGACATTTGGGCTCACTACAGCTCCAGATTTTGCTGTACTTCAAGCCTCTTTTCTTCAAGGGCGTCGAGCTCTTCGAGCCGAAGGAGCACGTTTTCCTCCTCCGTCAACTCGTGCTGAACAGCCATTCTTAAGCTTGGAACTTCGACTTCGAGGGGTAGGACCGCCTCCACTCCGAAGAGCAATGAGTATGGAGTGGACTGAGTTGGAGTACGGTGCGTGGTACGATATGCCCACAACGCCTTGTGAAGTTTGAGATTCCGGACTCCCTTGTTGGCTGAAACATTTTTCCTCAGGAGCTTGCATAGAGTCTTATTGAAGGCTTCGGCTAGCCCATTGGCTCTTGGATTATAGATGGAGGAATACCTCCAATCTATCTTGTGCTGAGTAACGAACCTTGAGACTTTGAAACTCTTGAAAGAAGGCCCGTTGTCGGAAATGATTCTTCTTGGTGTACCGAAGCGGTATAGAATATTATGCTGGAAGAACGTCAGAATATTTTCTCTCTTGACTTCTTTTAGCGGGACAGCTTCAGCCCATCTGGAGAAATAGTCAGTTGCGGCCAATATGAACCGGTGGCGTCTGGATGACGGAGGATCAATTAGGCTTCGAAGGGCCACGACGCCACCGTAGGATGCAATGGATTGGGATGCTTGTGAATGAAATCACCGTGAATTTGGCAGATATGACATTTCTTTGCATGCTCTCCGCAATCACGTATCATGGTGGGCCAGTAATACCCAAGCCGTTTAATTTGAAGTCGTATCTTAGGGCCAGATTGGTGAGCACCGCAAACGCCCGAGTGAACTTCTTTCATGACCTTTTGGGCTTCGGCCAATGACAGACACCTGAGCCAGAGTTGGTCATACGACCTGTGGTATAGCGCGTCATTTACAAACACATATCGGAGAGCTCTCTTCTTCAGCTGAACCCTCGCAGATTTTCCTTCGGGCAGCTTGTCGTATCGGAGGTACCCTATGAAGGGATCTCTCCAATCGGGCTCGTCTTGAATGATCGACGCTTCTTCGGCATGACTGCTCTTCAGTTCCGTGCTTTCCTCTTCTCGCAGAGAGATAGGGGGTAGAATTTGCTGGCTCCTGATTGTGATCAGAATTTCGTCCATGTCAGGATCAGCTAGCTCTTTAGCTAGGCGAGCGAGTATGTCGGCTTTTCCGTTCAACGCTCTAGGGACTCTCATTAGTTCAATGTGAGTGAACCGTTTCATGAGTTCCATCACTCGGATTCTGCACCGAGCTAACTCGGGTTTGTATATCTTATAGTCGTCGCTTACCTGGTTGACGAAAAGCTGTGAATCACCGTAGACTCGTAGCCAAAGGATTTCCATTTCTATAGCGAGCTCCAGACCAGCTATCAGAGCCTCGTACTCAGCCTCGTTGTTTGTGCGAGGCTCGGTGAGAGCAAAAGAACGTCGTAGGGTTCCCATCGATGGCGTGCTGAACACTAATCCTATCCCCGCTTTTATCTGCGGGATGCTTGATTTTCCGGAGGTCCTTATTGATGAGGCTCCATCGAAGTAGAGCTCCCAACATGGCTCACCTTCCTCGAGGTGCAGCACATGTTCGTCGGGTAACTCGCAATTGAGCGGTGACCCCTCTGATACGGGATGAGCAGCAAGGAAGTCTGCAAGAGCTTGTCCTTTTACTGCTTTCTGAGGAGTATAAACTATGTCAAACTCAAGCAGCATGACAGCCCATCTTGACATTCTACCGTCTAGGCTTGCTTTGGTCATTAAGTGTTTGAGCGGGTCGACCTTGGAGATCAGCATAACCCGATGAGCAAGCAGATAGTGCCTCAGCTTCTTCACAGCGAATATCAGGGCCAGGCATTGCTTTTCAATCGGGTAATAGTTGTGTTCCGCCCCAACTAAAGTTCGACTGAGGTAGTAGAGGGCATTTTCTTTTCCCTCCTCATTATTCTGGGCAAGGAGCGCACCAAGTAATTCATCTAGCGCGGAAGTGTAGAGAATCAGCGGTTTATTTGAAATGGGAGCGGCCAGCACTGGAGGGTGCAACAAGTACTGTTTGATACTTTTGAACGCTTCTTGACAATCAGCATCCCAGACAAAAGGAGCTCCTTTCTTCATGAGCTTTGAGAAGGGCCAATATCTCCCCGATAAATTTGAGATAAACCTTCGTATATAAGCAAGCTTGCCTTGAAAAGGTCTTAGCTGCGTCAGATTCTTCGGAGGGGGCATCTCCATGATGCCTTTATCTTTGATGGGTCAACTTCGATCCCCCGATGTCGGACTATAAAGCCCAGGAATTTTCCTGATGACACGCCAAAAGCGCACTTCAGAGGATTCATCTTTAGATCGTATTCCCTCAGTCTAGTGAAAACGGTCCTGAGATCTTGGATGTGATCGGCCTTGGTTTTAGTCTTGACGACCAAATCATCAACATAACATTCGACGACTTTATGGATTAGGTCATCAAAGATATTGGTCGTTGCTCTTTGGTATGTAGCACCTGCATTCTTCAGTCCGAACGGCATCACCTTGTAGCAGTATATTCCGATCGGGGTTCGAAATGCTGTGTGTTTCTCATCCTCAGGCGACATCTTGATCAGATTATATCCAGACGAGCCATCCATGAAGGTGAACAGCTCGTAATTTGAGCTGTCATCGACCATCATTTCCATGACCGGTAGCAGGAATTCGTCTTTAGGACATGCCTTGTTGAGGTCCCTGAAATCGACACAAGTTCGGATCTGCCCATTTTTCTTCTTCACTGGGACTATGCATGCGATCCAGTCCGCGGATTTCTCTTCCCTAATGAAGCCGGCATAGATGAGCTTCTTGGTTTCCTCGATGAAATTTTCTTCTAGTTCCCTTCTCATTCTTCGAGGAGCTTGTTTGACTGGCTTAGCATCAGGAGATATAGCCAGTTTATGCATGACCACTTCAGGGGAAAGGCCAGGCATTTCTTTGTATGTCCACGCAAAGCAGTCGACGAACTCATGCAGCAGGGCAATTATCTGCTCTTTCATTTCCTCTGACAAGAGTGAGCAGATGTAGGTCGGACTTGGATTATCGGGCGTTCCTAAGTCAATCTCGGTTAGCTCGTCAAAGGTTACTTGTCCGCCATCTTCGAGCTCTTGAGGAGCTTCTTCTGGCTCAGCTATCTCGTCATCATCATTTGATCTTTCGCTGGTTTCACCAACATGGATCTTGTAGCATGCTTTGGAATCAGGTTAGATGAAGCCTATGTCCCGTCTATCTGGAATTCATCCATCGATGAGTGCTCGGACCTAGGTCGGATGCCATAGCCCTTCATAAAACTTTGCTTCGGACTCCGTTTGATATAACCGGCATCCGCACCTTTTGAAATATTCCCGCATCTCGGGTGCATAGTATCTGGGATTGAGGACGGCTCTTACGCCTTTCTCATAGGAAAGGCACGCGACAGACAAATCGTCCGGGTGCACAACGGGGTTTGACCCACAAAACAGGATGCCTTTCTGTCCACTTTTCCTCCCGGGAACGTAGAAAGTTTTCAGCTGGTCTACGGTAGAGACTGAAAATGCATCGAGCTCTTTGCACATCCGTTCAGGCACCCTTGTGATGGCCAGGGACCCTTCTTCAATTTCGAAGGTCTCTCGTAGTTTCGCTTGCTGCATGGGGGTCCAATCCGCACAGTTGTTGCACGGAAGGTCCTCTTCTTCCGACTCTTCAGTGTTGCTGCCAAGATGAGGGCGGACTTTGCTGCTAGATGGGCTTTCAGTATCGGATTCGTCCGTATCGCTACCGAAACGAGGGCGAGTTTTACGGAAGGACGGACTTCCAGCGTCGGACTCATCAGTGTCGCTGCCGAAACGTGGGCGCACTTGGGCGTTTTTGCTTTTGAAAGTGACAGCCGGCTCAGATTTGCTTTTGAGTCTTAGGGCCGCTCTATCCTCAGTCAGTTGTGGCCTAGCATTTTGGTGGTTCATGAAGTACCGAGAATCTTCATATCGGACTTCATGCACACCGAACGGCTGGATGTCTCCGTCAATGCGTCTTTCTTCGCTATTTTTAGTATACTTCATGCATTGATGGAGAGTTGACGGAATGATGCCGTAATCGTGGAGCCACGGCCGTCCCAAGAGAATTTTATAAGACGTGTCAGTGTCGATCACGTATATCTTAGCTTCAGTTTGCAGATCCCCAAATTTGATTGACAAAGCTATAAACCCCAGAACTTGCTGGCAGTTTTGATTGAAGCCTTGAATGACAATCCTTTCCCTTGACAGGTGTCGGACGTCCATTGACAAACTCTTCAGAGTCCGCAAGTTCATGATGTTCACTGAGAATCCCGGATCAATCAATATGCGATTAATCCGATCTCTGTCGCTATACCCGGTCATGTAAAGCGTCCGATTATGCTCAGCCATTCCCAGTAGTAAGTCTTCATCCTTAAACGTGATTGCGGCGGCATGCAGAGCGTACTGGGCTTCTTTCATATTAATTTCCGCAAAGCGAGCCTGATACCGTTCAGTGTTTTGTAGAGCGTAAATGAGAACATCCCTAAGCTCTTTAGATAGGACCAAGGCATCGTAGATGCTCAGGAGAGACGGAAGCTTTCGGATATGAGCCAAGACATTGTAGTCTAGTGAAGAAGGACTTGCGTTTTCATTAGCCGGCTCTCTGCCATCTTCCTCATTAGCCACCTTTTTCCTTTCCTTTTGGGGTGTTTCCCTGATTTGGCGGTAGAGCCCTGCCGCTTCTAAGATGGATTTGGTTGGCCTTTGTGGCGAGCTCCTCGTCCTCTTCGGAAAAACAGAGCTCCTCCTCAGAGTCGCTGCCAAGATGGATGGCGTAGCAGGTCACTATAGAGATCTCTTCATTGGAGTCTTCTTCTAACTCCTCCAGAATTTCAGCCGCTTCTAAAGGGAGGAACTCCTTCAAATGAATCAGAGTTCTTTCCTGCTGTTCATAGTTTTCGAAGGAATCGATATATTTTTGAATGGTCGATCTCCCTGCAGACTCCTTTTCGCGTCGAGCTGCACTTTTCTTCTTCTTGAGCTTTTTGGATTTTGAGCCTGATTGGGCCGAATTGGCAGCTGGAATGGTGGGCTTCTTCTTCCCTTCCCATTCCGTCCAGGGCTTTTTCTGAAGTACCTTTAGCATCTTTTTCGTCTTATTCTATATGTGCTTACTCCAAGTAGGCTGCGGTAAGTCGGTTTCATTTCTCATGGCAGCGGGTTCGGCTGTCTGCTCCCAGAAGGCTTCAGCTTCTGTCTGTATAAAGTTGGTGGTTGCAACTTGATTGTTCACCAACAAACTTTTGGACAGCTCGATCTCTCCAGCCTTGTACTGCTTCTCGACACAGTCTTTGAAGATATAGCAATTCTCGATCGCATGGCTCACTACTCGGTGGTACGGGCAATACAGGGGATTGTCAGAAATTTTTGCTTCTTGAGGTCTTTTCGACTCTGGCAATTGTAGACCGTTGTTCAAGACATCTTTAAATATCTTTCGGACCTTGTCCCTCCTAAAAGAGTAAACCTTGCTCTTTTTCTCCTCTAGGGAAGGCCCTTCTCCTTCCAGCACTGGCTTTCGAGACCGGTTGGTTTTGGATTCTCCCACCCCTCGCTTTTCTTCATTGTCGGATGCATTGAGGACATTGGTTTGCTGGAATTCCCGCTTCTACGGTTGTCGTCCCGCTTACTTTTCTAAGTCTTGTCTCTCTGAGAGTCCGGGGTAGACTCTTGCATCGAGCATTCCAGCATTTGGACTTTCTTGGTTAGCTCTTGAAACATCTTGAGGCTTGCTGTACACAAGAATAGGACCATCCAATTGCTGAGGTTCCCAATGAGAAGGCTGACGGACTGGTCCTGCTCCAGCGGCGGTTCGTACTTGACCGTGAGATTACGCCATCAGGCGATCAAGTCGGTGTTGCTTTCATTCTTCCCCGGCTTGGTCCTCACAAGGTCAGCAATGGAGATTTTATCACTGACACTTATGAACCTTTGCCGAAACAGAGACTCCATTTGGGAAAAGGTAATAACGGACCCGTCTGGTATACTCGCGTACCAGTCAAAAGAGACACCGGTCAGGCTGTTGACAAACTGACGAAGAAGGAGCGCATCATTGCCCTATGTATTTCCACACGATGCTTTAAAGTGGGCGACGTGCTGATTTGCATTTCCCGTCCTGTCAAATCTTCCGAACTTAGGAATGACGTAGCCGCTCGGGAACTCGATCAGATCGTACTTTGCGGGATATGTCCGTCCACTACTGCCGATGTCTTTCTGAGCTTCAGCTTCGACCACCAATGTTTTAACCTTGCTGGTGACCAAATCTATTATCCGATCTTGTGTTAGCAGGATAGTACTATCTGGGGCCAAGGCGTCCCCAGAAGCGGAATGTGGCCGGCTTTCGTGCGGCTCGACCAATCTTGGACCCAAAGGGACAGGCATCGGCCGCTTCGGATTGTCATCATCCGGCTCATGAGTAGAGACATGTGCTTGATTGGGAGGCGCTCGAGCAATTTGAGCCATAAGCTACATCACAACGTTCATTAAGTCATCAATTTTCGAATAGAGCTTGGCCATCTCTTTATCTTTGCTCCTGAGCTGTTTTCGAAGCTGTTGAAGCAGCTCTTGCTCCGCAGCCCTGGGGCGGAAAGTCGGCTCTTCCTCGCTGTCCGAGCTTGACTCTACATGGACTGAGAGGTCTTTCTGCCTATCATCCTCATCGAGAGGGTTTTCATCATCCAGCGGAGGCGGCTGTTCTTGGAAAGCGGCAACCACATTCAAGCCAGATTGGGCTTGGGATGTGGTGGCCCCATTCTTGCTTTTGCTGTGAAGGTTGTCGCTGGGGCGCCCACCCGCCATATAGACCGTATTGATAACATATCCTGCCGTATTTTTATTATCGGCGACAGATTTCATGGATCGCTGTCTTGACCCTCCTGTTTCGGTAACAGGCAGTCGACTGAAGGCGTCTGGCCTGGCCAGATTCTTGAATGGTGCTGACTCTTCCTTTTTGGTTTTGCCCTGCTGTTTTCGCGCGGCACAGAGCGCCTGATAGACTCTTGAAGAGACAGTGTCATACTTTTTCTGTTGGGGCCGGGACACGTCTTTTTGTAGCGATGTTCGGACTGCTGTCTTCTTGATTCTGGCGGTCATGGCATTTTTCTGAACCCACTTCAGAGGTTCGATGGAATTGCTAATTTTTACGGCCGACTCAGCCGTCGTCGCTGACTAGCCTTGCTCTTGGAACCTCACAAGATTCCACTTGGTCGGAGTCCTGGCCCTCTTGTTGGCTCGATATCTGAGCCGCTTCTGTCTCAACCTTTCTGTTTTGAGCACTTGGTTGGTTACGGCTCTTCGGGAAGCCGCCGTAGACCGGGCGATGGAGGGATTTGGAGATACGCCTGATTGTGCATTTGTTGGAGTCATCGCCTGAGCTCGTCCGCAACGTTTGATGTTGCCCTTTGTACCGGAAGTCTTGCCCCCAGCTGGAGCACTAGAGAGTAGTTCAGACACCGTCTTAAGTTTCGGTTTTGGTGCCTTAGCGATCACAACATTCGGCCTCTTGTCCCTTGAGACCGTCTTTGCCGCCTGTTTTGCCGGGATTTTTTCCAGATGAGCACTTCCGGCAGGGTAGATGACGACGGAACCAAACTGGCGGGGCAATTCCTCCTATTGTCGACTGAGGCTTGCGGGGAGAACCACACGAGCATTGATCTTGACCACGTACGGAATCGGGGTCGCATCAGAAGCTGGATCCATCTTAGGAGACATTTTCGTTGAAAGTTGATTGCTGCACGAAAAGAAAACTACTTCAGTACAAACATCGATATATATGCTAAATGAGTTCGCATGAATGCTTGACCCGAGATATGGGAGGAGAGAAAGGTCCCACCGGGCGTACCAGAATCTTAGGGTGTTTTTCGTCACCCCATTGAGATGGGAATGCACGCGCGCTTTTCAGGCGCATTACAGATTCCCCCTGCCTAAGGTAGGCTAGGGTTTATTGATTGTAGGGATCTGAATCTCCGGCAGCTGCGGACTAACCTGCCGTTAATTATCCCTCGCCTTTGGAGCGAGAGAATCTCCGATTAACGGGTCAAACAGGTCATGCGATCTCGATGTGCAGTGTATGTGTGTTGTGTTTTGAAAGGGGTTTTGGATATATCGGGGGCCCCGCAGAGTTTTTACGGGGGTCCCGCTACCCGGATAGCGGGCTGGGGTCAAGAGGGCTAGCAGCCCCTTTGCGGGGTGCGGTGCAGCGCCTCGTTAGAAATTTTTTCTAATGGGGGAAAGTGTTGTAGAGTATGTGTGTGTGTGTATGTATACATGTATATATATATATATATATATATATATATATATATATATATATATATAAGAGGGAAAGGGCATCCAAAGGATGCGTGGGAAAAAGCTCCAGCGCCTCACGTGCACGGCACGCGGGCGCTCGGGCGCTGGCGCTATCGCCTTGGGCGCCAGAGCGCTAGCGCCTCACGTGCCAGGCACGTGGGCTCTCTGGCGCTAGCGCCTCACGTGCCAGGCACGTGGGCGCTCGGGCGCTAGCTCTTTGGGCGCTAGCGCCTCACGTCCTAGGTACGTGGGCGCTCGGGCGCTCGCGCTTTGGGCGCTCGGGGTGAAAAAGTGCCAGCGCCTCACGTGCGCGGCACACAGGCGCTCGGGCGCTGGCGCTATCGCTTTGGGCGCTAGCGCCTCACGTGCCAGGCACGTGGGCGCTAGCGCCTCACGTGCCAGGCACGTGGGCGCTCAGGCGCTAGGACGCTAGTGCGTTGGCCGCTCGGGCATCAACGCTTTGGGCGCCTGGGCGGCAAAAGGTACTTGGTCCCTGCAATGGGAGTTGTACTCCCAGAAAAGAATACTTATTATTTTGTGTGTGTGTGTGTATATATACATGAGGAGTTAAACTCCTAGGATATTTTGAAGCTAATGAAGGGGCTTCTCCCCTTGAGCCCTGGATCTTCCCCAAAGTGGGGTCTTTGGAGATGGGTCTCCTTCTTCCTCCTTTGTTGGCCGGCTCTTGGATAACAAGAGTGGTGTGATTTTAAAAATCTCTCCTTTTTAAGATCTGATGGAAGATCCAAGCACCCCTTTGTGGGTTTTGTTGTGAAAAACCATTTATTTTTGGAAAAGGAAGAGTAAAACTCTTGACTTAATTCAAAAGAAAGAAAAAGGTTTTAGAACCTTGAGGAAGGAGAAGATCACATATCTTGATTCTTTTTGGGAGAGAGAAAAAGTTGTGTAGATATTTTTATTATCTTTGCCTTTATAGGCTATACACTTTACATATAGCCCCTTGGGCTTTACAAAAATGGCATTTTGCCCATCCCATGCCTCATGTGCTATTTCTTTTTGCACATAAGCCATGGGCTTTACAAAAATTTGGCTTTATGCCCATTTTCTTACATTTATTCATAAAATAAAATAAAATAAATACACCAAAATTATTTATTCAAAATTTTTATTTTGGCATGGAGGGAGGCCGGTCGCTTCATGTTCGGGCTCGACCCGGACATTGGCCCACTTGACCTGGGCTTGGGGTTGACTTTGATTTTGACTTGGTCAACCGGGGTGTAAATTTTTACCCCAACATTGAGCCTTTGGCATATATGTCGTTACACACATACAAATATGTGTGTGTGTGTGTGTCTCTATATATATATGTGTGTGTATGTATGTATGTATATACAGGTAAGTTTGAGAGTAACTTCGATATAACATCACGAGATAAGGATATGACATGTTGGAATGATATGAGTCGATATGATCGGATATGATGTCACGAGACTATGTTATATGACATGAGATGAAATAGCATGATAAAATATGATATATTATATTATATAAAGATTAGGCGATATATATGTTCATAATACAATACGAGATGATATTACATGTGACGATATATGACTAAATGAGATGATAGGATGTACGTGACCATAGACCCATACACTTGATTTGATGATATCGTACGATGGATTATACCGTACGTAATATGATGTATATGATGATTGATCTGCACATTTGACTTAATGATATCGTACGATGGATTATAACGTACGTGATATGATGTACATGATTATTGATCCGCACTCTTGACTTGATGATGTCGTACGATGGATTATACCGTACGTGATACTATGAGGATGGATCGCCGACTTATGGATATTTCAACTCGGAAAATTATTGTTTTCTAATCACTTAAGTAGATATTAGGATATATTTAGAGCCATACCTATTTTCAAAACTAACGAATCGTTATGCATTTTTAAATGACAACCTCAAGGGACGCTACGGATTTTCAAATGGTATCTTTTTCTTAAAAACACCGTAGCCCCTATTTTTCTAAAAACAACGATTCGTACTATTTTAAACTATAACTGTATGGCTCATATGTAGTTATGTATTTTATACTGTTGCGTTTACAAATTTCCTTTTTCTGCTATACTCGTATTATTCTCATTTTGTGGTATACATACCATGTTCTTTCTTTATCTTGTATGATATCATCTGCTAGGATACACACACCATTACCGATGATGCGCATGTTGTACATACACATACTCGCTAGCTCACACACTCATCATCGGTAATTGCCATGCCACGTACACAATAGAAATCGTTATTTCACTGTATAACCTAATAACCTATAGCTTTTTAGATATTATTTAGTACCCATACCACACTTACTAGTTCAGTTATTGCATTTTCTTATCTAGTTAGATGCCATGCTCATATAAACACCCTGGTTATGCATTACAGATTTGTTCTATTCCTGTACTCATTGTATCACTATTGTTTCATGCTTATGAGATTTCGGTTTTCATGAGATTTCTGGATTTGAGAAATCGCAGATACATTTTTCAAAACTTATGATTGTTTTAAAAATGCGGTTTCTCTTGATATGATGTGTGGAGTCTACCATGAGTTTTCTCGGTTCCGAGTTATGTGTATACCCGATTCGAGAAGAGAGGAGGCACCGTCTGCGGGTACATGGTGGACCCGGTACGGTACCCTGGGGCAAAAGGATCGTATAGAGAGATGTTGAGCCCGACTGGGGAGCACTACCGACCAATGATAGTTTTGGCTCGGTAGATAACCGGAGGATACCGACCGGGGTCGTGTAATCAGATGGATTTGAGGGCCAATCCGATGAGACGACGCCCGAGATATGAGGATTTACGTGTCGATACTGGACACGGGTTTTATGATGTTTTTGAGTGTCGATGCTGGGCACTCAGGTTTTTATGATGATTTGGTGTGGCGTTGATGGACACACGTTGGATGATACACATATACACACATATATGATGCAGATGACATGGTACCGGATTATGAAACGAGCACGATTATATTAGTATTATTATACTTATGTTTACACCGTCACTCTTGTTACCACTCGATATTATTATATTATTATATTACTGTATGAGCTAGAAGATCGCCATACGTTCGATTTCTACCTGGTGATGTCTTCTACTAATGAGTTGGCAACTCACCCCCGTTGTTCCACAGTTTTCTTGCAGGATCGACCGCACGAATTCAGTAGCGACTTGCTGGTACACAGATTTTTTCCGGATGATTTGCATTGGTAGGTGGGGTACACTTTGGATCGTGACCACCATTTGTATATATTTATTCAGTTGTGTATAGTTAAAAGCTCCATTAACCAGACTATGTATATTTGGTAGACCTAGATACCTGACTTGTATATTCTTTCGGATTTAGAGTCACGGATATGTATTTATTCTTTATTTTTGGGTTTGATGATATTTTGGTTTTCTTTATCTTCTTTTCTGTGATTGATCTTCGCCTTGGTGCGTCGTATATTTTTATTTGTGTGGTTGTGATTCCACCAATTAGCGAAGAGCTAGCTCCCGCTTGGGGATGTCTATTATTATTTTTATGTATAGGTTTTGGATCAAAACTTACAAAAGAGGTGCTGCCCAAATTTCAAATGATGAAAATGTTTTCAAAAATAGTATACAACCCACATGTATTTTCATACAACATTACTTATACTTTCTAAGAAGGACTTGATTTCATTATACCCTTATTTCAAAACCCCACTTCCATTATTTTCCTAAAAAGGTTTCGATTTCTGGACTTTCGGCTTACTTGGATTACGGTGGGGTCCTATTGGCTTCATGTGATTCAAGTGCCGGTCACGTGCCAATTTCGGGTCATGAAAGTTGGCCTCTACTTGGGCACTTAATCTTTTTCTGATCCCTGATAAGGAATTCTGGTGCACCTATATAGGTGCACATGTAGTTCCTGACGAGTGTTTGCAAAGATGTAAGAAAAGACGGCCTCCATCAACACGTATTCGAAATGACATGGATGTGAGGCAAGATAGAACATCCATTCAATACCGGTGTAAGAAATGTCATCAGGAGGGACACAACAGTCGTAGGTGTCCACTACATAATGAAGTGGGTCCGTCTACTCAATGAATGGTCATGGGGCAATGTAATAGGGATGTTTGTGTTGATGTTAATTATTGTAAGTATTGAAGTAGAATGAATATTTGTATCAAACTTTTAGTAATTGGGATGACTTTAGAAATTATGTTGTTATCTTGGATATTGTAGCATTTCTTTACTTTTATGTCATGATGGATTTTGTAACATTGCTTTTCTTTTTTTTGTTATCATGGATATTTTCATATATATGGTCGCGATTCTTGACCTTTTGTTTTATTGGATACTTGATTGATCGTTTAAAGTGTGTTGTAAATAAAGTAACCGCAATCAGGATGGTGTCGCTAGTAGCTAGCCGTGATGAGTACGGGTCGACCGCAGGGAAACGTGAACCTTTTTCTTGCTTTAGACGATTTGATTGAAGAAGGGTGATTGGTTGTATATCTATTTTAATACGGATGTAGAATTTATAAAGAAGAAGCTTGTAGGGTTCATAGGACTTAGTAGTAATGGATGAATGATTAAAATTGACTCATTTTATCTTTTAATAGTTTAAAACTAGATCGATAGTGATGAATGTAGATTAGGGTTTCTTGGAAAAAACTAGGGTTTCCCTACTCTTAACCCTTTTCCTTGCATTGATCTCTATTCATGTCTAGCCCTTAACAAAACAAGTGTTAAACCAATCTCAAATCGTGGTCGTGACTAGCAATAAATTGGTGGCGCGTCCGATAAGAATGTTAACATTTGTTTTGCTAAAGTTTATAGACTTTAAAATGTATAAAAAAAGTTAAATGATTTTATCATCCATTGATCTACCCTTTCCTACGAACCCTAGCAAGCTAGGAATTACTCGCTCATGATTTGAGATTTAGAAAGGTTGAAGAATGAAAACATGATGAAGATGCAGAAATTAAATGCAGAAAGTAAGTGCGGAAATTAATTGCAAAAAGACTAATAAAAATACTACCTTTATTAATCAACTATTGCATTTACAAATTCTTTGAAGTTATATTACAAGAACCCTAGTTTTTGCTCTCGCTCTCTATCTTGTTGGAGGTAGATGACTAGCTGATTATCACCTGGATGCGTGGATCGCTTTAGACCTCTTAATCTCTTCGGTTTGATGATTTTGAATGTGAAGCTCTTGATCCTATATATAGTCCCAGAAACTATAAACCCTAGATGCCATAAGTGAATATATGTTATTACAATAATATCCCCAAAATCTCACATCATATGACTCTAGAACCGCCGCGGAACCGCCGTATATAAGCCTGTTTGGCCGCGGTTCCTCCGTGGTTTAGTGGCTTCAGTGTTTCGGATTTTTTGTGATATTTTATCTTGATGGTTGGAGATTCTCTCGATGTCTAGATTCTTAAAATAATACTCCGAGTCTTTGCCGTTGCTAGATCTCTTGATTTGCTTCTAAATTTTGGCAGATTCAGTTTCGATATCCCGATTTGACTCGAATCTCTTGATCGGATTCCAGGCCTGAACTATTATATGCACAATATCTCAAATCAAAGTGTTAGTAGTATTTGGTATTTTTGAGATATTTTCCTAACCATTTTATATGATATTATATGTTAAGAATATTGATTAGAAATATTTGATATGATATGCATATTTTAATTACTAATATTTTATATAAATATTATATGCATGTATTTTCCCTCATTATGTTAAATATAATGTAGAAACATATGATAATAAACTTTTTACACATAAACCCTCATATGTTTTATAATTACAATAAACACCGTTTAGTACTTCACAATAGTGGGGAAAATGCTCACTCAAATGTGCAATATTTTAGACTAATCAAATACCCCCAAACTTAATTTTGATCGTCCCGAGCAAACTAATTATTAAAGAGAAGAAGAAGAAAAAGAAAAAAAAAACTAGCACACTTTCGTAGGCAACACGATTGCACTGAGCACGTGCAACAAGCCTTTAAACCTCTAGGTGTCCCTAATAGGAAGAGTGTTGTCTCCTGAGGGTTTTCAGTGGATTACATCCTCAAAATCCCATAATAAAAAAAAATTCTGAAAGTTACATACAAAGATAAAGAATATATAAAAGAAAGAACTTGAAAATAAGAGTTTCAAACTACACTAGCTTTTAAGTAGCCATGAGCCCTATCTTAATAGTCGTGAAAAGAAGTCAGAAACTACATCATCACTCAATAAAAACACCGCCTTTAGTCTTTCTCCCTACCTTTCTTCCAAATATCGATCATATACCCCTACCTGTGTGTAAAATACATCCCTACACTTAGAGAATTCAATTCAAGCTATCATACTCTTGTCCATCTTCCTTAGTACTTTTTAGTCGGTGAATGTTTTAAAGATGGAATTGCTCACACACTCTTCATGCGACCGTTAATATTTCTTTAGATACTAACCAACCGATTACCAAATGTGCTCATTCTTTTAGGCGTAATTAGCAATATCCTAGTCTTGCAACACCTAAGGCTTAGCAGTGGCTCCCAAACCAGTTGGTCTAAGGCACTAGGTGATAAAGCACCCTCGCTATATTTTTTTATGCTGCCTTAAGTAATTACAAAACCAGTATTCATTTTTCTTCACCATTTTTTTATTTATATTTTTGTTTATATATTTATTTTCCTTCATACTAAGGCTTTTAGATAAGAGCATTTCAAGGTATCATCTACTATCCCAAGTTTCAAGATGTGTGCAAGTGCGTATAGTAGGTTATCAACGTTCAAATGTTTAGACTCAAGAATATGGACTATTTTTCAGACTCAATTCTATGCTCAGATTAGTGATTCCCTTCATCTTACTAACCCTTGGGACAACAGCTCATGACTACCTATTACTAGCTTCTTTATAAAGTATCTAATTTTCTTGCTTTTCTTAAACTTTTCCTTCCTATCATATGTATTTTTCACTTTCTAACTTTTTTTATCAAATTTTTTTTGGTGCTTTTATTTAGTATAATGCAAAAAATGATGCGTGAATAAGAACAAACCTCCCCCAAACCTATTTGCAGCAGTGTCCTCACCGAGGTCATCTGTTAAGTTTAAAACCTATAGACTTGGGAGGAAAAGTTAGTGACGGGGATAAGAATTAATAACAGTGAAAACCTCTCCCAAACTTATTTTTGGCTCACAATTTTGTAAAAAATTGTTTTTCTTTCAAGAGCCAAAATATTTTTCTCCCCTCCCCCCCAAACTTAAGTAAAACGGTATTAAGCATTATAAGAGAGGGTAAAGTTATTGGTCTATGCAAAGATTTACAATGACCAAAAATCAGCACCAACCATTTGAATATTTTATCAATGTAACTCCATGGTTGGTGGAAGATCATAAATGTGCAGAAGTGGGGAAGGATGAGGCGTAATCGGTCGGGTTTACATCTCGGTTGGTAGAGACAAAACAGTGGTAGTGCAATACTCACATTCTTATTTTTGATAAGAAGAAGGGATGGCGGTTCAACTTCTTTGGGTGGAGGTTGATTCATCACAATTCCCATGTCTTCTAGGAATGCGAGTTCTTTGGCAAAAATATCTTCAAAACTTCCATCAAGATTCCGAATGATAATCTCATCGGAAAGGGATTTATGAAACTCGGATAGCTCGACTAAATCATTCTACAAGTCAAAAGGTTCAGACTTAGGTGTGGACTTGTCGACAGAAGGGACTTCACATGTATAATAAACAGTAGGATCAAAGCATAACACACTAGTGGCGTCGAGATCAGTATCGTGAAGCTCCTCAAATTCGCAACTATCGAAAGCTATCTTTTCGACAGTACATACATGAGCATAGGGTTCGGAGGGTTGACTTCCTAGCTTGTAGATATTAAGCTCAATTGTCATCTTCCCAAAGGACAGGTTCATTGAACCGTTACGACAATTGATTATCGCGTTTGAAGTTGCTAGGAAAGGTCGACCAAAGATCACCGGAATTTGGTTCTATGGGTTCTCTACAGGCTGTGTATCTAGAACTATAAAGTCCACAGGGAATATAAATTCCCCGAATTTGATTAACACGTTCTCTAGCTCACCCCGAGGTTGGGTGATAGATCGATCGACCATCTGGAGAGTGCAATGCGTAGGTTTCAACTTTCCTATCCCTAATTGCTCATAAACCGAATACGGAAGTAAGTTAACACTAGCTCCTAAATCGAGTAGAGGACGATTGATATTTTTATCCCCAATAGTTAAAAATACTGTAGGACAACCGAGGTCCTTACGTTTCGTGGCACCAATTGGGTAAGAGAATTGCTCATATTACTCGCTATGAAAACCTTTTTAGGTACTTGAGTTTTTCTCTTCCTAGTGCACATGTCCTTTAAAATTTTCGCATAGGAAGGAACTTGTTTGATAGAATCTAAGAGAGGAATATTTATGTTAACTTGTTTAAAAATGTCCACAATCTTCTCTATTAGGGGACTTGGTCTGTTGGCCCTCAACTTGTGTGGAAAAGAAGCTTATCAATAATGGTTGGGTCCAACTTTTGAGAAGTTTGTGGGGATGTAATGGATCCCAAAATTGGATTTGTGATGGTTGTAGATAGTAATTCCTTCAAGGAAGTGGGATGAGGGTTCGAGCCAAGTGAAAAATAGAGAATAGGCTCGGAAGAAGATGTTGGATTAGACGAAATAGGAGTAGAAGTAGTAGCCGAGGTTTCATCAATATCATCGACTTCAACTTGTTTGCCAACATTGTTATTCAGCACTCTTCCTGATCTTAACGTGGTTACGGCACTCACATTATGATTTTGAAGGATGATATTCACGCTTTGTGAGTGGCCAGGATTTGGTAGAGCTTGAGATGGAAGTCTCCCTTTCTCTCTCTCACTCATCGCGGCATTTTACTGTGCAAGTTGTGAGTCTATCGATTTTATATTTTCACTGTGGGAAGCAGTGTGTTGCACGAACGTTTGGATAGATGACATTAAATTAGCTGTCGTTTGCGTGGATTGTTTAATGAACGTTTCTAAGTTACGTTCGAGCGCAGAGGTTTTATCGGTACCAGCCATTGAAATATTATTATAAGGATCAAAGTTGTTGGCCGGGTTTTGAAAAGATTGCGGTTAAAGGGTTGCTGATTTTTGTTGTGGTGGCTGCTGTTGCTGTGGAGGAAGCCTTTGATAATTATTTTCGCTTGGGAACCGATTTTGATTTTGAGACTGTCTTTGGTTCTAAGCGAAATCAGGGTGATTCCTCCATCCCTGATTATAAGTGGATGAATAAGGGTCATTTCTAGCTTGTTGCTGATAAGAAGCATTGGTTTGTTCATGACCTTGAGACGGAGGATTCAAAGAACATTCTTCCGTTAAATGTGATGGGTCAAAACAACAACCACACACGGCTTTGGGGAGCGTAACTTGATTTAGGGAGATTGTGGAGACTTTGTTTTCGATAGCTTCGAGTTTCTTTTGCATCGCGACCATTTCGGCTTTCACTGCGATAGAAATGTCGAGCTGATGGATACCTGCCCTAGATGAAGATGATGTTGGTCTAATGCTTTCCCATTGTGAGGTTTGTTCGGCGAGATCTTCCAGAAATTGCCAAGCATCGCCATCATCTTTTGACATGAAATGGCATTGACAAATGGTTCCAAGCATTTGTTTCGTGGTAAGATTAACACCCTCGTATATAATTCGGCAAAGCTGCCATCTATCAATTCCGTGTTGGGGGCAATGTATAAGAAGATCTTTAAATCGTTCAAAACATTTCCAGAATGGTTCGTTGGGAAGTTGGGTAAACTGGTTAATCTCGCTTCGAACACGGGCGGTCTTGTGATTAGGATAAAACTTCTTAAAGAATGCTATAACGAATTCGTCCCATTTAGCGATAGAATGTGCGGCAGTGCTATAAAGCCATTTTTCTGTTAGATCGCACAGGGTAAAAGGGAGAAGACGTAATCGCATAGCATCCACAGAAAGTTGTGTTGTGCTCATCATTGCACATACATTTTTGAATTTGGTTATGAAAATGTATGCATCTTCGGATTCATGCCCGTGAAATTTGCTCATCATTGCACATACAGATGAAGTGGGGTTTAATTTCGAAATTACCCCCATTGGCCGGTGGAAAAGACAGACAAGTATGAAGGGGTCCACGCATAGGGTTGCATCTTTCTTGGAGAGAGATGCGCGGTGGATTCTGCACATCTACGGGTGGCGGCATGGTGGTATCGTGAAATCCCGATGGAGATCCGTCCATTTCGGGAGATGTGGTGGGTGGAGGGGAAATAGAAGATGAAGAAGTACCGACTTCGGAGTCGATAGCAAAGACGCAGACAAAACGGGCACTAGAATCCCGTGTCTAGTCGATCATGCACTAAGCGGGTTTAGCGCACGTGGCAGCGTGTGTGAGAACGATTTTTAGAAAAGGTTTGTTTTGAAAAAGTGTCGGACGTGGGGCTTGACTCAACAAATCAAAAAAATTCACAATCAATCCCTAGAACTAGGGTCATCTAGGTCAAGTCACTAGACCGCTCCTAGACTTCCAAAGGAAAAGTCGCAGGATCAATCCTATACCACCTCTTTATCGCTTTTGTGGCCAGGTAAGTTCCAGGTAAGTGGGAGGTATCCGCTATACGAATCACCGAAAATAGCGGGCCTAATTAAGTAACCACTTTCCTTAGTCACACTTGCCTAAACACCATAAAAGAAATACGGAAAAGCGATAGATTACCCACGACCCTCCTCTGTCCTAATTGAGCGCGACAGTCCTTAGAAGCTTGGTCTAGATATTTTTTAATTAATGTAGGGTGAAAGTATGCTCGTTTTGTGATTTGTGGGGCCTAGGAAGGGTGATGAAATCCCCACATAATCTGGATTTGGGTTATTTCCCCGTAATGTCCGATTAATATATGCACAAACAAACCGATATCAAAACACGTTAAAAGATTTTTGAGCAGTGCTTTTTGCAAAGAATCCTGCAGTCAAAATTAGATTATTGGAGCTTTAGAGAAGAGAGAAAGATATGAAGAAATTACCTGAGGATTTTGGGGGCCCAACTCCACCAGAGAGCGCGGTTCCGCTGCCAATAGCCCACTTCCGCCGCGGTTCCACCGTGCTATGGAGGGTTCTCTTGCTGAGTTTTCTTCAGAGCACCCATATGCTCCTCTGGGCTATGTTAAAATTTTCTAACTCTCTGTTGGCTTGCTCCAGTTACTCCAAATTCCCTTGCAAAACTCGCACAATAATCATTAAATACACAAGATGCGGTTTTGATTATTTTATATTATGGATTTTATAAGAATTCAAACCGAATAGCAAGAAAAAAATTACAGCCGTTTCCTCGGCAACGGCGCCATTTGATTGAAGTGAAAAAGAGTGTTGTAAATAAAGTAACCGCAATTAGGACGGTGCCGTTAGTAGTTAGCCGCGATGAGTACGGGTCGTCCGTAAGGAAACGTGAACCTTTTTCTTTCTTTAGATGAGTTGATTGAAGAAGAGTGATTGGTTGTAGATCTATTTTAATACGGATATAGAATTTATAAAGAAGAGGCTTGTAGGGTTCATAGGACTTAATAGTAATGAATGAATAATTAAAATTGACTCCTTTTTTCTTTTTATAGTTTAAAACTAGATCGATAGTGATGAATGTAGATTACGGTTTCTTGGAAGAAACTAGGGTTTCCCCACTCTTAACCCTTGTCCTTACATTGGTCTCTATTTATGTCTAGCCCTTGACAAAACAAGTGTTAAACCAATCTCAAATCGTGGTCGTGACTAGCAATAAATTGGTAGCGCGCCCGATAAGGATGTTAACATTTATTTTGCTAAAGTTTATAGACTTTAAAATGTATAAAAGAAGTTAAATGATTTATCATCCATTGATCTACCCTATCCTACGAACCCTAGAAAGTTAGGAATTACTCGCTCATGATTTGAGATTTAGAAAGGTTGAAGAATGAAAACATGATGAAGTTGCAGAAATTAAATGCAGAAAGTAAGTGCAGAAATTAATTGCAAAAAAACTAATAAAAATACTACCTTTATTAATCATCTATTGCATTTACAAATCCTTTGAAAGTAGATTACAAGAACCCTAGTTTTTGCTCTCGCTCTCTATCTTGTTGGAGGTAAATGACTAGCTGATGATCGCTTGGATGCGTGGATTGCTTTGGACGTTTTGATCTCTTCGGTTTGATGATTTTGAATGTGAAGCTCTAGGTCCTATATATAGTCCCAGAAACTAGAAACCCTAGATGCCATAAGTGAATATATGTTGTTACAATAATATCCACAAAATCTCACATCATATAGCTCTAGAACCGCCGTGGAACCGCCGCATATAGGCCTGTTTAGTCGTGTCTCCTCCGCGGTTTAGTGGCTTCAGTGTTTGGGATTTTTTGTGATATTTTATCTTGAAGGTTGGAGATCCTCTCGATGTCTAGATTCTTAAAATAATGCTCTGAGTCTCTACCGTTGCTAGATCTCTTGATTTGCTTTTAAATTTTGGCATATTCGGTTTCGATATCCCGATTTGACTCGGATATCTTGATCGGATTCCAGACCTGAGCTAATATCTGCACAATATCTCAAATCAAAGTGTTAGTAGTATTTGGTATTTTAAAGATATTTTCCTAATCATTTTATATAACATTATATGTTAAGAATATTGATTAGAAATATTTGATATAATATGCCTATTTTAATTACTAATATTTTATATAAATATTATATGCATGTGTTTTACCTCATTATGTTAAATATAATGTAGAAACATATGATAATAAACTTTTTACACATAAACCCCCATATATTCTATAATTATAATAAACACATTTTAGTATTTAACAACAATGGGGAAAATGTTCATTCAAATATGCAATATTTTAGACTAATCAAATACCTCCAAACTTAATTTTGATCGTCCCGAGCAAACTAGTTATTAAAGAGAAAAAGAAAAAAAAGAAAAAAAGAAAAACCTAGCACACTTTCGTAGGCAACACGATTGCACTGAGCACGTGCAACAAGCCTTTAAATCTCTAGGTGTCCCTAATAGGAGGAGTGTTGTCACCTGAGGGTTTTCAGCGGATTACACCCACAAAATCTCATAATAAAAGAAAGATGATGAAAGTTACATATAAAAATAAAGAATATATAAAAGAAAGAACTTGAAAATAAGAATTTCAAACTACACTAGATTTTTAGTAGCCATGAGCCATATCTTAATAGTCATGTAAAGATGTCAAAAACCACATCATCCCTCAATAAAACATCGCCTTTAGTCTTCCTCCCTATCTTCCTTCCAAACATCGATCATATACCCCTACATATGTGTAAAAGACATCCCTACACTTAGAGAATTTAATTCAAGTATGCAATTTAAAAAAATCTAGAGGTCTAAGCTATACTAACATAGAATCGAACTAGAGAATTAGGGTTTTATGCAAGCTTACTATTTCTATATCTAAGTGAAGAGGGTTACAACTTTTGTAGACCAAGTCCTTCACTTATATAGCTCCAAGTACTAGAACTCTTCTTAGCTCCACTTGAAGAAAGGATCGAGCTTGTTTTGTGATCATCGATGCCGAAGACGATCCACCTAGAAGTCTCTCTAACTAAAGCTAATACTTCAGTAATCAAAATATCAGGGATGCTAACAACCTAAACTAATGGGCTAGATTAGTGTAGGTTGATGAAGTAGAAATTTTGCTCACTTTAGAAATATTTTCCTCTCTCTATTTTCAACTCAAGAAAAACCTTAGTGAGCTTTCATGAGGAAGAAGATCAACTTGGGTGAGTAAGTGAATGAGTGAATGAATAAGGAGAGAGTGAACCATGGGCTAAAGATAAGGTAGTGATGAAAAATATCTGAAGTAAAACAAAACGTGAGGATGAGTCATGGCTTCTCAATACTTCTACAAGCATCGAAGCCATGACTCATTTTCCACTAATTTTAATTTTCCATTTGAAAATAAATTATCACAAATATCTATAGCCCTAGGTGTGAGTCTCATATACCCATGTTCTATGTATCGTCAACCATGATACAAAAAGAAAATACATATATTAATATATATCTCATATAAATTTAAATGTATTTGTAGAGAAGAAAATCATTAGTGAGCAATATTAGTTAATATATATTTATATATCAAATATATTAATATATATCAAATTATTAAATCAACATTTGATTCAATAATCCGGTTATATCATATATAACCGACTAATATCATATTATATATGTATATCATATTATCAAATCAACACTTGATTCAATAATCCAGTTATATCACATATAACCGTCTAATATTCAATACTAGTTAATATAATATATATATGTATATATCAAATTATTAAAACAACACTTGATTCAATAATCCGGGTATATCAAATATAATCCGGCTAATATCAAATATACAAAAATATATCAAATATATATTAACAACATATACATATACTATTGAATCAACACTTGATTCAATAATCCGGTTATATCGCATATAACCTAATCGATATCAAATATCGCAAAATTGGAATACGGTATCACATACTCGTATTTAATCAAGCTCCCATACATATCAGCATATGTGCCCTACTTCGTTTCGTTTGAGTTAGGAAACCTCTATGTGGGACTCTAAAGACTCGTCAATACACCAGCAGTAGGTAATGATCATATCAGATACCCATACACTAAGAAGATCTCTTTAGTTCTTCTTAAGTACTTAAGAATGTTCTTCACAGCAATCCAGTGCTTCTCCCCTGAATCTGATTGATACCTACTTACCACACCTAGTACGTAAGCTACATCCGGTCTAGTACATAATATCGCGTACATGATAGACCCAACTGCCGAAGTATAGGGTATCACTTGCATGCGAGCCCTCTCCAAATCAGTCTTGGGAGACATCTCTTTGGAGAGAGTAATTCCTGAACAAGCAGGTAAATTACCACGCTTAGAATCTTCCATACTAAACCTCTTTAGTATGGTGTCAATGTACCTGAATTGGAAAAATCCTAACATCCTTTTAGATCTATCTCTATAGATCTTTATCCCCAAGATGTAGGAGGTATCACCCAGATCTATCATAGAAAACTTGTGTGATAGGAAGAGTTTGACCGAGTGTAGCATAGGAACATCATTTCCTATCAAGAGTATGTCATCCATGTACAATACGAGGAAGACAACCTTACTCTATAACCTTTTTGTATATACAAGGTTCATCTACGTTTTTGATGAAGTCAAACTCTTTGACTGCCACATCAAAACAGATGTTCCAGCTCCGCAATGCCTGCTTTAATCCGCAGATTGATTTAAGCAGCTTGCACACCTTTCCGCTGCTCCCACTGTCTACGAAGCCCTCTGGCTGTGTCATGTACACGCTCTCTTCTAAATCACCATTTAGAAAAGCGGGCTTGACGTCCATCTGCCGGATTTCGTAGTCATGGTATGCAGCAATGGCAAGTAGGATCCTGATGGACTTAAGCATATCCACTGGAGAAAAGGTTTCATCATAGTCGACACTTGGTAGTTGACGAAAACTTTTTGCTACAAGTCTTGCTTTGAAGGTATCAACCTTTCCATCTACACCAAGTTTCTTCTTAAAGATCCACTTGCTCCCGATGGGTTTGTGTGGGGTTCCTAGGTACACTAATGAAGTCTCACAAGTGATCAAACATGGGCAATTAAAATTTTACAAGTGCCGAGAAACCCTAATACGGATCGTTAACTAGATATATAGGCGATGCAAGCATGTAAACGAATTAAATGCTAAAGGAAAGTGACTACAACCTTTGTAGATCCGGTCCACCACTTCCTAAGCTCCGCGATGATGTCCCTCCGCTGTCCAAATCGGATCCCGGACTCTAGCATCGACTTCATCGAAGAAATGGGCGGGCTTGATCGTCGGCTTCGATGCCGAAGATGATCTACGTCGAGGCATCACAAGATCAAACTCCCACTTCACCAAGTCATGAAACTTGTGAAGAAAACACCCTATACTACTTGGCAAGAGGTAGAGGATGAAGAAATAGGAAGTGGGTTCACTTTAGAATTGGATTTCTCACTTGATTTCATCACTTGCCATTGATGAGGCAAGCTTTTCTTTCTTGTGTAAAAGAAGAAGAAGAAGAAAGAATATGATAAAGTGTTTTTGAATAATTGAAAAAGAATTGATTCTTATCATATTCTAACCTTAGTTAAGTGTAGAGAATAGACCATGGTTAGTTATGATGGTTAGGGTTAAGCAAGAGACAAGAATGGTGGACTGGGTCAAAGCTTCATGAAGCTTCAACAAAACTACAAAAAAAGCCACCATTCTTTTCTTATCTTTTCCAAAATGAATAAACAAACAAATAAATGAATAACAAAACCCTAATCATTAGTTTAACCATGGCTTAATTCTTTACACTTAACCAAGTGAACATGTATCATCAAACATGATACAATCAAGTGCACAAAAGTATATCACATATACAACTTGCACAATCCAAGTGAGAAAATCCATTTAAAATGAACCAATACTAGTTAATGCAAAGTAATATATCAAATATATAATTATGCATCAAATCATTGAATCAATACTTGATTTAACGATCCGGTCATATCTCATATAACCGACTAATATCCAATGTATCGGCTTATCGAATCAATCCATGATTCGATAACTAGGTTATATCGCATATAACCAATCGATGCATTCATCGCGAGAATAGAGTACGGTATCACATACACGAATTATTCTCGGTCCCGCACATATCTCATATGCGCTCCTATTTCGTTTCGCTTGAGCCAGGAAACCTCTGTGTAGGACTCTAAAGACTCGTCAATACGCCGGCAGCAGGTGATGATCATATCAAACACCCACAAGCCGCAAGCGATCTGCTAAACGTAACGGCCACCCGGGTATTGAGCGATCAGAAGATCGACGAGCAAGCCCGCTCACACTCCTGTGAATCCAACCAGTAACACTTAACGTACAGTCCGGTCTGTTCGTCTGATATGTCGCATATCTCGCCTAGGGGTGGTAAACGTCAGACCCCAATAGCTCGATAAGTCATGCCGACGTAGGGTCCATAACTTTCGTGAAACTACTGATAACTCTTACCAGTATATCACTGCAACCCTGGCCAGGGATTTCCTGTCATGGCCAGTCGAGCATAGCGCAACATCAACCCCCAATACCGGAAGAGACGAATCCCCTCCTATCGCTCATTGCCTCCATGTGAATCGGGACTGTACCCAAAAATCACCTGTTTGCACGACTCAGTAGAGCCGTGGTAGGGTGGAAATCAAAGCACAGTGGGAGACACACAAGACTCTATGACGATCTCGGGTCAACAGACTAAGCTGTACCAGTGTCACCAGAAAACTGCCATCTGACGTGAGGTATAATACCATCTGGGAGTTCTCGGCGAGTCCGTTCAGTGTACCCAGTCTCTACTGAGCACCCGCATACCATCTCCGATGTCAAACACCAATGGATATGGGATCATCCATCGCCCATCACATGGGTCGAGAAGATATACGCTAGTCTACTCTGGAATATCGATGCCCCGTCTCGATATTCCTACGACTAGGAATATTGAAGGATGTACTCATAGACTACCCAGGCCCCACTAATATAATCTGCATCATAGTCCTGGAAGTCAAGTACACATCCTAAGGGCTTTATCAACATGTAACAGAGAGACAAAAAGTATACATGTTAAGATAAAGTGCAACCAGATAGCGTACTATCATGTCGAGCAAGAAAGTCCTACCTATAAATGTCCCAGCATCCACTACAATATACATCCAATGTACAGTAATGGCCTCTAGGGCATACATATAACTAACAATCTCCCACTTGCACTAGGGCCATCTGTAGCAGTAGTTGCAGTATCTAATACTCAACCATCCCCTAAAAGTCTCTCTTTGGGAAAAGGCCTTCGTGAGTGGATCCGCCGTGTTGTCCTCTGAGTCTGCTCTCCTAACCTCGATCAACCTGGAGATCAACTATCTCCTTGATCAGGTGATGCTGCCTCAGAATATGTCTGGGTCACTGATGGGACTAGGGTTCTAGGGCCAAAGCCACGCTTCCATTGTCACACAATGGTAGGAACCTAGTTCATCCTATGAACCAATATACACCCAAACTGCCTCTTTGGTAGTATCTTTAATAGCGATGTTACCAGCCTTTATCGTCTAGTTTGTCACGGTATCTAGCTTGGAAATCTTCCAACATACCGTCCCTTTACCGAGGGTAAAGACAATGCCTGTGACTGACATTCAGTCGTCTTTATCACCCTGGAACCCTTCCAGTGATTCTCCCCAGGATCGATTGATACCATCTCACTACAACTAGTGAGAATCCTAACATCCATCTAGATCTATCTCATAGATCCAAAACCCAGGATTTAGGAGGTATCACTTTGATCCTATATGGAGAATCCATGTGATAAGAGGAGATCGACCGATCGTAGTATAGAAAACTCTTTTCCTATCAAGAGTATGTTGTCCACGTACAATACGAGGATGACCACCTTACTCTCTACTACCGTTTTGTATATACAAGGTTCATCTACTATTTTGATGAAGTCAAATACTTTGACTACCACATCAAAACAGATGTTCCAACTCCGCGATGCCTGCTTTATCCTGTAAAGCAACTTGCACACGTTTCCGCTGCTCCCATTGTTTACGAAGCCCTCTGGCTGTGTTCTTATAGACGTTCTTTTCTAAATCATTATTTAGAAAAGTAGTCATGACACCCAACCACCAGATATCGTATTTATGGTATGTAGCAATGGTAAGTAGGATCTGGATGGACTTAAGCATAGTCCCTGGAAGAGGTTTCATCATTATCCATGCCTGGTCAATGACGAAAAACTTTAACAAGTCTAGCTTTGAAAGTCTCAACTTTTCCATCTACACCAAGTAGTCTTCTCAAGATATACTTGCTCCTGATGGGGATTTAACCCTTCAGATATAGCAGCTAAAGTCCATACTTTGCTGGTGTACATGGATTCCATCTCAGATCGCTAAGCATCCAGCCATTCTTACAGAGTCCCTACTCTCGATGGCCTGCTCGAAACTGGTTGGGTCATCATCTCATGATGCATTCCGTGCTCCCACTGTCATCGAGAAACCGAGGTATCTCTCAGGCGGATGAGGAACCGTACCAGATCGGCGGAGAGGCTGAGGTTCGTCGGGAACTATTGAATCCTTTGGTTCTGTCAAATCATCAGCTGCAGTTTTGTATAGCTGGAACCTTTCCAGTTCTACAGAACTGACCTTGCCTCGATCTTGTCCGGATTTTGCTTTAGACATAGGCCGAACAATCCTAAATCTTAACTTACTTAAGAGATAGGCTCTTCCCACATCATATCTCATATGGAGTGGTAGGCACTGATTTGATTCGAACCTAATTCAATAGGTATGCAGCTTCTCAAGTGCACAACCTCAAAAGGAAATAGGTAACTCAGTAGTACTCATCATAGAGCACACTATATCTAATATGGTGCGATTGCTCCATCCCGATACACCGTTGTGCTGTGGTGTATTCAGAGGAGTAATACTGAGAGAGAATCTCATTTCCCTTTAGAATAGTCCAGGAATGCTATGCACAAGTATTCTCCTCCCTGATCTCATTATAGGACATAATACTTATACCCTTATTTTGGTTCTCTACTTCCAACTTATATTCTGTGAATACCTCAAAAGCTTCGGACTTATGTTTCAACATGAACATATGACTGAATCTTGAGAGATTATCAGAGAATATAATGAAGTATAAAGAACCAGTCCTGGCATGTGTAGACAGGAGACCTTACATACATCATCATGTATCAGTCCCAAGAGATCATTAACTCTTTCTCTGTTTCCAATAAACAGGGCTATGGTCATCTAATCTTTGTGACATAACTGGCAAGTTTCACAAGATGTAAATTCAAACTGATCTAAATATGCATCTAAAATGTAACTTCAGCCAGTCGGGTCGCATTGATATGACCTAGTCTACAATGCCTCAAGAAGGATTCGTTCATTTCTGAACTCTTCCTCTTGTGTGTGTTGTGTATACTAGGAACTGTAGTTTGATTTAGAACGTCAATGCTTTTAGATAACGTGCTTGAACCGATCAACTTTTGATATAGGAAATGTTCAAAACATTATCCAACAATACAAAATTTTATCATTTCTTTACTAATAAAGAGACTGATATGATTTTGTATATCAGGTTCGGTATCTAATAGCATTTGTTCAGAATCAATGTATTGGTAATACAGGGTGACAGTGACCAACAGACTTGGCTGCAACACTTGCCCCGTTTTCTGTCTCATGAAACTTATCACCCGTTCTCAGTTTTCTACCCTTTTGTAGCCCTATGTAACAGATTACATATTTGGGATCCTGATCCGGTATCATATACCCAGGATGCAGAGGATACTGAGAAACAGTTCTTTATAATGAACACACCCGAAGGAGATGCATCATATGCACTTTCTTCGTTTGGGTGGCATGGGAATCCTGGTATTCCCCTATTTCCTGCTCTGTCTTATAACAATTATAAGTTGGAGCGGGACCAACGTTCCCCAGCTCAGTATAACAAGCGGGTTCGGTCAATACATCCATATTATTATCTTGATTAAGGTGTGATATGGTCGCTACCTGGAGAGAGAGAGAAGAAAAACACTCAGCGTGCGCTCTTGCAAGATTATATTGGTTATATATTTTATCTAATCAGGATGACCCCACTGTTTTTATCAAATCTTCCTTCAAACCCTAAAAGGAAAGACTAGCCGGGATTAATTACACACTACAAGTTCGCCAATCTTTCAGCCAGGCCAGTGTCGGTACTTTGAGGGAGGTTCCCCGTGCTTTCGCACGGACCTAATTACAGTAAACCTCGTTTTCCCAGAGGCGTAACCTCGTTGACACCTTTCTAGACACCTACTTGATCGGCTAATTGTAAAGTGCAAAACTCTCCCAGGAGTAACAATTACTCGCATTGGGTATCGGGATCCAACTATCATATAGAAGGTATGCAATCTCATTGCAAATTTCAACACTTGAAACTCCCAATAATGATTTTTACCCTTAGTACTTATGACCTTAACTATGGTCAACAAATCATAAGCACTAGTCAAGTTCTACCCGTCATTTCGTGATTAATTAGACCCACCCACATGACCCTTAACTAAGGTCAACAAAGTCACGCGACTGTCCTAACTAATCGCATCATATGCGGTGTAGGAAGACATCACTTAGCTACCGTACACTGTGCCTTAACTAAGGTCGACAAACACAGCACGAATACTAAGTACTCTACTTCCTAAAATGACGGAGGGTTGCGAATGGTTTTTATGAAAACCTTTAACGCTTTGAACTTGATCTCGTTGCGGAATCAAATGGTTTTTAAATGGAATGTTTTTGAAGCTTTTCTAGTTTTGCTAAAGGGGTCACTCCCGGTGAAGGGATCGTCGGCCCTTTCTTCGTCGAATGAGGTGCGGGATATATCATATATATCACTGTGCAAAGCAGAAACTATAGAAGCGATCAAATGACAAACCGAGGGTTGTAGCATCTGCCAGTTATTGCTAAAGGAGTCACTCCCGGTGAAGGGATCTCGGTCCTTTCCTCATCGAATAAGGTGCAGGATGTTCTACAAGGAACACCGCGATGCAAAGCAAGAACTGTAGCTACCTGTTTTATTTTGAAATTCGATTCCACAACATCTTTTAGGTTTATTTTCTTTCATTAATCTCATTAATGAATATCGCATCAATTAAGTCCACCTAATCATCACAGATAAATATAACGTACGCTTATGCCATCCGCAATTGCCTCGATGTCCCGTCTGCACCGTTAGGTTAGGTAACTAACGGCAGAGCGAGGCAGGGCTAGCGCGGGTGTAAAACATAAGCAACGTCTATATAATATATCATATATACTATATACTATATCTATCACAGAACATCACATGATCACATCACAGATAACGCAGCAGAAAATATCATATGAAATATTGGATATACTAGGACATCCGTGTTTTCAATACGAGCCAGTATAAAACACGGATTCCACGGTCGTGATGAATAGCCAATCCCACACCCCTAGACCCCTACGAGAGCGGAAAGCAACCCTACCAATTCTAGGGTTAGGAGACCCGGACTTGACTCCTCGAGATGGTCTCCCTCTTGACCCCAGAACCCGGTTACTTGTGCTTCCCTCCTTGGGTCTATCCTAATGCGGAAAAGTAAATAATATACATCAACGGTGACATCTTCCGCAACCTGGAAGTGCCCCAATAAAAGAATATTACATACAAGTTTTTACATGAATGAAAATGAAAAACACTCATCTCACATAAAAAAACCCCGGCTATTCGAACACGACGATCTAATATAACATATCCAGCAACACATAACATTACATGTCATCAACGTAAGCAAACATGCGTATCCCAATTGTCGTTGACATATAGCAACGAAACCGGCGATATCACATATTACACTTACGGTCACAGAAAAGAAAGTGTAAAACTACAACAGTTGGAATCCGCAACCTCTTTAGACATCGCATGCCTAATCAAATGAAATACTTAGACATCCCATGCCTAACAATTACAAACCCCGCATTTTAGTCTCATTATCGAAAACACTTTTCAATACCAAGTCGGGCAATTCAACAGGATTCCCGACATTTTGATCGAATGCTCGTCGCAAACTTTAGTAGACGGTCGCACCCCCGATACCGTCGACGAAGTGCACCAAGGCGGAACACCGCTACCGCGAGCACCCAAACGGATGCTTTCGGCGACGGGGTTCTCCTACAGTCACTTGGTCGGGGTTATGGGGTGAGGCTGTCTATTAAGTTTACCCGGCGAGTATCCGCGTACGCTACGTGATTGCGACGGACTTTTGATAACATCAAAACTCCGTGGCAACCGATCAAGTGAGACTAAACTGCTATGTTTATAATATTCATTCCGTTATCTCGTAACTACTTGTGAATTCCAATTATTGTATCATATTCCGGATAAAATAGAAAACGCTAAACTTTTCGATCGAACAATCGAACACCCAAGTTTTCCCGATACAGCTCAACACATGAAATAAGTCTAACGGCATTCAGTTCGTGCCTCAGTACCAACGGTCCAGCCGTAGAAGGGTCAAGCCAACGCCTCACATGTGGCACGCCGTACTGCCCCAAACCCGAAGGTTCAAAAGGCAGTTCAAGACGGTCACATAATCGAGTTAAGGTTTGTTGTCTTCTAGAGGGACCATCGCGTTACTTGCACTACTTAGAACGTCGTTAAACTACGGAAAAATCCAATAATTGGAAATTTCCCGGCAGGGGAAAAAGTAAGTATTTATATCCGGTCGAACTTTTTAACATATTCTAAAAATACCCGGAAAAACACACTGACAAAATTAGACAATCCGATCGATACACCGAGTTCCCAATACAACCCAGAAAATTCAACTCTTGAAAAAATATTAAAAATTCCCAGAAAAACCAGCAACAAAATATAAGAATTACTGTGCAGGAAACAATGTCTGAAGAGACCAAATTGCAGCGGAACCGCAGCATTAGGCATGCCAATGCCGCGGTTCCGCCGCACTATTATCGATTCATGGGTCCCGTTTTATACAGTAATTCTTAGAATATTCTACTGAGTTTTCTGCATATTTTTAATTCTCAAAAATCCACGATTTCAGAAAATGTACAGAGAGCATTTTTGGGTTTGGGTTTTGGTTCGATCGGACTTCTAATTCCGTCTACGCATCGCCTAAGGCTCTAGCTAGGCTCTGATACCACTGTAGGGTTCCTAGGCACACTAATGAAGTCTTACAAGTGATCAAACATGGCCAATTAAAATTTTACAAGTGCTGAGAAACCCTAATACGGATCGTTAACTAGATATATAGGCGATGCAAGCATGTAAACGAATTAAATGCTAAAGGAAAGTGACTACAACCTTTGTAGATCCGGTCCACCACTTCCTAAGCTCCGCGATGATGTCCCTCCGCTGTCCAAATCGGATCCCGGACTCTAGCATCGACTTCATCAAAGAAATGGGCGGGCTTGATCGTCGGCTTCAATGCCGAAGATGATCTACGTCGAGGCATCACAAGATCAAACACCCACTTCACCAAGTCATGAAACTTGTGAAGAAAACACCCTATACTACTTGGCAAGAGGTAGAGGATGAAGAAATAGGAAGTGGGTTCACTTTAGAATTGGATTTCTCACTTGATTTCATCACTTGCCATTGATGAGGCAAGCTTTTCTTTCTTGTGTAGAAGAAGAAGAAGAAGAAAGAATATGATAAAGTGTTTTTGAATAATTGAAAAAGAATTGATTCTTATCATATTCTAACCTTAGTTAAGTGTAGAGAATAGACCATGGTTAGTTATGATGGTTAGGGTTAAGCAAGAGACAAGAATGGTGGACTGGATCAAAGCTTCATGAAGCTTCAACAAAACTACAAAAAAAGCCACCATTCTTTTCTTATCTTTTCCAAAATGAATAAACAAATAAATAAATGAATAACAAAACCCTAATCATTAGTTTAACCATGGCTTAATTCTTTACACTTAACCAAGTGAACATGTATCATCAAACATGATACAATCAAGTGCACAAAAGTATATCACATATACAACTTGCACAATCCAAGTGAGAAAATCCATTTAAAATGAACCAATACTAGTTAATGCAAAGTAATATATCAAATATATAATTATGCATCAAATCATTGAATCAATACTTGATTTAACGATCCGGTCATATCTCATATAACCGACTAATATCCAATGTATCGGCTTATCGAATCAATCCATGATTCGATAACTAGGTTATATCGCATATAACCAATCGATGCATTCATCGCGAGAATAGATTACGGTATCACATACACGAATTATTCTCGGTCCCGCACATATCTTATATGCGCTCCTATTTCGTTTCGCTTGAGCCAGGAAACCTCTGTGTAGGACTCTAAAGACTCGTCAATACGCCGGCAGCAGATGATGATCATATCAAACACCCACAAGCCGCAAGCGGTCTGCTAAACGTAACGGCCACCCGGGTATTGAGTGATCAGAAGATCGACGAGCAAGCCCGCTCACACTCCTGTGAATCCAACCAGTAACACTTAACGTACAGTCCGGTCTGTTCGTCTGATATGTCGCATATCTCGCCTAGGGGTGGTAAACGTCAGACCCCAATAGCTCGATAAGTCATGCCGACGTAGGGTCCATAACTTTCGTGAAACTACTGATAACTCTTACCAGTATATCACTGCAACCCTGGCCAGGGATTTCCTGTCATGGCCAGTCGAGCATAGCGCAACATCAACCCCCAATACCGGGAGAGACGAATCCCCTCCTATCGCTCATTGCCTCCATGTGAATCGGGACTGTACCCAAAAACCACCTGTTTGCACGACTCAGTAGAGCCGTGGTAGGGTGGAAATCAAAGCACAGTGGGAGACACACAAGACTCTATGACGATCTCGGGTCAACAGACTAAGCTGTACCAGTGTCACCAGAGAACTGCCATCTGACGTGAGGTATAATACCATCTGGGAGTTCTCGGCGAGTCCGTTCAGTGTACCCAGTCTCCACTGAGCACCCGCATACCATCTCCAATGTCAAACACCAATGGATATGGGATCATCCATCGCCCATCACATGGGTCGAGAAGATATACGCTAGTCTACTCTGGAATATCGATGCCCCGTCTCGATATTCCCACGACTAGGAACATTGAAGGATGTACTCATAGACTACCCAGGCCCCACTAGTATAATCTGCATCATAGTCCTGGAAGTCGAGTACACATCCTAAAGGCTTTATCAACATGTAACAGAGAGACAAAAAGTATACATGTTAAGATAAAGTGCAACCAGATAGCGTACTATCATGTCGAGCAAGAAAGTCCTACCTATATATGTCCCAGCATCCACTACAATATACATCCAATGTACAGTAATGGCCTCTAGGGCATACATATAACTAACAGTTTGACCCCTTCAGGTGCAACTTCCAAAGTCCATACTTGTTGGTGTACATGGATTCCATCTCAGATCGCATAGCATCCTGCCATTTCACAGTGTCCTCACTTGTGATAGCCTGCTCGAAACTAGTTGGATCATCATCTTCCATGATTCAATCCTCACTTCCACCGTTTATGAGAAAACTGTAGTATCTCTCAGTCGGATGAGGAACCCTACTAGATCTGCAGAGTGGCTGAGATTCGTCGGGGACTATCAAATCCTCCGGTTTTACCAAATCATCAGTTGTAGTTTGTGTGATACCCGGTTCTTTTATATACGCCTATATCCGTATTTCTTTTTTAACCTATAAAATTTTATTTATAATTATTTATTATTTTAAAATTTTCCCAATCTATTTTAGTTCTTCCCCTCTCCTTTCTCAGACCCTAGTCTTAATTCCTCATGATCTTGTCCCATTTATATAAACCTCAATTTATATACGCCCATCTCTTTTCATATTTCTATTTAAACCCAAAACCCTAATTTTTCCCTTCAACCCATTTCTTTTATTCATTTAAAACTAAACCCAATCACCAAGCCCACTCCTCTACTTCCTCAATTAGCCGGCCCCCTCTCCAACTCCCTATAATTTCTTTTATTATTTTACCTCAGCCCGATACCTTTCATTATTTATTAAACTGAATAACTTTTTCCCAGCCCAACACCCATTTTCTTTTCATAATCCCTGCAGCCCAATTTTCTATTCAAAATAAAACCAGGCCTTTCCCCATCTCCTAAACCCAGCATTTTAATAAAAGGAATTTATTTTAAACCCAAGCCCAGGAACTGTTCCCTTATAATTCTTCTATTTTTCAGCCCAGCCCAGCCGCTTCACCCTCACCCGCCCGCTCTTACCCGACCCGGCCCACTACCCACTCCTTCTTCCCAGCGGCTATATTTTTCCCGCTCATTCCTTTTGTTCGCGATCCGCTCTCCTCGCCGCACCCCATGCCTGCGCCCACGTCGCCGCTCGTCACGCGCCGTGCCCCGCTCGCGAGCGTTACCCACGACGCGCGCCTTCGACCTCTCCTCGTTGACACGCCTCTCTCTCTCCTCTCATAATTCTTTCTCTCTCCCCCATGTCTCCTCTCCCTCTCTCTTCTTTCCCTTCTCGTTTCTCCCTCGAACCCACGCTCACGCCAGTGCGTCGCGCTCGCCGCCGTCCCCTCACGTCGCTCGCCTCCAACTCACCTGACTCACGTCGCTCTCCCCCACCTCGCCGCCTTCACCCTCGTCCCCAGCCCACGTCGCACCCATCACTTCGCCAGCACCGCCGACGAGCTCCCCACTCCCCGAGCACACTTCCATCATCACCTTCCCTTCTCTGTCGCCATCACCCAACGCCGCCGGCCACCACGTCGGTCCCCCTCGGCATCGCCCTCAACACCGCACCTCACCTCCTAGCTTATCACCGACCGACCACCACCTCCTTGCTCTCGATGCCGCCATCATCGTCGTCATCCTCACCTCCCTCACCTCCTCCCATCTCCTACCCGAAGCCCCGGCTGCACCCTACCCGACTCCAAGCTCCAGTCTCCATCTCCTCCTTCGAGCTCTATATCCACGAGCCTCGGCTGCCATCACCACCCTGACCCCCCTCATCTCCTCGCCTAGCTCCAACCACCGGAGCTCCGACGTGCTACTGCCTGAGCTGCCACCGGCGACCTTCAGCTCCTCCGTGCATCGCCGCCAGCCGAGCCCACTCCTTTGCCTTTTCCCTACCTCACCACTCAGCCTGGAAACTCCCTATAACTTAGCCGTGCGCATCGACTTAACCAGCCAAGACTTTCGCCAAACAAGCCCAAGCTGCAGCCGTGCCCTTTATATTCGAACCCAAGCTGAGCCAAACCCCTAGCCAAGCCGAGACTTGTCGCGTGTCGTCATCGCCGTGTCGTTACCGCCGTTGCCGATGTCGTGCATCACCGGAACGTCTCCAGGCAAGTTCCCTACTTGCTACATGCTACTTTATGATAATTACAAATTACAATTGTGTATATCCCATGTTTTACTTTTCTGTCAAATATTACGACGCAACTGTTCGATGCATGTCCTCAATGGAAATCATCATTTAATTTGGCGGAACTCAATTGTATAATCTGGCTCGTATGGCTGTGAATCTAGTGTGTGAATTTCATTGGAAAATATGACCGTTAATGACTAAAACGAATACCCCCAAATACCGCCGTAAAACTGGGAATTCCTCATATCTGAAAACGATTAAAATCACCATAAATTAATTACATACTGGAATGATGCGTTCGAGGGCTTAAATCGAACCCGACTCGACGAACTATAACCTTATGAAAGTTTCTAATGATTTCCGTACTTAATCGTGACAATACTTGGATCGGAGTGCGACTCTGGACTGCAGTCCAGAGCGACTCTAGTTGTTGTTTACTGTCCCGTAATGGGTACCGCCCTGTTTTCTTAACTCGTAGGTTGCGGAACTCCATTGTTTATTAAAGGTGAATCTGTTAGATAGACAACACAAGTGGTTTCATACTGTTTCGTTATCGTTTGTTATTTAATCTGTAATTTAAAAGATGGGGACGTATAACAGTCCCAACAGAATCAGAATTGACCTACTAGTATTGAACAGTGTATATCTCCTGACGTACAGATGCGATTGAATATCCGTCTATTGAGTTGAAAACCTTACTGAAAACCCTAGATTTCATTCAACTGTAGCGTCGCTAAAATCTGATCCCAACTGTGATTAAAATGCGTTGCGAAACGGACTTCCGATTCTGAAACCGGATTTCCAGCCGTGAACGTTTAAAATGAAATGGCCATAACTAGTGATCCCGAAACCCGATTGGTGTGAAACTAAATTCGCTGGATAGATAACTGAACATACTATTTATTCCCCGTTCATCATTTCGCTAAACTGTACACATATGATTTATGATAAATTGTGCAAGTAGTAGAATACTGTTTTATGACATATTAATCATGCTTTACATACTGTTTCCTCATCAAATCACACTTATGTCACTGCATTGATAACTTAGTGATCATATGCATTACCCATTGTTAGGTATTAGTGATGATTGTGGCAAGTACGTAAGTGTTTGTGCATAAGTGAATAAGTGAAAGTGACACGTACTTGTACACAATCAGTGAACCTTATTATTCTATTGCATTGTCGACGTCTGTGGAACGCGTGTACGTGTGACTATAAGTGGTATGGGACACTTATGGAAGCTCTTGCATGGGTGTCACAGATAAGGCACCAGAAACTGCCATTTATCTTAGGTATTAGTCGGGACGTGCTTGATGGAGGTCCTGCCTCCAGTTCTCGCGCAGACTTGTCACAGACCGATTGGTATTTAAGGTTATGGTTAGTGTTTGATGTAGACCACGGGGTGTGGGGTAGTTTGAGTGTGAGTTCAACAGAATCTCGGGAGTCCCATGCCGGCTTATATATATGGAGATATATGGAGATTTACAGGGTACATGATTATTACCGTGAGTTACATGTTGGGCCCGTGATCCCTTGCCCTTGGGTCCTACCCTTGGGTGGAGGACACTCGCGAGTGGTTGACTCTCACACTTGAACTGACGATAGGCTTAGTGACCTGTACAGTGAGACTTAGAGACTGATAGGGATAATGGCATTGATATACATTACTTACTGTTGTTGACATACCTGACATATTATTTTACTGCTTTACTGTTCACTTGATTTATTAGACACTTCTTTGGTTACTGCATGTTCATACCTATACCTTCTTGATTTACTGTCATATATATCTATTATCACTGTTCGAGTTGTCACTTGTATCTATATATTATATTGCTATTGTGTCGCTCTGACGACCTGAGTATGCATGCTCAGTGTGAGGAGTGGATTTAGCCGGGACCAGGACTAGACGTGCATCGCGGACATCTTGATCAGCTATCCAGAGTTATACTCTTTACCTTCATCAGATCAGTTCTTTGTATATGTTTTGTTTCAGTTACTACATTTCTCATTACCTGCGCATCGTTTACTGATTACCATGTAAAGCTAGAAGCCGAAGTGTGACTACGACAGGATATTTCCTTGACCGTAGGAGCATGGCTGGCCTTGTCAACTCCTCGTATTCCGTATTTTGGGAAGCGGGGCGTGACATGGTTTAGTTGGTATCAGAGCCAGGTTTTGCTTCGATTGGGATTGCAGTTTTCCGTGTAGAGCTTGACAATCTAAGACATCCCTCAATCTATATTGTAAACTTGATATCCTTGATCCATATTCACATTGAGTGTTCTGCTATCCATTCGCTAGGGTTTCAGGTGACTTGGCAAAGTTTCGTGGTTGTAATTGTGAACTACATCACGGTTACACTACCATACTCTGTTTAAGTGACTTAGATTCATACAGTTGATTTTTCCACTTGTAATGAATTTAATCACATATGATATTCTTGAATCTTTTTCCAATCCGTATTATATTTTGATTCTTATAGCATGTGCCTTATATCGTCCTCAAAATTATTGTTTCCAGGATCATGTCGTCCAACGACCCTTTCTCTATCTCCACTCCCCAGAATCAGACCCTTGAGATTCTGAGTGTACTGCAAGGTCTGAAGGAAGCCCAGGAGCGAACGAACGACTTGTTAGCTGAAGGACTGAGAAGGCAGGTGAATCAGGCACCAGCGGGAGTCTCAAGTTGTAAAGGGATCCATGTTAGACGAGGAAAAGAGAAGAAGATGAAGCGCCAATTTGTTTCCCCGCGACAGAAGCAGCAGAAGACCCCATGTTGTGGGTACTGTAAGAGGCCAGGACATCTTCAGAGGGATTGTCGCCGCGCCCAAGAGAAATGTCTGATTTGCGGATCGCGAACATCTTATCAACGGTTGTCCAAAAAGGAAGGAGCTACAAGGAGGAGACTCATCCACACTCTCCACTTCTGCCAAGTGATGATTATTACGTAGTTTGAACCTCGAGGATAAGGCGAACCCAGCGCAGGATTCAACTCGCGTGGCGAGAATGCAGCGGTCTAGTAGTCCAAGAAGAATTTTCATGTTTACTAATTCCAGTAGTAATGTTGTCATCCTCTTATAAATATTTCTTTCCGTTTGAAATCTTGTATCCGTTGAACTTTTAGTTGAATGCAATAAAAACTTGAATCGTAATATATGTATCTTTCTCTTGTCATTCCTCTTATTCATACTATTCATTACCACAGCATTTTTAATCCTGATTTTTCAGTTCCTGCCCACCGTATATTTTCCTATACTTTGTACCCTGAGCTATTCTCTTGATGTATTTCACTGTCTAATCATGACTCTTTCCTTTCAGGCCATGGCCCACCCTGGAGCAGCGCCGCAGCTAGATGAGGATGCACAGTCATGTGTTTCCTTAGACCGCACACTAATAAGTTCTGATGATGAGATCAACGGTCCCCAGGTCATTTTCGGAAACAGCGAGTCAAAGGACGAAGGAGCAGCCGCCCCAGAGTTTGACATGATAAGCGATTCTGACGAAGAGGAAGGAGACCCTGAAGAAAACCCGATAGAAGAAGATCCCGAGGAAGATCCGATAGAAGAAAATCCAGTGGAGGAAAATCCCATAGAAGAGAATCCCATGGAATCAGACCTCGATGAAGAAGCTCCAGCCGAGGAAGAAGGACCAGAAGGACAAGACCCTGCTGTGGAAGAACTCCCAATGGCAGTCCCCGCGAGGCGCTATGGAAATGGACGTCCCTACCTGAGCGCGCGAGCCTACCGCAACCTGCTGAATCTCCACAACCGCGACTGACGGGATTTCTTTTAGATGTTGTCTTCTCTGGCCAAATAAAATCTGTGTATAGTTTAGGGCCACCTTTCATTTTAAGAATGCCTTGTTTAGAATTTCCTGGAATGAAATAAATTGCTGAGTTCGCTAATCTTTCGATCTTCTTAGTTCACTTGATGCTTGATTATTTCTTCTATACAATTATTTTCCTACTGAGATCTGTCCACCCCTACTCCTTACATTGTTTTAACCCTCACAGAGATTAACAAGTACCACACCCGATCTTTTAGAGGTCCACCCTTCATCCTTCGTCTGTGCCCCGTTTGAGATCCTTTTGGGAGGAGAACATTTCTTGTGAAATTTGCGAGTTAGCTAACTCTTCAAATTTTTGATTCATATGACCTACTGACCGTTATCCTCCCCATATTTTTCCCCTTGCAGTCCTTTGTTCCTGTGCTGACCCGATCCCAATCTCCTTAACATTCAGCCTAAAGCCGTCATACTCCAACCTTGCAATCCTTACCCTAGCTAGCCCTATACATTTTTGTGTTTTCCTATTACCCTATATATATTTAGGGACTTTATTATTCGAAATTTGGTTTTCATTATCTTGTATTTGTCGAAGAGTGCGTGTTATTGACTACTTAATTTTATGTATTTCAAAGCACACTACTATTATCCTCATTTTCAGTAGCGCAACCTTACACCGCGCATATTTTGTTCCATATTCCTCATTTTCGTTATGTGAGTTTTCTAATTTATTTTAAAACTATTTGATCGATACATCATCCTAAAATGTTTTAACCTACCGACAAATCTTTCACTATTTTATTGTCGTTACTTTATTTTCGGGTATTGTGCCTATGGTTACTATTATAAATGGTTGTGCCTTATACTTATTATTTCTGACGTGCTACTGTTGATATACTTATACGTGCACATATTTGAGTTTCGATTTTATCGAGTACGCCTCGAATATTATTGTTCGTTATTTTTGTTATTTATATTCCCGTATATACGTAGTTTGCTCTTATAGTTGTTCCTGCCTTATACTTATTTAGACCCATCCTTCTGTATGTTGTTCTTACATATATAAACCTTCAAATTTCTTCATCTGCCTATTTCAAGCAAAGAATTGTGTGTTAGTTTGCAATATAATAGCTTTCGATTATGTTTGTATAACTTATCGCTTATTTTAAATTTCAAGGACGAAATTTTTGTAAGGATGGTATGATGTAATACCCGGTTCTTTTATATACGCCTATATCCGTATTTCTTTTTTAACCTATAAAATTTTATTTATAATTATTTATTATTTTAAAATTTTCCCAATCTATTTTAGTTCTTCCCCTCTCCTTTCTCAGACCGTAATCCCAATTCCTCATGATCTTGTCCCATTTATATAAACCTCAATTTATATACGCCCATCTCCTTTCATATTTCTATTTAAACCCAAAAACCTAATTTTTCCCTTCAACCCATTTCTTTTATTCATTTAAAACTAAACCCAATCACCAAGCCCGCTCCTCTACTTCCTCAATTAGCCGGCCCCCTTTCCAACTCCCTATAATTTCTTTTATTATTTTACCTCAGCCCAATACCTTTCATAATTTATTAAACTGAATAACTTTTTTCCAGCCCAACACCCATTTTCTTTTCATAATCCCTGCAGCCCAATTTTCTATTCAAAATAAAACCAGGCCTTTCCCCATCACCTAAACCCAGCATTTTAATAAAAGGAATTTATTTTAAACCCAAGCCTAGCAACTGTTCCCTTATAATTCTTCTATTTTTCAGCTCAGCCCAGCCCGCTTCACCCTCACCCGCCCGCTCCTACCCGACCCGGCCCACTACCCACTCCTTCTTCCCAACGGCTATATTTTTCCCGCTCATTCCTTTTGTTCGCGATCCGCTCTCCTCGCCGCACCCCACGCCTGCGCCCACGTCGCCGCTCGTCACACGCCGTGCCCCGCTCGCGAGCGTTACCCACGACGCGCGCCTTCGACCTCTCCTCGTTGACACGCCTCTCTCTCTCCTCTCATAATTCTTTCTCTCTCCCCCACGTCTCCTCTCCCTCTCTCTTCTTTCCTTTCCCGTTTCTCCCTCGAACCCCACTCACGCCTGCGCGTCGCGCTCGCCGCCGTCCCCTCACGTCGCTCGCCTCCAACTCACCTGACTCACGTCGCTCGCCCCCACCTCGCCGCCTTCACCCTCGTCCCCAGCCCACGTCGCACCAATCACTTCGCCAGCACCGCCGACGAGCTCCCCACTCCCCGAGCACACTTCCATCATCACCTTCCCTTCTCTGTCGCCATCACCCCACGCCGCCGGCCACCACGTCGGTCCCCCTCGGCATCGCCCTCAACTCCGCGCCTCACCTCCTAGCTTATCACCGACCGACCACCACCTCCTTGCTCTCGACGCCGCCATCATCGTCGTCATCCTCACCTCCCTCACCTCCTCCCATTGCCTACCCTAAGCCCCGGCTGCACCCTACCCGACTCCAAGCTCCAGTCTCCATCTCCTCCTTCGAGCTCTACATCCACGAGCCTCGGCTGCCATCACCACCCTGACCCCCTCATCTCCTCGCCTAGCTCCAACTACCGGAGCTCCGACGTGCTACTGCCTGAGCTGCCACCGGCGACCTTCAGCTCCTCCGTGCATCGCCGCCAGCCGAGCCCACTCCTTTGCTTTTTCCCTACCTCACCACTCAGCCTGGAAACCCCCTCCAACTTGGCCGTGCGCACCGACTTAACCAACCAATACTTTTGCCAAACAAGCCCAAGCTGCAGCCGTGCCCTTTATATTCGAACCCAAGCTGAGCCAAACCCCTAGCCAAGCCGAGACTTGTCGCGTGTCGTCATCGCCGTGTCGTTGCCGCTGCCGTACATCACCGGAACGTCTCCAGGCAAGTTCTCTACTTGCTACATGCTACTTGATGATAATTACAAATTACAATCGTGTATATCCCATGTTTTACTTTTTTGTCAAATATTACGACGCAACTGTTCGATGCATGTTCTCAATGGAAATCATCATTTAATTTGGCGGAACTCAATTGTATAATCTGGCCTGTATGGCTGTGAATCTAGTGTGTGAATTTCATTGGAAAATATGACCGTTAATGACTAAAACGAATACCCCCAAATACCGCCGTAAAACTGGGAATTCCTCATATCTGAAAACGATTAAAATCACCATAAATTAATTACATACTGGAATGATGCGTTTGAGGGCTTAAATCGAAGCCGACTCGACGAACTATAACCCTATGAAAGTTTCTAATGATTTCTATACTTCAATTGTGACGATACTTGGATCGGAGTGCGACTCTGGACTGCAGTCCAGAGCGACTCTAGTTGTTGTTTACTGTCCCGTAATGGGTACCACCCTGTTTTCTTAACTCGTAGGTTGCGGAACTCCGCTGTTTATTAACGGTGAATCTGTTAACTAGACAACATAATTGGTTTCATACTGTTTCGTTATTGTTTGTTATTTAATCTGTAATTTAAAATATGGGGGCGTATAACAGTCCCAACAGAATCAGAATTGACCTACTAGTATTGAACAGTGTATATCTCCTGACGTACAGATGCGATTGAAGATCCGTCTATTGAGTTGAAAACCTTACTGAAAACCCTAGATTTCATTCAACTGTAGCGTCGCTAAAATCTGATCCCAACTAGGATTAAAATGCGTTGCGAAACATACTTCCGATTCTGAAACCGGATTTCCAGCCGTGAACGTTTAAAATGAAATGGCCATAACTAGTGATCCTGAAACCCGATTGGTGTGAAACTAAATTCGCTGGATAGATAACTGAACATACTATTTATTCCCCGTTCATCGTTTCGCTAAACTGTACACATATGATTTATGATAAATTGTGCAAGTAGTAGAATACTGTTTTATGACATATTAATCATGCTTTACATACTGTTTCCTCATCAAATCACACTTATGTCACTGCATTGATAACTTAGTGATCATGTGCATTACCCATTGTTAGGTATTAGTGATGATTGTGGCAAGTACGTAAGTGTTCGTTCATAAGTGAATAAGTGAAAGTGACACGTACTTGTACACAATCAGTGAACCTTATTATTCTATTGCATTGTCGATGTCTGTGGAACGCGTGTACGTGTGACTATAAGTGGTATGTGACACTTATGGAAGCTCTTGCATGGGTGTCACAGATAAGGCACCAGATACTGTCATTTATCTTAGGTATTAGTCGGGACGTGCTTGATGGAGGTCCTGCCTCCAGTTCTCGCGCAGACTTGTCACAGACCGATTGGTATTTAAGGTTATGATTAGTGTTTGATGTAGACCACGGGGTGTGGGGTAGTTTGAGTGTGAGTTCAACAAAATCTCGGGAGTCCCATGCCGGCTTATATATATGGAGATATATGGAGATTTACAGGGTACATGATTATTACCGTGAGTTACATGTTGGGCCCGTGGTCCCTTACCCTTGGGTCCTACCCTTGGATGGAGGACACTCGCGAGTGGTTGACTCTCACACTTGGACTGACGATAGGCTTAGTGACCTGTACAGTGAGACTTAGAGACTGATAGGGATAATGGCATTGATATACATTACTTACCGTTGTTGACATACCTGACATATTATTTTACTGCTTTACTGTTCACTTGATTTATTAGACACTTCTTTGGTTACTGCATGTTCATACCTATACCTTCTTGATTTACTGTCATATATATCTATTATCACTGTTCGAGTTGTCACTTGTATCTATATATTATATTGCTATTGTGCGCTCTGACGACCTGAGTATGCATGCTCAGAGTGAGGAGTGGATTTAGCCGGGACCAGGACTAGACGTACATCGCAGACATCTTGATCAGCTGTCCAGAGTTATACTCTTTACCTTCATCAGGTCAGTTCTTTGTATATGTTTTGTTTTAGTTACTGCATTTCTCATTACCTGCGCATCGTTTACTGATTACCATGTAAAGATAGAAGCCGAAGTGTGACTACGGAAGGATATTTCCTTGACCGTAGGAGCATGGCTGGCCTTGTCAACCCCTCGTATTCCGTATTTTGGGAAGCGGGGCGTGTTGTGTAGCTGGAAATTCTTCCAGTTATACCTCATTACCACTAATTTCTTTCATAAGAAATTCCTTTCCTAAAAAGGTAGTATGATGAGCAACAAACACCTTTTGTTCCTCGGTGTGGTAGAATAGATATCCATGTGAATTCTTTGGATATCCCACAAACTTGGAAAGAACTGATCGTGCCTCGAGGTTGTCCAGACTTTGCTTCTTAACATAGGCCGGACAACCCCATATCTTAAATCGTTTAAGATATAGTCTCTTTCCACTCTATATTTTATATGGTGTTTTAGGCACAGATTTTGATGGAACTTGATTCAATAAGTATGCAGCCGTCTCAAGTGCATAACTGCAAAAGGAAATAAGTAACTCGGCATTACTCATCATAGAGCGCATCATATCTAATAAGGTGCGATTTCTCCACTCCGAAACTCCATTGTGCTGTGGTGTATACTGAGAAGTAAGCTGAGAGAGAATCCTATTCTCTTTTAAATAGTCTCGGAATTCCGTGCTTATGTATTCTCTTCCTTGATTAGATTGAAGGATTTTAATACTTTTCTCCGTCTAGTTCTCAACTTCGTACTTATATTCCTTGAATTTCTCAAAATCTTTAGATTTGTGTTTCAACAGGAACACATGTCCGAATCTTGAAAGATCATCGGTGAATGTAATGAAGTACGAGGAACCATTCATGGCATGTGTAGACATAGGACCGCATACATCATTTTGTATCGGTCCCAAGAGTTCAGTAGCTCTTTCTCTGTGTCCCATAAACAGAGTTTTTGTCATCTTGCCTTTGAGACATGACTCGCAAGTTTCATAAGATGTAAATTCGAACGGATTCAAATATCCATCTTTATACAACTTCGCTAGTCATGTCGCTTTGATATGACCAAGTCTTCAATGCCACGAGAAGGCTTCGTTTATTTCTGATCTTTTCCTCTTGTGTGTTCTGTATATTTAGAACTGTATTTTGATTTAGAACGTATATACCGTTACATAACGTACCAAACCCAATCAACACTTGATTTAGAAAAATTTTCATAACATTTTTCTCTAGTGCAAAGTTATACCCTTCTTTATCTAATAAGGAAATGGATATTATATTTCACATCATTGACGGTACGTAATAACAGTCGTTCAAAATCAATGTATTATCATTTGGCAATACAAGGTGATATTCGCCGACGGCTTCGACAGCAACAATTGCTCCATTCCCTACACTGGGAGACATATCACCCTTTCTCTTTTCTCTACTTCTTCTTAACCCTTGTAACATATTACAAATATGGGATCCTGATCCGGTATCTAATACCTAGGACGTAGAGCAAACTGAGAAACAGTTCTCAATAACGAACACACTCGAAGAAGATGCATCAGAATTCTCTTTCTTCGTTCGGGTTGCGTGGGAATCCTGATATTCCCTTATTACTTACTCAGACTTATGACAATCATAAAATAGAGCGGAACTAACGTTCCCCAGCCCAGTATAATAAGTTGGTTCGGTCAATACATCCATTTTATTATCTTAATTAAGGTGTGTCATGGTCGCTACCTGGAGAGAGAGAAGAAAACACTTTAGCATGTGCTCTTGCAAGATTAGATTGGTTATTATCTTATCTAATCAGGATGGCTCCCACTGTTTTGATCAAATCTTCATTCAAACCCTAAAAGATAAGACTAGCCGGAATTAATTACATCCTACATGTTCGTCAATCGGTCAGCCAGGCAGGTATTGGTACTCCGAGGGAGTCTCCCCATGCTTTCTCATGGGACTAATTAAATAATCTCATTTCCGCAGGGGCATAACCTCGTTAACACCTTTCTTAGACACCTACTGGATCAGCTAATTGTAAAGTGAAAAACTCTCCCAGGAGTAACATTTACTCACAGTGGGTATCGGGATCCAACTATCATATAGAAGGTATGCAATCTCATTATAAATTTCAACACTTGAAATTCTCGATATATGTTTTTACCCCTTGCTGTTTATGACCTTGACAAGGTCAACAAACCATAAACCGTAAGTCAAGTTTAACCCGTTATTTTGTGATTGAATTAAACCCACCCGCACGACCCTTGACAAGGTTAACAAGGCCGTACGACAACCCTAATCCAATAGCATCATATGCGGCAGATAAGCACTAATCAGCTACCGCACACTATGCCTTGACAAGGTCAACAAACGCATCATGAATACTGAATAAAACTTATCTGAAATGACGGAGGGCTAAGACTGGTTTTAAAGAAAACCTTTAACGTAATTAACTTGATATCGTTGTAGAATCAAGTGATTTGAAAAAGAGTGGTTTAAGCTCCCCTTTTAAAATCGAGTAGTTTTTAAAACAAACCGAGTGGGTTGTAGCATATGGCATTTTTACTAAAACGGTCATTCCCGGTGAAGAGATCTAGGCTCTTTCCTCATCGAATAAGGTACTGGATATAAAGAAATACCACAATACAAAGCAATAATTAGAGCAACCTTTTTGAAAAAATTGATTCTACAACATTTTTAGGTTTCTTTTCTTTTCATTAATCTCATTAAGGACGTCCCATCAATTTTGTTTCCTAAACATCACAGAAGAAACGAAAATAAAACACACATATATGCCATCCGCATTCGTCACAAGGACCCGGGACTTCACCGTTAGGTTGCTTAACTTACGGCAGGGCGGGGTCAGGACTAGCGCGGATGCAAAACATATATAGTGTCTACTAATATAGCATATATATAAGTAGCATTCGTCTCACGCAGTTAATATGATCACATCATATCAGAATCAGCAGAAGCAGGAAATATGAAATATAGGAATACTAGGAGGTCCGTGCTTTAGATTAAGCCAGTAATGAAAAATACGGATTCTACGGTCATGATGAATAGCCAAATCTACATCCCTAAACCCCTACGAGAGTGGCAAGCAATCCTGCCAATTCTAGAGTTAGGTGACCCGGTCTCGACTTCTCGAGATGGCCTCCCACTGGACTCTAGAACCCGGTTACTTGTGCTCCCCGTCTTAGGTCTATCCTAATGCGGAAAAGTAAATAGTATAAATCAATGGAGACAACATCCTCAACCCGGAAGTGTCCCAATAAAAGAATATTACATACAAATTTACATGAATGAAAATTGAATAAACTCTCATCTCAAGGAAAAACCCTCGGCTATTCAATCACGACAATCCAATATAACATAACAGAAGCAACACAACAACATCACATGTCATCAACGTAAGTAAATATGCGTATCCCTAATATCGTTGACGTATAGCAACGAGATCGGGGATACACCACATATTAGACTTACAGTCGCAGAAAAGAAATGAAAACTATAATAATTAGAATCCTCATCCAACTTAGACATCATAAACCCGGAATATCACATATTCCAAATTTCATGCCTAGCCATATAAACCTTGCATTTAAGTCTCCAATTGAAAACACTTTTCAAAAACAAGTCGGGCAATTCTGCAAGATTCCCGATTAAATGATCGAATGCTCGTCGGGAATTTTAGTAGATGGCCGCACCCCCGATGCCGTCAACGAAGTGCACTTAGGCGGAACACCGCGGCCGCGAGCACCCAAGTGGATGCTTTTGGCTATGGGGTTCTCCTATAGTCACTTGGTCGAGGTTATGGGGAGTGGCTATCTAGTAGTGTTTCCCGGCGAGTATTTGCGTACAATACGAGATTGCGACGGAGTTTTGATCCGAATCGAAATTTCGTGGCAATCGATCAATTAAGACTAAAATGCTAGATTTACAAATCACAAACTAGTTTTCACAAAACTAATTAATATGGATTCCAAAAATTGTATCAAATATCTAAACTATCTAGACGATGTTAAACATTTCGATCAATTTTTCAAACAACTGCAAATCACAGAGATCTAAACAACTTGAGCCTCACTAAAAATTCCCAGAAAGCGCAAAATCATATAATGGAGCAGTACAAGAAATACGAGTCCAAATCTCTCCAAAATTGCGGCGGAACCGCGCCTAAACCCTAGGTTATGCGGTGGTTCCACGGCTATTTGGTCGAGATATGATCTCGTACTTCTTGGGTCTCCATAGAAAACCCTGCATGATTTTCTGGATATTTTTAATCTGAAAAATTTCAACTATGGGCAAAAACTATGAAAATTAGGGTTTCGAAACATCGATCGAACACTTTAACGTCGTTTAGACTTCGCCTAATGCTCTAGCTCGGCTCTGATACCATGAAAGTATGTCTTAGCACCTCTACTAGGTTTGCACATGCATCAGGTATGCAATTTTAAAAAATCTAGAGGTCTAAGCTACACTAACCTAGAATTGAACTAGAGAATTAGGGTTTTATGGAAGCTAACTAGTTCTATAACTATGTGAAGAGGGTTACAACCTTTGTAGACCAAGTCCTTCACTTATATAGCTCTAAGTAGTAGTTCCTAGAACTCTTCTTGGCTCCACTTGAAAAAAGGATCGAGCTTTTTATGTGATCTTCGAAGCCGAAGATGATCCACCTTGAAGTCACTCTAACTCAAGCTAATACTTCACTAATCAAAATATTAGTGAAGCTAACAATACTAATGGGCTAGATTAGTGTAAGTTGATGAAGTAGGAATTTTGCTCACTTTAGAAATATTTTCATCTCTCTATTTTCAACTCAAGAAAAACCCTAGTGGGCTTTCATGAGAAAGAAGATGAACTTGGGTGAGTGAGTGAATAAGTGAATGAATAATGAGAGAGTGAACCATGGGTTAAAGATAAGGTAGTGATGAAAAATATTTAGAGTAAAACAAAAGGTGAGGATGGGTTATGGCTTCTCAATACTTCTACAAGCATCCAAGCCATGACTCATTTTCCACTAATTTTAATTTTCCTTTTTAAAATAAATTATCACAAATATCTATAGCCCTAGGTGTGAGTCTCGTACACCCATGTTCTATGTATCATCAACCATGATACAAAAATAAAATACATATATTAATATATATCTCATATATATTTAAATGTATTTCTAGATAAGAAAATCATTAGTGAGCAATATTAGTTAATATATATTTATATATCAAATATATTAATATATATCAAATTATTAAATCAACACTTGATTCAATAATCCGATTATATCATATATAACCGACTAATATCATATTATATATGGATAAAATATTATCAAATCAACACTTGATTCAATAATCCGGTTATATCACATATAACCGTCTAATGTTCAATACTAGTTAATATAATATACATATATGTATATATCAAATTATTAAATCAACACTTGATTCAATAATCCGGGTATATCAAATATAATCCGGCTAATATTAAATATATATTAACAACATATACATATACCATTGAATCAACACTTGATTCAATAATCCGGTTATATCGCATATAACCTAATCGATATCAAATATCGCGAAATTAGAATACGGTATCACATACTCGTATTTAATCAAGCTCCCGTACATATCAGCATATGTGCCCTACTTCGTTTCGCTTGAGCTAGGAAACCTCTATGTGGGACTCTAAAGAGTCGTCAATACGCCAGCAGTAGATAATGATCATATCAGATACCAATACACTAAGAAGATCTCTTTAGTCCTTCTCAAGTAATTAAGAATGTTCTTCACAGCTATCCAGTGCTTCTTCTCTAGATCTGATTGATACCTACTTACCACACCTAGTGCGTAAGCTACATCCGGTCTAGTACATAATATCGCGTACATGATAGACCCAACTGCCGAAGTATAGGGTATCACTTGCATGCGAGCCCTCTCCAAATCAGTCTTGGGAGACATCTCTTTGGAGAGAGTGATTCCTGAACAAGCGGGTAAATTACCACGCTTAGAATCTTCCATACTAAACCTCTTTAGTATTGTGTCGATGTACCTGGATTGGGAAAATCCTAACATCCTTTTAGATCTATCTCTATAGATCTTTATCCCTAGGATCTAAGTGGTATCACCCAGATCTTTCATGGAGAACTTGTGTGATAGGAAGAGTTTGACCGAGTGTAGCATAGGAACATCATTTCCTATCAAGAGTATGTCATCCATGTACAATACGAGAAAGACAACCTTACTCTACAACATTTTTGTATAAACAAGGTTCTTCTACATTTTTGATGAAGTCAAACTCTTTGACTGCCACATCAAAACAGATGTTCCAGCACTGCGATGCCTGCTTTAATCCGTAGATTGATTTAAACAGCTTGCACACCTTTCCGCTGCTCCCACTGTCTACGAAGCCCTCTGGCTGTGTCATGTACACGCTCTCTTCTAAATCACCATTTAGAAAAGCGGGATTGACGTCCATCTTCCAGATTTCGTAGTCATGGTATGCATCAATGGCAAGTAGGATCCTGATGGACTTAAGCATAGCCACTGGAGAAAAGGTTTCATCATAGTCGACACCTGGTCGTTGACAAAAACTTTTTGCTACAAGTGTTTCTTTGAAGGTCCCAACCTTTCCATCTACACCAAGTTTCTTCTTAAAGATCCACTTGCTCCCGATGGGTTTGACCCCTTCAGGAGCAACTTCCAAATTCCATACTTGTTGGTGTACATGGATTCCATCTCAGATCGCATAGCATCCAGCCATTTCACAGAGTCCCCACTTATGATAGCCTGCTCGAAACTAGTTGGGTCATCATCTTCCATGATGCAATCCTCACTTCCACCGTCTATGAGAAAACTGTAGTATCTCTCAGGTGGATGAGGAACCCTACTAGCTCTGCAGAGTGGCTAAGATTCGTCGGGGACTATCAATCCTCCTGTTCTACCAAATCATCAGTTGTAGTTTGTGTAGCTGGAATTTCTTCCAGTTCTACCTCATTACCACTAATTTCTTTCAGAAGAAATTCCTTTCCTAAAAAGGTGGCATGTTGAGCAACAAACGCCTTTTGTTCCTCGGTGTGGTAGAATAGATATCCATGTGAATTCTTTGGATATCCCAAGAACTGATCGTGCCTCGAGTTTGTCCAGACTCTGTTTCTTAACATAGGCCGGACAACCCCATATCTTAAATCATTTAAGATATAGTCTCTTTCCACTCCATATTTTATATGGTGTTTTAGGCACAGATTTTGATGAAACTTGATTCAATAGGTATGCAGCCGTCTCAAGTGCATAACTCCAAAAGTAAATAAGTAACTCGGCATTACTCATCATAGAGCGCACCATATCTAATAGGGTGCGATTTCTCCTCTCCGAAATTCCATTGTGCTGTGGTGTATACTGAGAAGTAACCTGAGAAAGAATCTCATTATCTTTTAAATAGTCTCGGAATTCTGTGCTTATGTATTCTCTTCCTTGAACAGATTGAAGGATTTTAATACTTTTACATGTCTAGTTCTCAACTTCGTACTTATATTCCTTGAATTTCTCAAAAGCTTTAGATTTGTGTTTCAACAGGAACACATGTCCGAATCTTGAGAGATCATCGGAAAATGTAATGAAGTACGAGGAACCATTTCTAGCATGTGTAGACATAGGACCGCATACATCACTATGTATCAGTCCCAAGAGTTCAGTAGATCTTTCTCTGTGTCCCGTAAACAGAGTTTTGGTCATCTTGCCTTTGAGACATGACTCGCAAGTTTCATAAGATATAAATTCGAACGGATTCAAATATCCATCTTTATGCAACTTCGCTAGTCATGTCGCATTGACATGACCAAATCTACAATACCACAATAAGGCTTCATTCATTTCTGAAATTTTTCCTCTTGTGCGTGTTCTGTATATTTAGAACTGTATTTTAATTTAAAACGTATATAACGTTACATAACGTACCAAACCCAATCAACATTTGATTTAGGAAAATGTTCATAACATTTTTCTCTAGTGCAAAGTTATACCCTTCTTTATCTAAAAAGGAAATGGATATTATATTGCACACCATCGACGGTATGTAATAACAGTCGTTCAAAATCAATGTATTATCATTTGGCAATATAAGGCGATATTTGCCGACGGCTTCGACAGCAACAATTACTCCATTCCCTACTCTGGGAGACATATCACCATTTCCCTGTTCTCTACTTCTTCTTAACCGTTGTAACATATTACAAATATGGGATTCTGATCTGGTATCTAATACCTAGGACGTAGAGCAAACTGAGAAACAGTTCTCAATAACGAACACACCCGAAGAAGATGCATCAGAATTCTCTTTCTTCTTTCGGGTTGCGTGAGAATCCTGACATTCCCCAATTTCTTGCTCAGACTTATGACAATCATAAAATAGAGCGAAACTAACGTTCCCCAGCCCAGTATAATAAGTGGGTTCAGTCAATACATCCATTTTATTATCTTAATTAAGGCGTGTCATGGTCGCTACCTGGAGAGAGAGAGAAGAAAACACTTTAGCATATGCTCTTGCAAGATTAGATTGGTTATTATCTTATCTAATCAGGATGGCTCCCACCGTTTTGATCAAATCTTCCTTCAAACCCTAAAAGGTAAGACTAGCTGGGATTAATTACACCCTACAAGTTCGCCAATCGGTCAGCTAGGCAGGTATTGATACTCCGAGAGAGTCTCTCTATGCTTTCGCATGGAACTAATTAAATAACCTTATTTCCGCAGGGGCATAACCCCGTTAACACCTTTCTTAGACACCTACTGGATCAGCTAATTGTAAAGTGAAAAACTCTTCCAGGAGTAACATTTACTCACAGTGGGTATCGGGATCCAACTATCACATAGAAGGTATGCAATCCATTACAAATTTCAACACTTGAAATTCTCGATATATGTTTTTACCCCATGCGGTTTACGACCTTGACAAGGTCAACAAACCATAAACCGTAAGTCAAGTTTAACCCATCATTTCGTGATTGAATTAAACCCACCCGCACGACCCTTGACAAGGTCAACAAGGCCGTACGACTACCCTAATCCAATCGCATCATATACGGCAGATAAGCACTAATCAGCTACCTCACACAACGCCTTGACAAGGTCAACAAACGCAGCACGAATACTGAATAGAACTTATCTGAAATGACGGAGGGCTACGACTGGTTTTGAAGAAAACCTTTAACGTAATTAACTTGATATCGTTGTAGAATCAAGTGATTTGAAAAAGAGTGGTTTAAGCTCTACTTTTAAAATCGAGTAGTTTTCAAAACAAACCTAGTGGGTTGAAGCATATGCCATTTTTGCTAAAGAGGTCATTCCCGGTGAAGAGATCTAGGCTCTTTACTCATCGAATAAGGCGCTGGATATAAAAGAATACCACAATACAATGCAATAACTAGAGTTACCTTTTTGAAAAATTTGATTCTACAACACTTTTAGGTTTCTTTTCTTTTCATTAATCTCATTAATGACGTCCCATCAATTATGTTTCCTAAACATCACAGAAGAAACGAAAATAAAACACACATATATGACATCCGCATTCGTCACAAGGACCCGGGTCTTCACCGTAAGGTTGCTTAACTTACGGCAGGGCGGGGTCAGGACTAGCGCGGATGCAAAACATATATAGTGTCTACTAATATAGCATATATATAAGTAGCATTCGTCTCACGCAGTTCATATGATCACATCATATCAGAATCAGCAGAAGCTGGAAATATGAAATATTGGAATACTAGGAGGTCCGTGTTTTAGATTAAGCCAGTAATGAAAAACACGAATTCTACGGTCGTGATGAATAGCCGAATCTACATCCCTAGAACCCTACGATAGTGGCAAGCAATCCTGCTAATTCTAGAATTAGGCGACCCGGTCTCGACTCCTCGAGATGGCCTCCCACTGGACTCTAAAACCCGGTTACTTATGCACCCCGCCTTAGGTCTATCCTAATGCAGAAAAGTAAATAATATACATCAATGGAGACAACATCCTCAACCCGGAAGTGTCCCAATAAAAGAATATTACATACAAATTTACATGAATGAAAATTGAATAAACTCTCATCTCAAGCAAAAACCCTCGGCTATTCAATCACGACAATCCAATATAACATAACAGAAGCAACACAATAACATCACATGTTATCAACGTAAGTAAATATGCGTATCCCTAATGTCGTTGATAGCAACGAGATCGGGGATACACCACATATTAGACTTACAGTCCCAGAAAAGAAATGAAAACTATAATAATTAGAATCCGCATCCAACTTAGACATCATAAACCCGGAATATCACATATTCCGAATTTCATGCCTAACCATATAAACCTTGCATTTAAGTCTCCAATTGAAAACACTTTTCAAAAACAAGTCGGGCAATTCTACAAGATTCCCGATTAAATGATCGAATGCTCGTCTGGAAATTTAGTAGATGGCCGCACCCCCGATGCCGTCAACGAAGTGCACTTAGGCGGAACACCACGGCCGCGAGCACCTAAGTGGATGCTTTTGGCTACGGGGTTCTCCTATAGTCACTTGGTCGGGGTTATGGGGCATGGCTATCTAGTAGTGTTTCCCGGCGAGTATTTGCGTACAATACGAGATTGAGACGGAGTTTGATCCGAATCGAAATTTCGTGGCAATCGATCAATTGAGACTAAAATGCTAGATTTACAAATCACAAACTAGTTTTCACAAAACTAATTAATGTGGATTCCAAAAATTGTATCACATATCTAAACCATCTAGACTATATTAAACATTTCGATCAATTTTTCAAACACATGCAAATCACAGAGATCTAAACAATTTAAGCCTCACTAAAAATTCCCAGAAAGCGCAAAATCACATAATGGACCAGTACAAGAAATACGAGTCCAAATCTCTCCAAAATTGCGGCGGAACCGTGGCTAAACCCTATGTTATGCGGTGGTTCCGCGGCCATTTGGTCGAGATATGATCTCGTACTTCTTGGGGCTCCATAGAAAACCCTGCATGATTTTCTGGATATTTTTAATCTGAAAAATTTCAACTTTTGAAAAAATGGGCAGAAACTATGAAAATTAGGGTTTCGAAACATCGATCGAACACTTTAACGTCGTTTAGACTTCGCCTAATGCTCTGGCTTAGCTCTGATACCTTGAAAGTGTGTCTTAGCACCTTTACTAGGTTTCCACATGCATCAAGTATGCAATTTAAAAAAATCTAGATGATTAAACTACACTAACGTAGAATCAAACTTGAGAATTAGGGTTTTATGCAAGCTAACTAGTTCTATAATTAAGTGAAGAGGGTTACAACCTTTGTAGACCAAGTCCTTCACTTCTATAGCTCTAAGTAGTAGTCCTTAGAACTCTTCTTGGCTCCACTTGAAAAAAGAATCGAGCTTTTTATGTGATCTTCGAAGCCGAAGATGATCCACCTTAAAGTCACTCTAACTCAATCTAATACTTCACTAATCAAAATATTAGTGAAGCTAACAATCTAAACTAATGGGCTAGATTAGTGTAGGTTGATGAAGTAGGAATTTTGCTCACTTTAGAAATATTTTCATCTCTCTATTTTCAACTCATGAAATACCCTAGTGGGCTTTCATGAGAAAGAAGATGAACTTGGGTGAGTGAGTGAATAAGTGAATGAGTAATGAGAGAGTGAACCATGGGCTAAAGATAAGGCAGTGATGAAAAATATCTAGAGTAAAACAAAAGGTGAGGATGAGTCATGGCTTCTCAATGCTTCTACAAGCATCCAAGCCATGACTCATTTTCCACTAATTTTAATTTTCCTTTTTAAAATAAATTATCACAAATATCTATAGCCCTAGGTGTGAGTCTCGTTCACCCATGTTCTATGTATCATCAACCATGCTACAAAAATAAAATACATATATCAATATATATCTCATATATATTTAAATGTATTTCTGGAGAAGAAAATCATTAGTGAGCAATATTAGTTAATATATATTTATATATCAAATATATTAATATATATCAAATTATTAAATCAACACTTGATTCAATAATCCGGTTATATCATATATAACAGACTAATATCATATTATATATGGATATCATATTATCAAATCAACACTTGATTCAATAATCCGGTTATATCACATATAACCGTTTAATATTCAATACTAGTTAATATATAGATATATATAATATATATGTATATCAAATTATTAAATCAACATTTGATTCAATAATCCGGGTATATCAAATATAATCCGGCTAATATCAAATATTTCAAATATATATTAACAACATATACATATACCATTGAATCAACACTTGATTCAATAATCCGGTTATATCACATATAACCTAACCGATATCAAATATCGCGAGATTAGAATACAGTATCACATACTCGTATTTAATCAAGCTCCCGTGCATATTAGCATATGTGCCTTATTTTGTTTCGCTTGAGCTAGGAAACCACTGTGCGGGACTCTAAAAACTCGTCAATACGCCAGCAGTAGGTAATGATCATATCAGATACCCACAAGCCGTCAGCGGTACTAGCTGTACGTAACGGCTACCCAGGTATTGAGCGAATAGAAGATCAACAAACAAACTTGTCCAAACTCCCGTGAAGCCTATAAGTAAAACTTACCTTACAGTCCGGTATCTTCGTCTGATATATCGCATATCGAGTCTAGGGGTGGAATCATCAGACCCCAGTAACTTGATAAGTCATGTCGATATGTGGCCTATAACCGTTCGAGAAACTACTGATAACACTTACTAGTAAATCTCATCAGCCCTGGCCAGAGACTTGCTATTATAGCCAATCGAGTATAGCGCGACATCAACTCCCAATACCGGGAAAGACAAAACCCCTCCTATCGCTCACTGCCTCCATGTGTCTCAGGACTGTACCCAAAATCCACCTGTTTGCACGACTCCTTTGAGCCGTGGTAGAGCGGAAATCAAAGCACGGTGGGAACTACACAAGTCACTATGACGATCTCGGGTATACAGACTAACCTATACAAGTGTCACCAGAGAATTGTTATCTGACGATAGGTATAGTACCATCTAGGAGTTCTCGGCGAGTCCTGTTCGGTGTACCCATTCTCTAATGAGCACATGTGTACAATCTTTGATGTCAAACACCAATGGTTGTGGGATCAACCATCGCCCCATACAGGGTCAAGAAACGTACACACTAGTCTACTCTGGAATATCGATGCCCTGTCTCGATATTCCCTCGACTAGGAACTGTTAAAAGATGTGCTTGTGAACTACACACTAGTATGATCTGCATCATAGTCATGGTAGTCAAGCCAACATCCTAAGGGCTTTTTCAACATGTATTAGAGAGACAGTATAATAATACAAGTGTACATGTTAAGATAAAGAGCAACCAGATAGCATACTATCATGCCGATCAAGAAAGTACTATATATATATATGTCCAAGCATCCACTATAATGTACAATAATGGCCTCTAGGGCATACATATTCCTAACAAATTCTTCACTATAAATATCACCTCATGCTCTAGCTCTCCCCCATTTTGAAAATTCTAGCAAAAATTCTCTCAAACTCTCTAAGTACCAAGTAGAGTTAAGCGCCCCAAGTGGAGTAGCAAGCCAAACTCGACAACCGGAGCATTTCCGACGATGCCACGACACCCGAAATCTTCCTTTCTCTCTTTCTAACCACCTAAACACATAAGTCCCTTCATCTCTATCTTTTTCCATATCAAAACAATTTTTTAAAACAAATCGACAATAGTGGAGTTATCTCCGATATAATCTTCTTTTTATTATTTGTAATCGACTTGATAAGCCAATTAGATCAAACTAATATCTTGTATTAATCTTAACCTTATTTCCTATCATTTAGTTTTTAGTTTAACAAAATTTTCATGTGAAACAAACATATAACGAACATTTTCATTAAATTAATATGAACTTTAGTATAACACTTCTCGATAATTAGTTTAAATACCTTTAGAAAAACTTCACGGGGTAACGGCCTACCCCACACGCACACTATGGTTCCATAGCATGGTATTTTAGATCTATGGTTCATTTATAGAATAGATTTTTACATTAAAATACCATACTTTTACAAAAGCATGTTTCATTTAATCAGTATTTTGAAATCCTTGGCAATTACGCCTCTACAACTCTCGTTAGGGGACCCGCTAATGGATGGTGTGGATTATTGCACATCCTTGGATAGTAGAGCGAGATGCATAACTCCTCATGGAGTATTCGGTCTCGAATGGAAATAAATTACGGTTTTTAAGAAATGCGACTTTTCTAAACGAAACTAAATTTTGAAAAATTATATAAAAATTATAAATCCATATTTTCAATAAAAACATATTATGAAACTATATTCTTTAAAATGAAAAGTTAAAATTCTTACTAAAATACCATCAAGTTACCAAAAGAGTTAGTTTTCAAAAAAATACCATAAATTTTCAAAAAGCTGGATTTTATCACCAAAACATCACAATAATTAAAATACATGTTCATGAAAACCCTTAATATTACAAATCATCATCGAGATTTATTTTTAAACTATATTAAATTATTTTTCATAAAACTCCTTCGAGATATGCAAACAATATTTTAAGGACTCTAGAATTAATATAGATTTAAGCGGTATCATTTCTCTTGAGCCCCAGGGAGCCGGAGAAAGTGAGTGCTTACCTATTCAGGTTAGACAACTTAACGAACTTATCAATCGTAATTGTCTTGGAAAAAGACATAAATCCTACCGTCCATGTGCAGCAGTTGCCGATTTCTTTCAAACATAAGATTTTTAACGGTTTAAATCAATTTCTATGAAAAAGACATGAACTCGAATCCAAACTCGAATCTAAACTTGAACTTGAACTCGAACACAAACTCAAACTTGAACCTAACTCGAATCTAAACTCGAATATGCACTCGAACCCAAACTACTCGAACCAACTTGACCCAAACCAAGATTGCAATTGACATGACTCGCATATTACTCTACTGACTCAAATACACTCTACACCTTTTGCAATCTCTGGTTTCGATCAAGACATGTTAATCAATTAATCAAATCAATTAAGTATACTATACAGTTCTAATATATATTATATTCGAGGTGTTTGGGATAGTTTCTTGTGTGAATCCAACGGAGCTTCAGGAGTTTCGTAAACCTATTTTTTATTTTACTCGAATATTAGTCGGGTTGACTCATCCACAGCCTAGAGCCCCAATACTAACACATGAAATGGGCCCGTATTTCCTTGCTCCTGGGGCCCCACTCTTGAGCTCGTGAATACTTCTAAGGCTGTATTGACATTCACATTTGGAACTTAACGTTAACATAGAGACCTATAGAATATATTTACCGATGATCATATACTCTTACTCGGCATATATATTCTACACTTGTCATTTTCTTTACTCTTACCTATCTTTGGGATTTACCGAGCACTAGTTCGCTGACGGGCATTCCACCCACTTTTCTTCTCTTGGAATGTTCGTCAGATACAATCGAGACGGAGAAAGTTGAAGCCACAGAGGAGAACTACAACCAGATCGCTACTCAGAGCTAGCACAGCTTCACTTTTTCTTCAGTTTATGTATGCCACTTGTTTAGGCATTTTCCTTTTTGTATTTACTTTCCAGCATAAACTCATGTATTTGTAAATATTAGAAGTTGAATGTAAATAAAGATATTTGTTGAAAATTTTTACAGTCTCCATTTATTCTTGTATTGTGTATTATTGTTTCAATACGCTTAATATATTTATTTAGAGAATGACCTTCTCTGGATAAATATATCGTGGGCTTGCCACGTCACCATTTCCGTCTACTGGGAAGCGGGGCGTGACAGGTTTTTGTTGGTGGCCCATGCAGGTCAGTTTTGCATGAAGTCGTAAACAATATACCACAAGAATTAATGAATTCAACAAACATTTACATTCCTCGTATTTCAAATTCCTTGAATCCATTCTAACCTATCTTTATATCAAGGTGATGGGATCTCCAAACAATACCAGCACAAACGTCAACGGCAATACTCCACCACTTACACTACCACCATCACCTACCGTTGCCGCTCCTATCAATGAGCAAACGGTACTGCTTGTGTCTATCAAGAGCCTATTAGAGGGTCAGCAGCAGCAGACTGCTATCCTCATGCACCGCCCTAAAGCCGAAGCACCCGGAGTTAAGCAGTTTCGGACATTGCACCCAAAGAACATCTCGGGTAAGGAGAGCCCGCTTGAGACATAAGAAGGGGCTCAAGCGATCGAGGATGATCTGGCAGCAGCTCAAGTGCCAGATATTGCTTTGGTGAGAGTTTCTAAGTTGCAACTGACTGATAACGCCAGAGTTTGGTGGAAGGCTGAGGAGAGCCGTCTCGCGCAACCAATAGAAAGGAGAACATTCCGAGTCCTATTCGATACCAAGTACTTCCTAGAGACTGCCCGTTTTGACATGGAGCAGCAATTCATCCATTTACAGCAAGGCTTGATGTGGGTCAAGTCGGTGGATGAATATGATGCTGAGTTTACCATTCTCAGCAGGTAAGATATAGTCTCAAATTCAATTTTATTATCTCACTCACAACACTGCTAACACAAATTCGTAACAGGTTTGCCAAACACTTTATTCCCACTGCAAAGATCCGGGCACGACGATTCCAGCAAGGGTTGGACCCTGAAATCCAAGCTGCACTCGCTGCAGGGGATTTCCTAACCCATGAACTTGCTTTGAAGGCTGCCCGACGCTATGAGACAGTTGTGATGAAGAAGGGCAGGCCGTAAACTGCCAGTGTGAAACGACCTGTGCACCAGATCATGGGAGGGGCCTCTTCCAGGCCAGTTTTTAACGGACCATCTCGGAGGCCAGTAGGTTCGTTCGCCAACAACAGGCCAGACTTTTGCATCTACTGCAAGAGAACATGGCATCTTGTGAAGAATTGTCGTAGGGCGAACAACTTTAGCCAGATATGTGGGTCTTCTACTCAAGCCATTGGAGTATGCCCCAAAACCTAGGACCCAACAACCCTCCAGCTAGACCGGCGATCCAAGCTCCTCCTACCCGGTTAACTCTACCAGCTTCAACTCCCCGCACCCAGACCACTCAACCCCAACGCCGAGTGTTTAACCAGGTACAGAGGAAAGTGCCGCGACGCCAAGCATTCACTATGTCGGTCGAAGAGGCCGAAGCTACGGGTCAGGTTATCACTGGTAAATCTCTTCCCTATTACCTTTCAAGTTATTTCATACCTTAGTCATCTATATTTGCTATACCTAAACCTATCCCACGCGATTTAGGTACAATTTTAGTAGCCTCCCTTTCTGCACTCGCACTCTTCAACACTGGGACATCACATTGCTTTATGTCGCAACAGTTCGTCCGAACTCATGCGATCCCAGTTAAACCGCTCGTATCCAGCTGGAATATCAGTTCAGGGAACAGAGTTCTAAAAGCAAATTTGGGATACGATCTGTGTCCAGTGGTCGTCTACAGTCGAGAATTTTATACGGACTTCAAGGTGCTGGACATACCAAACTTTGACGTAGTCTTGGGAATGGACTAGATGGGAACTTTCTTTACTACCATTGACCGTCGCCAAAGAAGGGTAGTGTTCGAAATACCAGAACATCCAGTGTTCTATTTCAAGAGTGGAGACCGAATCTTGGAGCCTTGTATCTACCGAGCAAAACCAAAGAAGGCAGAGGTTGCAGCGTTGCAAGCGGAAGAATCGATGCCAGATGTAGTTCAAGAGTTTGAGGATATATTTCCGGAAGATATATCAGGTTTGCCTCCCGATCGAGCTCTTGAATTCAGCATCGATTTACAACCCGACGCACAACCAGTAATAAAATCTCCGTACCGATTAAGTCCGGAGAGATTGAAGGAGATCCGCATTCGGTTGGACAAACTACTGAAGAAAGGTAGGATTCATCCCAATACTTCAAGCTGGGGATCTCCGGTGTTGCTAGTGAAGAAGAAAGAACGTTCCTATAGGATGTGTGTGGATTATCGAGCTCTAAACGAACTGACATTTAAGAACAAGTATCCACTACCATGCATCGATGACCTTTTCGAACAGTTAAGTGGATCTTGTGTCTTTTCAAAGCTAGATCTTCGTTCAGGTTACCATCAGGTGAAGTTCAAAGAGTCTGACATTACGAAGACGGCGTTTAGGACTCATTATGGTCATTATGAATATCTCGTAATTCCATTTAGAGTGACCAATGCACCTTCCATCTTTATGAACTTGATGAACCAAGTTTTCCGAGAGTACCTAGACAGGTTTGTTGTTATATTCATCGACGACATCCTGATGTATTCAAAGAATCGAAAAGAATACGCCGAGCACTTACGGATTGTCCTAGAGACATTACGACAATATCAGCTCTACGCCAAGTACAACAAGTGTGAGTTTTGGCTAGATCAAGTTGGATTTCTCGGACATGTCGTTTCAGGAGAAGGAATCTCTGTAGATCCAGCTAAGGTGTCGGCTGTCAATGAGTGGCCGACACCAAAGAAGGTGAAAGATATACGAAGTTTCTTGGGCTTAGCAGGATACTACCGACGGTTCATCGAAGGATTCTCAAAAATCGCAGCACCCCTGACCAAGCTCACATGTAAAGACGAAGCATTCGTGTGGTCAGAAGCATGTGAAAAGGCTTTTGTAGAACTCAAGTCGAGATCGTCATAGAGTCTTGTGTGATTCCCACCGTGCTTTGATTTCCACCTTACCACGTTCAAGAGAATGTGCAAAACGGTGGTTTTTGGGTACAATCCCGAGTCACATGGAGGCAATGAGCGATAGGAAGGGATTTCGTCTCTCCCGGTATTGAGGGTTGATGTTGAGCTATGCTCGATTGGCCATAACAGGAAATCTCTGGCCTGGGTTGCTGAGATTTACTGGTAAGTGTTATCAGTGGTTTCTCGAACCGTTATGGGCCTCACATCGGCATGACTTATCAGGCTATTGGGGTCTGAAGTTTACCATCCCAGGCAGAGATATGCGACATATCAGACGAAGAGACCGGACAGTACGGTAGTGTTACTTATTGGATTCGCAGGAGTATGAGCAGGCTTTCTTGTTGATCTTCTGATCGCTCAATACCCGGGTAGCCATTACGTCCATCTAGTACCGCTGACGGCTTGTCGGTGACTGATATGATCATCACCTACTGCCGGCGTATTGACGAGTCTTTAGAGTCCTACACAGAGGTTTCCTGGCTCAGGAGAAACGAAGTAGGAGCACATATGTGATATGTGCGGGACCGAGATTAATACGCTTATGTGATACCGTATTCTATTCTCGTGATATGTGATATCGATCGGTTATATGTGATATAGCCGAGTTATCGGATCAAGTGTTGATTCGATAAGTTGATACATATGATATTAGTCGGTTATATGTGATATAGCCGGATTATTAAATCGAGTGTTGATTTAATAATTTAATGTATAATTATATATTTGATATATTGACTTACATTAACTAATATTAGCTCACTTAAGAATTTATTTTTCTCACTTGTGTGCACTTAATATATATGTGATATATATTATTGTGCCATGCTAGTTGCTACATGCTACATGGGTGTGTGTGACTCACATCATACTTATAATAATGTAAGGTTTTATTTATTTAAAGTAAATCAAATTAGTTGGAAATTAGTCACATGGTTAAGCTTAGTGGAAGCTTGTAGAACCATTGACTTTGTCCACTAATTTTGTTTCACTTGAGATATTTATTAACCTAACCATTATTGTTTAGCCATGGTTTAGTCTCTACAAGAGTTAGTATGAGATATTATCTCACCCATGGTTGCTATTCTCACACATGAGATTCATTATACACTTGCTTCACTCCATGGTTTCTTTTCTTCATCTCCTTCCTCAAGCTCTCTAGGCTTTTGGGAGGTGAAGAAAATTAGTGAGAAAAATTATTCTAAAGTGAGCAAAATTCCTACTTCATCAACCTACACTGGATTAGCCATTTAGTTTAGGTTGTTTGCTTCATAACTAGTGAAGAAGTAGCTTGAGTTAGTGTCTCCTCGACGTAGATCATCTTCGGCCTCGAAGATTTCAAGCAAGCCTGTTCCTTTCATATTATGGAGCCTTTCTAGAGTCCGAGAGTTCACTACTTGGAGCGAAGGGAGTACTACACGGAGCTTTTGAAGTGAAGGACTGATCTACAAAGGTTGTATTCCTTGTTCACTTAGATGTAAATATATTTACATTCTAGTTTCGTCTAATTCTCTGGTTAAGATTCTAGGTTAGTTCTTTAGCGCGCCAAATTTTAAGGCAGATGCTACAACCCTCTCGGTTTTGTTTTTTGATTGTTTTTTTAGCTCATGCTTTGCATAGTGGTATTTGTGAAATATCCAGCACCTCATTCGATGAGGAAAGAGCCGAGATCCCTTCTCCGGAGTGACCTCTTTAGCAAAAACTAGTAAAAACCTCAAAAACACTCCTTTTCAAAAATCACTCGATTCTACAACGATATCAATTTCATTACGCAAAGGGTTTTCTTAAAAATCTGTCGTAGCCCTCCGTCATTTCAGATAAGTACTACTTAGTATTCGTGTTACGTTTGTTGACCTGCGTCAAGGCGTAGTGTGCGGTAGCTATTTAGTGTTTATCTGCTGCATATGATGCGATTGGATTAGGGTAGTCGTGCAACTTTGTTGGCCTGCGTCAAGGGTCGTGCGGGTGGGTTTAATTCAATCATGAAATGTACGGGTTGAACTTGACTAGCGGACTATGGTTTGTTGGCCTACGTCAAGGTCATAGGACGCTAGGGACAAAATATTATCGGGAATTTCAAGTGTTGAAATTTGCAATGAGATTGAATACCTTTTATGAGATAGTTGGATCCCGATACTCACTGCGAGTAAGAGTTACTCCTGAGAGAGTTTTGCACATTACAATTAACCGATCAAGTAGGTGTCTAGAAAGGTGTTAACGGGGTTACTCCCATGGGAAAACGAGGTTTATTTTAATTAGGTCCGTATGAAATCACGGAGAACCTCTCTCAAAGTATCGACACTGGCCTGGCCGAAAGATTGGCGAACTTATAGGGTGTAATTAATCCCGGCTAGTCTTACTTTTTAGGGTTTGAAGGAATATTTGATAAAAATATTGGGAGCCATCCTGATTAGATAAAATAATAACCAATCTGATCTTGCAAGAGCATACACAGAGTATTTTCTTCTCTCTCTCTCTCCTGGTAGCGGCCGTGACATGCCTTAATCAAGATAATAATATGGATATATTGACCGAACCTGCTTAATATGCTGAGCCGGGGAACGTTGGTTCCACTCTACCTTATAATTGTTATAAGTCTGAGAAGGAAATAGGGGAATATCCGGATTCTTATGCGACCCAAACGAGAAATGAGCATGTTGATGCATATTCTTCGGGTGCGATCGTTACCGAGAACTGTTTCTCGGTACACTCTACATCCTGGGTATGAGATACCAGAACAGAATCCCACATATGTAAGAGTTACATGGGCTACAGAAAGGTAGAGAACTAGGATTGGGCGATATGTCTCTAAGTGTAGAGAATGGTGCAATTGTTGTAGCTAAGTCAGTTGGCAAATATCATCTTGTATTACCATGGAGAATATATTGATTCTGAACAAATGTTATTACATGCCGAACCTGATATACAACATTACATCGGTTTCTTTATTAAGTTAAAGAAGGATATAATTTTGTATAGCAGGATAATGTTGTGAACATTTTCCTTAATCAAGAGTTGATTAGCCATTTAGTTTAGCTTGTTTGCTTCACAATTAGTGAAGATGTAGCTTGAGTTAGTGTCTCCTCGACGTAGATTATCTTCGGTCTCGAAGACTTCAAGCAAGCTTGTTCCTTTCATCTTGTAGAGCCTTTCTAGAGTCCGGGAGTTCACTACTTGGAGCGAAGGGACTACTACACGGAGCTTTTGAAGTGAAGGACCGGTCTACAAAGGTTGTATTCCTTCTTCACTCAGATGTAAAGATGTTTACATTCTAGTTTCTTCTAATTCTCTAGTTAAGATTCTAGGTTAGGGTTCTTTAGCGCGCCAAATTTTAAAAAACGGCATGGTCGATGCCTCCCGAAAAACAGTGGCGGTGCTGCGGAACCCTACATGAAGTAGCTGTGCCAGGTAACGCTTCATCTTTGATGAACTTACAAGTCCATTCCACTTTTGTAAATCAGATCAAATGATGTCAAGCTACAAATGATCCGGAACAAGTAGAAAGTGGACTTCGAACTGATTTCATCATCCATGAAGATAGATCCTTGTGGTATGGGAGTCGTTTATGCGTGCCTATTGGACCTATTTGAGAAGAGTTGATGAAAGAAGCTCACAGCTCTCCGTATTCGGTACACCCCGATAGTCCAAAGATGTACAAGGATCTACAACAACATTACTGGTGGCATGGAATGAAGTGTGAAGTAGGAAGGAGCGTGGCCAAGTGTTTAGTGTGTCAGCAAGTGAAGGCTGAATATCACAGAACTGCTGGTCTACTTCAGCCGTTACCAATCCCAGAATGGAAATGACAGCACATTACCATGAACTTCGTGACTGCTCTCCCTCACAGCACGAAGGGTAACGATACAATTTGGGTTATTGTGGATCGACTCACCAAGTCGGCTCACTTTATTCCATTCAGAGTTGGCCAGTCAACTGAGACCTTGGTAAGGAAGTACATGGAGGTGAGTAAAAATCTAAAGTAAGATTTAAAATCTTCAAGATGTACCATACTTGATACCCATAAACTCATGCAGGAGATTGTGAGATTACAAGGGGTACATGTTTGCATCATCTCCAATTATGATACAAGATTCTGATTACAGTTCCGGCAGAGTCTGCAAGCTAGCCTGGAAACGAGTCTGAATTTCAGCACAGCGTATCATCCACAAACAGACGGACAGTCCGAGCGAACAATTCAGATTCTGGAAGACATGCTGAGAGCCTGCATGTTAGACTTCGGAGGTTCGTGGGAAGATCACCTACACCTAGTGGAGTTTTCATACAACAACAGCTATCATGCGATGGCACCATTCGCAGCACTCTACGGATGGAAATGTCATTCCCCGTTGAGTTGAGATGACGTTGGAGATCGTGAACTCTTTGGACCAGAGATGATCGTGTCAACTGTGGACATAGTTCGCACGATCAGGGAAAAGATGCGAATAGCCCAAGACCGACAGAAGCATTGGAAAGATGCAAAGTGTCGACAGTTGGAGTTTCAACCCGGAGAACATGTATTCTTGAAGATCTCCCCAAACAGAGGAGGATACGTTTTGGCAAAAGGGGTAAGCTAAGTCCAAGATAGATATGACCGTTCGACATACTCGAACGAGTTGGAGAAGTGGCGTATCGCTTGGCACTACCACCCTCATTGGAAGAAGTGCACAACGTATTCCACATATCCCAGCTAAGACGATATGTGAGTGACCCCAGCCACATACTTGATCATTCAGAACTCACGGTACATACTGACCTAACCTGCGAGTAACAACCAGTTGAGATCCTGGACCGAAAGGTGAAAACATTACGGAACAAGGAGGTAAACTTGGTCCGAGTGATGTGAAGAAAGGATATGCCAGGAGAATCAACTTGGAAAAGAGAAGAAGATATGCGTGCACGATACCTCGGCTATTCGAAGATTAGTCCCTATGTAATTGTAAATTTCGAGGACGAAAGTTTTGTAAAGAGGGTAGAATGTAATGACTCTGAAATCGCTGTACATAAATTTCTTGTATTTCACAGTAAAGGGTACTACAGCCTGTGTAAGAGTTAAGAGTTATTTTTGTTAAATAAAAGCAAGAAGAAACTTGTAGCTCACTGGTAAAGCCTCTGCACTACTGTGATATAGCATGTACGTTCGATTCCCATCAGACCTAATTATTTTTATGATTCTTCTTTTTAATTTTTCGGAAGCCCAAGAGTTGCACGTGCAATATACGGAGAAACGAAAAGTTTCAGAAAAATCAAGTAGGCGCAATGAGGTGTGCACACCCAACTTGGCACGTGTCACAAATCTCGAGATGGATCAACAAATCTCGACCGCCCATTCTTCTCTATTGGCCGTCGCCGACGGTTCGATGGAGCCTATTTGCCTCCGTGCTTTGCTCACTTGTCCCTTCGACTCCCTTTAACTCCCCTGCACTATTTGATTTTCCTGCAATCAAACAGAGACTCTTCAATTAACCATTTAACACCATTTTAACTCTTTTGATCCACATTTTTTATTCCCAAACCATAATTCTTCACTATAAATACCACCCCATGCCTAAGCTCTTCCCCATTCTGAAAATTCTAGCAAAAATTCTCTCAAACTCTCTGACTACCAAGTGGAGTTAAGCACCCCAAGTGGAGTCGCAAGCCAAACTCGACGACCGGAGCATTTCCGAAACACCACGACACCCGAAAACTTCCTTTCTCTCTTGCCGACCACCTAAACACGTAAGTTCCTTCATCTCTATCCTTTTCCACCTTAAAACAAATTTCTAAAACAAATCGATAAAAGTGGAGTTATCTCCGATGTATTCTTCTTTTTAATTTTTGCATTCCACTTGATAAGCCAATTAGATCAAACTAACATCTTATATTGATCTTAACCTTATTTTCTCATCATTTAGTTTTTAGTTTAACAAAATTTTCATGTGAAACAAACATAGAACGAACTTTTTCATTAAAATACCATGAACTTTAGTATAACACTTCTCGATCATTATTTTAAATACCTTTAGAAAAACTTCACGGGGTAACGACCTATCCCACACACACATAATGGTTCCATAGCATGGTTCATTTATAGAATAGGGTTTTACATTAAAATACCACACTTTTATAAAAGCGGGTTTCTTTTAATCGGTATTTTGAAATCCTTGGCAATTACGCATCTACAATCCTTGTTAGGGGACCTTCTAATAGATAGTACGGATTATCGCACATCCTTGCGATAGTAGAGTGAGATACAGAACTCCTCACGGAGTATTCGGTCTCGAAAGAAGATAAAATACGGTTTTTAAGAAATGCGACTTTTCTAAACAAAACTAAATTTTGAAAAATTATATAAAAATTATAAATCCATATTTTCAATAAAAATATATTATGAAACTATTTTCTTTAAAAAGAAAATTTAAAATTCTTACTAAAATACCATCAAGTTACTAAAATAACTAGTTTTCATAAAAATACCATAAACTTTCAAAAAGCTGGGTTTTCTCACCAAAACACCACAACAATTAAAATACATGTTCATGAAAACCCTAAATATTACAAATCACCCTCGAGGTTTATTTTTAAACTATATTAAAGTATTTTTCATAAAACCCTCTCGAGATATGCAAACAATATTTTAAGGAATCTAGAATTAATATAAGTTTAAGCGGTATCATTTCTCTTGAGCCTCAGGGAGACGGAGAAAATGAGTGCTTGTCTATTCAGGTTAGATAACTTAACAAAGTTATCAATGGCAATTGTCTTGGAAAAAGACACAAATCCTGCCGTCCATGTACAGCAGTTGCCGATTTCTCCCGAACTTAAGATTTTTAACGGTTTAAATCAATTCCTATGGAAAAGACATGAACTCGAATCTAAAGTTGAACTCGAACTCGAACACAAACTCAAACTCTAACCTAACTTGAATCTAAACTCGAATATGTACTCGAACCTAAACTACTCGAACCAACTTGACTCGAACCAAGATTGCAATTTTCATAACTCGCATATTACTCGACTCACTCGAATACACTCTACACCTTTTGCAATCTCTGGTTTCGATAAAGACATGTTAACCAATCAATCAAATAAATTAAGTATACTATATAGTTATAATATATATTATACTCAAGGTGTTTGGGATAGTTTCTTGTGTGAATCCAACGGAGCATCAGGAGTCTCGTATTAACCTCTTTTTTATTTTACTCGAATATCAGCCGGGTTGACTCATCCACAGCCTAGAGCCCCGATACTAACATATGAAACGGGATCGTGTTTCCTTCCTCCTGGGGCCCTACTCTTAAGCTCGTAGATACTTCTACGGCTGTGTTGACATTCACACTTGGAACTTAACGTTAACATAATGACCATATAGAGACATATAGAATATATTTACCCATAATCATATACTCTTACTCGTCATATATATTCTACATTTGTCATTTTCTTTACTCTTACCTATTTTTGGGACTTACCGAGCGCTAGTTCGTGGACAGGTATTCCACCCACTTTTCTTCTCTTGGAATGTTCATCAGATACGGTCGAGACGAAGGAAGTTGAAGCCACAGATGAGGACTACAACCAGATCGCTACTCAGGGTTAGCTCAGCTTAACTTTTTCTTCAGTTATGTATGCTACTTGTTTAGGCATTTTCCTTATTGTATTTACTTTCCAGCATAAACTCATGTATTTGTAAATATTGGAAGTTGAATGTAAATAAATATATTTGTTGAAAATTTTTACAGTCTCCATTTATTCTTGTATTGTGTACTATTGTTTCAATACGCTTAGTATATTTATTTAGGGAATGAGCTTCTCTGGATAAATATGTCGCGGGCTTACCACGTCACAGTTTCGGTCTATTGAGAAGCGGGGCATGAAATGTTAGGAATATATATGCCCTAGAGGCCATTATTGTATATTATAGTGGATGCTTGGACATATATATAGAGGACTTTCTTCCTCGACATTATAGTATGTTATTTGGTTACTCTTTATTTTAACATGTACATTTGTTTTATTTCACCATCTCATTGATACATGTTGATAAAGCCCTTAGGATGTTGACTTGACTATCAGGACTATGATGCAGATCATACTAGTGAGGCTTGTGTAGTCCGCAAGCACATCATTTAACAATTCCTAGTCGAAGGAGTATCGAGACAGGGCATCGATATTCCAGAGTAGACTAGTGTGTACGTTTCTTGACCCTGTATAGGGCGATGGTTGATTCTACAACCATTAGTGTTTGACATCAAAGATTGTACACAGGTGTTCATTAAAGAATGGGTACACCGAACAGGACTCACCGAAAACTCTTAGATGGTACCATACGTATCGTCAGATAGCAATTCTCTGGTGACACTTGTACAGGTTAGTCTGTAGCACCGAGATCGTCATAGTGTCTTGTGTGGTTCCCACTGTTATTTGATTTTCTCCCTACCACGGCTTAAAGGAGTCGTGCAAACAGGTGGATTTTGGGTACAGTACCGAATCATATGGAGGCAGTGAACGATGGGAGGGGTTTCGTCTCTCCCGGTATTGGGAGTTGATGTTGCGTTATACTCGATTGGCTATAACAGCAAGTCCCTGGGCAGGGCTGATGAGATTTACTGGTAAGTGTTACCAGTAGTTTCTCGAAAGGTTATAGGCCACATATCGGCATGACTTATCGAGTTAGTGGGATCTGATGATTCCACCACCCAGACTCGATATGCGACATATCAGACGAAGAGACCAAACTATACAGTAAGTGTTGCTTATAGGCTTTACGGAAGTTTGGACAAGTTTGCTTGTTGATCTTCTATTCATTCAATTCCTGGGTAGCCGTTACGTCCAGCTAGTACCGCTGACGGCTTGTGGGTATCTGATGTGATTATTACCTACTGCTGGCGTATTGACGAGTCTTTAGAGTCCCACATAGAGGTTTCCTAGCTCAAGCGAAACGAAGTAGGGCACGTATGGAGATATGTGCGGGAGCTTTATTGAATACGAGTATATGATACCGTATTTTAATCTAGCGATATTTGATATCAGTCAAGTTATATGTGATATAACCGGATTATTGAATCAAATGTTGATTCAATAATTTAATTAATATGTGTGTGTGTGTGTGTTATATAATTTATATTTGATATTGGCCGGTTATATATGATATGACCGGATTATTGAATCAAGTGTTGATTTAATATCTAATATTGAATATTGGCCAGTTATATGTGATATAACATGATAATTGAATCAAGTGTTAATTTAATATTTTAGTTGTTTTTTAATGTTGGATTATCATCCTACACGTCTTATAAAATGTTTATACTAAAATATACATTGTTTTTTTCAGGTCGGACACATGTGGAGGCTTGTACGTATGGCAGTGAGGACTATACGGAGTGATTCGGCGGATGCGTTGAAACAATTCGTGTATGCTACGATTGGCCATTACTGAGGAATGATGCATGAGGTGGGTGAGGGTCCCAAATTTGAGGCAATGGTAAAAGGTCTCATCCATGACCAGCGAAGTCGCACATATCGATCTGATGATCAGGTAGGGCCTAATGTTCCCCACCGAAGACGCGAGTATAAGACGGATGAGGCGGTGGAGCACGGTCTTGATATCGTCCCTGCATCACAGCTGATTCAGATGACTCAAGATGGTGAAGTAGGACCATCGCAGCAACCCCCAGATAACGTTGCAGGACCATCGCACCAAGCTCCACAGAAGAAGAAGAAGGGGCGATACTATAATTTTATTTGATGAATAATGTATTATTTATGAAGTTTATAGCATCCAGACTATATTTTGTTACTTTCTAGTTTGTGTGGTTGTTTGCTTATACTTTATGTGATATATTTTCTATTGTGTAGTTCCACCCATCGAGGTAAGAATTTATTTTGAGCCGATTGTGGCTTGTATTATTCGGAGTGGAGATTATTATGTATTTATGGAATCCAGGTGGTATCAATAGGTTAGCTACATGATCAATAATAGGAAGAGGTTATATATTGATGCTGAGTTGACCAAATAATCAGCAGAGAAAAAAATATGAGGCAACAGAATGTTTGGGGAGGTTTGGAATAGATTTCCATGGTGATTAGGGTTAGGGAGGTTATTGCGATCGAATTCATTTTGCTAATTAGTCTGCTCTATTTTTGAGCTAGAAACGAACTTTAAATGTGGTCCGTTATTTAAATTTATAAACTCTTCAACTCATTTCTTTTTTGATGAGGTACTTCTATCATTAATCCATAAACCTTATGTACATGCGATGATGCACGTATGAAAGGACAATTAAACAAAATCCAGCACTATTCATTATAAAGAAAGCTCAAAAATAATGAATATCAATATCATAGAAAACATCATAATTATTATTTTTATTGCATCAACTGTACTCTTTTTTTTTTAAATTAAAATTAAAATTAAAAGTATTGTGGCGAGATTCGCATGCAAAGATGGAACAATTTTGATGATGTTATGCATGAGTCATTAATCCAAAAATATCCACATCTTTGACAATTTACCCAATATTCAATTAGAGTGGTTAATATAAATTCGTACTCTATATAAATTAGTAGTGGGCAATCCATCAACTTCATTTGAATGATCTACATTCTTATTTTACACCCGCTCAGAAGTTGTCTAAAAACCTTGGTATTTCCAAAATTGTTGGGAATGACCTACTGTTCAGAATCATTGTGAAAAAAACCACTGTGCTGTATTTCATTTAGGTCTTATATTCAATTTTTAATGCAATTATAAAAATACTCCTCTCCTGGACGGTGCGTAGATATTACAACAACTGCTTGTATATTACTAGCAACTACTTCGATATTACATGCAACTCATGCAACTGCTTAGATATTACATGCAGTACTTAGATATTACAGGTAACTGGTTAGATATTACATGAAAATAAAAAGATATTTTAGAGGTTGCTGACGGGAAAGAAGTATATTTGGCTGGAATTTAGATTTTCGGTCTGAAATTAGATTTTTGATGGGGGAAAATAGTATATTTGGAGAGAAAAATGAAAACAAATAGATATTACAGGCAAGTTTTTAGATATTGCAGGCAAGTCTTCTGATATTGCAGGCTACTCATCTGTATTATAACTATCTTAAATCCAGCTGTAAAGAACTGTGAGCCTACATGAGCAATCAGCAGTTTGGAGTTATACGAAAATTCAAGTGGGAAATTGTATGCCAGGTGGTTTTATTAGGTCCGGGGCTTTTTTACAAGGCCAAAAGCAAAAGGGTTTTTACACAAGTTCTGAGCGGTCCAGGGGATTTTGACAATTTGCCCTAGAATATTTGATCCTAATTCATCGAGTGGGAAAGAAAAAGGTCATTGATTTAAATATGAAGTAATATAATCCTATCCTAAATCATCCAAGAAACATAAGCCATCGACTAAAGTAACTACCTAATGCAACTAATTACTAATCAGTGCTACCTAATACACAACATTTATATTGGTACTTCACTAATAGAATGTGAAAGTGTATATACGCATGCAGTACTATAATAGTGTACATTAATGCATCATCTGTTTGTTTTAGGGTTTGATTTGACATGCAATTAAGTATATGGTTTTCTTTTACTCGAACTAGTACTATTGGGCAACTGCACATGATGAAATGAGAGCACGCTTGAGAGAAATTATGTATTTGTCGAGGGAATCTATACGATTTTTGTTTTGGAATATATGTAACCTTCTCTCTGTTTGTTTTCTTAACATGCCGCGATCGGAAGTTGTTGGAGATCCCGATTATAACAAGACAAATATAAAAGACGGTTGGTTTTGATGTAAAGATTAAAGGTTGGATTTGAACAACTTTTCTTCATGTAGGCCACCAAAAATGTTAATTTTACCTTTTTGAATGCGTAAAAAAAGAACTTTAAAATTGTTATAAAATATGAATATTTATCGATCATTCCTCGGAATATTTCAAGCTACTGGACGCTGATATTTCTACATGATAATACAAAGAAATTAATAAAAGTAGGTTAAGAACTGGGGCAGCTCCGTAGAAAGAAAAATAATTAGGTTAAGAAAAACTAGCCTATGATTAGATAAAGTATAAGGAAAGGATGTAGTACAAAAGTCATCAAACATAATATTGGATTGAGAAATATATAGAACGAACATTCATGCCTTTGTTTCTCCTTTTAATTGATTTATAATTTGTTTTCTTTTTGATGCTGAAGAGAATAACTTGTTGATTCTTTTGATAGCAGTCAGATTTTACGTCTAAATCATGTCAATCAAAGGGCTCATATATTTAAGGCATAGATACATACGTGGCTTAATATTTGAAGATTATTCTCTTGTACTATTTAAGTTAGGTTGTAATGTTGATTGTTCATTTAAGTGGCAGTATTTGTACCTTTCAGTATTAAATTTTTGGGTTTTTACTTTTTAAACAGGCGGTAATATTACCATACATTTATTTATTTGATAAATCCAAACTAAAACTTGTATATACAGAGACAAAATTAACCCCACCAACATTAGTCTTTAATTTTTGTCTTTTTATACCGTCCTTCCTCTTGATCCGGATCTAGTCTCATTCACAACGTCGACGTAGCACTGCCTCGTGTCGATCGCAGGATGATCGTCGTCGGCGAGATCACGGAGATCTTCATCCTCACGAGCTCGTCGCCAATGCGATCGAGCTTCTCCATCATGCTGCCGAGATCCTCCTGCGATGAGATCGAGATGAGGACGTCGAGGTCCTTGTCGGGGAGCCGGTACTTGACGGTGCTACTCTCGCCTCCAAACACGCCGCTGATGTTGGTCAGCAGATCCGCTATAGTCAAGAAACGCCAGAGCGAAAGGATCGAGTCAGAAGAGAGGACAGAGGTTGTTGGAGAGGTTGAGGAGGCAAAGGTGGAAGAGAAAGGAGACGAGGAAGGAGGGGAGGGGAGGGGGCCGGTGAGGTTGGATGGGTAGAGGTCGAGGGCGACGACTTGGCGGTTGAGAGGTTGCAGGCAGAGGAGGGGCGATAGGATGTGAATTGGGGTAGGGAATTAAGGCTGATATACTTTGTGTTAATTTTGTGCATACATAAGTTTTGGTCTGGATTTATCAAATAAATGTTTGACAATATCGTCACCCTTTAAATATCCCACTCATGTTCTGTTTAATTTTTAGAAATAACATTTTAATCTTGATTTTTTTATATTTCTCCATATGATTGATCTTTTCCCTTTTAAAATTTTACATCAAAAATTTAGCCCAGTATTATGTTAACCAAGGTTACTGTTTGTCATACCATAATCATTAATCCACAAAATACTACAAAGAGATCATAATTTTAGTTTAAAAGCAACGATTGATTCGTGTATGAAAGGTAAGGTTTTCGGTAGAAAATTTTAAAAGATGAAATATAAAATAACATAAGAAATGTAAGGAAGAAATTTAGAAATATTAAGATTAAATGGAGTTTATTAAAGTAAGAGGATTTCAGTCCCAAATAATTTTAGAATCCATAATTTGTAAATGAAATGACCGTCATTTTAATAAAACTCTTTTCTATTCAGAATGCTTGTCATTTGAATTCAAAATCCATATGTAATTTAAGACAATACATTTAATAGTATAAATTAGCCAGTATTCAATTGACGGACTTCGATCGATGGCGGAGGATGGCCGGTGGTAGCAAAGACGACCGTCGGATGGCAGCGAGGATGGTTGGTCGGCAGTTGATGCCGGCGAAGGCTATCGTCGGCCGGCGACGAGGATGGTCGGTCAATGGTCGGAGGTGGCGTTTGGCGGTGGGGTCCGAAGACGGCGGTGAGCGGCGACGGGCAACCGACGACGACGGTCGGCCGGCTTTGGCGGTGGAAAAGGTCGGCCGACGGCAGCAACAAGCAACTGACGACGGTGGTGGTGTGGACGGTCGACCAATAACGGTGATGGGAAAGGTCGGCCAGGACGGTAACAGTGATGGGAAAGGTCGGCCGTGTTTCATGTTAAATTCGAAATTCTCGCAATCTAAAACACTAATTTTGACTGACACTATTAAACAAATTCCAATTTTAAATAACTTGCGATTAACATGGATTTTCAAATTCTGAAATCGCATTTTCAACTGACCTGAAACTGAAAGAATCGAAAGAGGGATATAAAAATTAACACCTATGAGATAGAAGTGCAAGTTTTTCATAGAGGAAGCGAGGGGTTTCCTCATTTTAGCCAATTTTTTAAATTCATTCCAAGCATATATTTACATTGAAAAAATAATGTTACTACAATGATAAGTTGGTGCATAAAAAGACACGATATTTGACATGAAAAGACTAAGATTTGTGGTACAAAAATGTTCGTCCTTCCTGATTATATTGGGCACAAATATTTAGGGTTTCTATCATGGAGGTCCGTGCTCCTTCCTCCATCGTTCCATGCCCTCCAAATTGGAAGGGGCCCACTTCAGTGATGACAAGGCCCCATGGTCAAAAGCACGACCCCAAATACTCTCCTCCATTCAATTGCTAACCACATAAAATCTTGGCTAAATTGCCAAAATCCCTTCTTATTTTTGGTCGCTATTTAAAGAGAAAATATATATTTTGCTTTTTGACTCTGTTGTTTGTTCTTTTCTATGATTTTAAAGAGAAACTCTGCATTTGACTCGTATGATATTTCAAATTGTAGGGGTTTGTTAAAATATAAAATATATTTCAAATTGGAAAACCTACAACTGTCTGAAAAATCCAAAATTTGCCAAGAAATCCATCAACTTGAGTGGGGCGTGTGAAAGGATTAAGTAGTTATAGAAAGATGAGTAATCGGTTGGTTATAGTAAGATGAAAAAAAGAAGAATCCGGATCTCCTACCGTGTTTTCTCCTTCCTATTAAAATTCAACTGCCGAAATTTACGTATGACAGGAATGTCAAGAATTTTTTGGGGTTAAGGAGGAGATCATGCTGAGATTAGTCTAAATTTAAATAGTTAGATATTATAAATAGAATTAAGATAAAACTCTTATTTAAAAATAAATTTAGATAAGAGAAAATATTTTATTTGATAAATCTTTTATTTAAATATAGATCTAGATTTAGATTTAAATAGGAAAGTGCCCACATCAAAGAAAAAATCGACTTGATCATAAGCTTCAAGGACGGCGAGAGACGACTCCATAAGAGATCAAGATGGTCATTAAGAGATAGTTTTGATCATAAAATTTAAGGGAGACGAAACGACGGCTCCATAAGGAATTAAAACGATTATAAGGAGAATTTGTAGAAGAAAGATATCTCGTTGGAGATCATAAGGAGAGATTTTTTGTAATCTTCGGTAAGGTATTCTTTTGCTCAAATTCTAATAAAGTTCCTCCATTTTCCTCCCATTAATCTCTTATATTATTTATTATTGCGGTTTGCATCTAGTTTTTTGTTATTCGTTTTATAAAGGGATCCAGCTTTATAGAATCGTTCCACTGCGCCGATTTCTTATCAACAATTGGTATCAAAGCTGCGTTATGTAATCTTGCAATTTAGGTGACGACGCTTGTGTCCGCTTCTTATCATCTTAAATTGTGATTCTATTGATAATGGTTTGTAAAGATCCGAGAGAAAGGTATTTTCTTTAAAAGTAAGGATGGTAGATAGCAAAGTAAATAGCACAAACTTTGAGATGGAGAAATTTAATGGGAACATAATTTCTCGATGTGGAAGAGAAGGGTGAAGGCACTTCTGGTGAAGGACTGTTTAAGGCGCTTGGCGGTAGCAAACCTATCCAACATGACAGATGATGCATGGGCGGGACTAGATCAGAAGGCACAGTGCATAATAGACTTTGTTTGGCAGACAACGTAATGTATAATAACATGAAAGAGGTTTCAGCTGCAACTTTGTGGTTGAACCTAGAAAGCTTGTACATGACAAAATCGTTGTCAAACAAGATATATTTGAAGAAACAACGCATGAAAGAAGAGACTCCGATTCACGACCATCTAAACAGATTCAATAAGATGGTGAGCGATCTTCTATACCTTGAAGTAACGTTAGAGAAGGAGGACCAAGTGCTATTGCTCTTATCTTCACATCCTAATTCATATGAACACTTGGTGACGGTGATCCTTTATGGAAAGAGACTCTTGAGATGGAGGAGATTACAACAACGCTTCTCAACAACGAGTTCATGAAGAAATTAAATCTATCGGAGGAGTCATCGGGATTGTTTGCTGGTGAAAGGGGAAGATCGAAGAATGGAGACGGGGGCAAGAGCATAAGGGGGAAATCCAAATCATCCGGGCAAGTGCGCGGACCGTGTTTCTTTTGCAAACAACTGGGGCATATGAAAAAGCAGTGCCAAAGGTTTAAGCAGTGGTTGGAGAAGAAGGATAAATGTGTCGGTTCAAAGGATTCAGATCAAGCCAGTGTTGTGACCGAAGTAGAAGAAGATCCGTGTGATGTACTCATTGTACATACCGGGAAGGAAGAGTCTGATACTTGGATACTTAATTCCAGATGTTTATACCATATGTACCAGAAGAAGGAGTTGTTCGATACCTATAAAGAGTACAATGACAGAAACATTCTCATGAGGAACAACGTAGCATTGCCATAGGGCACATCAAAGTCTGCATGTTTGATGGGATGATGCGAACACTTGTGAATGTACGACACGTTTCAAAACTAAAGAAGAACCTGATTTCTCTTGGAGCATTGAATGTGGCAGGATCTAACTTCGTTGGTCAAGATAGAGTACTGAAGGTTTCAAGGCTGCCCTAGTAGTCATAAAGAGACAATGACTGAAAAATTTGTATCGTTTGGACGACAACACGGTGACTGGTGGTGCAGCCGAAGCTACGGAGAAACAGATGGAGGATACCGCAAAACTGTAGCTAATAAGTCTTTGCCACATAAGTGAGAGGGGGCTTCGTGAGTTGTATAGAAGGGAGTTGCTGAAAGATATTACCTCATGCAAGTTAGATTTCTGTAAATTTTGTACGATGGGAAAGCAACATAAAGTCTGCTTCAAGCAAGCCGTGCACAAGACCAAAGGACTCCTCGATTATATTCACACAGACGTATGGGGGTCATCACCGATTGTATCCCCATGCCACCTTCATTGATGATTTCTCATGGAAGGTATGGGTTTACTTCCTCAAATACAAATCAAATGTGTTTTCCATTAAGAAGTGGAAAGCGGCTGTAGATAAGAAAAAGGGACGACCAGTGAAGTATTTGTGGACAGACAATGGAAGTGAATACACCTCGAAGAAATTTATGGATTTCTTTAAAGAACAGGGCTTACAGAGATAATAGACTGTTCCAGGACATCCAGAGCAGAATGAGCTAGCGGAGCACATGAACATGACACTATTAGAGAGAACCAGAAGTTTGCGGTTGCAATCCAGTTTTTCGGAGGAATTCTGGGCAGAGGTGGTAGTCATGCGTTCTATATGGTCAACAGGTCTTCATCAACGGTCATAAATCTTTAGATCCTAGAAGTGGTATGGACCAGGGAGCCAGTCAGTTAAGATTCATTACGGGTGTTTGGCTGCCCTGCTTATTCGCTCATGGATCGGAAGGATAGAACCAAGATGGGGTCGAAGTCAAAGAAGTGTGTTTTCTTGGGATTCAAACATGGTGTTAAAGGCTACAAGTTATGAGATTTCGAAAAAAAGACGTTCACCTACGAGATGTAATCTTCGATGAGGATTCCACAGGTTGAAAGACGTAGTGGGAGATAATAAGGAGGTAGGTGGAGCATCAAGTGACAAAGATCCAGTTGAGGTGGAATGTTCTGGTGCTCATAAAGATATGAACATCGAAACACAAGTTCAGCCTATTGATGCAGAGATTGACGGGCAGAATACAAAGACATACGTAGAGGATCAACCCCATACGGACCCACAGTCAACGGAATTAAGACGATCAACACATGCTCATAAGGCACCAGTCATATACGGTTTTGAAGATATGCTCGCATATTCTCTAGTCATTGAAAGCGTAGATCCTAGCTCTTATCAGGAGGCCATTGGGCAAGTGGATAGTGATCGGCTGATTATTGCAATGATGGAGGAGGAGACGGAGTCACTTCGAAAGAACGGTATGTAGAGATTAACAGAGCTACCTAAAAACAAAAAGGCTATTTGCTGCAAGTGGGTATTCAGGAAGAAGGACAATGAGCAGTACAAGACACAACTAATTACGAAATGTTTTGCTCATAAAGAAGGGGTTGACTACAACGAGATTTTCTCGCCGGTATTCAACCATGCGTCTATTCGAGTTTTGTTAGTGAAGGTAACCACTCAAGATTTAGAATTGGAGCAAATAGACGTCAAAACGGCCTTTCTGCTTGGGAATTTTGAAGAGATGGTCTTCATGAAGAAACCTGAAGGATTTATAAAACCCGGCAACGAAGATTATATATGTGAACTCAAGCGATCTTTATATGGGTTGAAGCGGTCTCTTGGACAGTAGTACAAGCGCTTCGATTCGTTTATAAGGAAGACCAACTATACTCGATGCAAGTATGATAGCTGCATGTACTCGAAGCGGCTTAAGAATGGGTCGTCGATATATCTACTCTTATATGTCGATGACATGTTGATTGCGGCTAAGAGTATGTCGGAGATACAGACGGTCAAAGCTTCATTGAGTGCGGAGTTGGACATAAAAGACTTAGGTGAAGCAAAGAAGATTCATGGGATGGAAATTATTCGAGACAGGAAAGCTGGAAAGCTGTGGCTGTCCTAAATCAGATATATAGAGAAGGTGTTGGAGAGATTCAACATGAAGGACTCTAGATCGGTGAGTACCCTAATTACCGGTCAGTTCAAGCTATTCTCCAATGAGTGTTCAAAATCAGGATAAGAGAAGGAAAAGATGTCCCGGGTACCATATGCAAGTGCGGTGGGATTGCTGATGTACATTATGGTATGCAGACGTCCAGACATATCCTATGTGGTAAGTCTGGTTAGTCGATACATGTCGAATCCATAGAAACTTCATTGGGATGTGGTAAAGTGGAAACTTCGGTATTTAAAAGGATCTAGAGATATCGGTTTATTCTTTTACAAGTCAGAAAATAAATTGAGCCATTTGCAAGGATATGTGGATGTGGATTACGATGGGGACTTGGACAAGAGAAAATCTCTTACAGGATATATATATACAGTTACAGAATCTCCTATCAGTTGGAATACGACACTTCAGGATACCGTGACTCTCTTGTCACGCCCCACTTCCTAAATTGCGGAATACAAAGGGTGACTAGGCCACCCATACTCCTACAGTCAATGAATAATTCTGTCATGGTCATACTTCGGTTTTTAGCAGTACATGGTAAGCAGTAATCAAACACAGATAACGGGATATAGCGGTCACTACTTTTAAACAAAGGTGTTCAGTAGATATAAATTTTTAACAGTAAATGAAACTACTAACCAAAATGATGACATGTGAACGATAAATTGGTGTCACCGGTCTAGATCTCCGCTATATCCTCGAAATAGCGTATGTCCTGATCTATGCTAAATCCACTTTCACTCTGAGCATGCATACCCAGATCATCAAGGTGCACAATATAGCAATATATAATAATATATCTTAATGTGTCAAGGATAATAAATACAAAATAGAACTGTAAAACAGTAACAGTAGAAGATATAGGTCATGAACAGTAAGCAGTATCACATGTGAACTTTAACCCTAATCTAAAATAATATGCATATTACTAATCTAATAGTCTTTATGTCAGTTGCAATTGATCAGTGGAATGTGTTCTCATGTTTAGAAAGGGTCTTGTGCATACCCGAAACTACGGTTAAAACTGTGCTCGGGACATAACCCTCTCAGCCGTACCGCTAGGCACAATTACTTAATCAGTATATATCGCTAATATCAAATAATCATTCTCTAAAACAGTAAATCTTGCTAAATACAAGTTCAATTCCACCCTAGATTTCCTACTTTTCCTCAGCTTAAAGTATATGTTTAAGTATCAGATTGGTCGTGTACAAATACGTATCACTTTCATTACTTAGTCACGCTTTCACTTATATCCATTTCACTTTCAATCTTTTTCACTGACATACTTGTCACAATCCAATCGACAATCCTTATCACTTGACAATGCACTACATTCACAAGGGTGTTAATATAATTGGTCGCTAATCACTTAGGTATAACCTTCAAACGATATGATAAGCATACAGTAAAATACACTTCAAATAAAATATGGGTAGTCCATGTCATTCAAGTTGGAAAAATTCACATCAATTCATACGTGCATAATCAGAGGAAGCAATATAAAATACATAAGAAGTACACTCAATTATCTAAGCATTAAAATTGGTTTCAGCTTAATCGGGGTACTGATTTGGGAGATATGATCGTTTTAAAACATATGTTCACTGCTGGAATTCTAGTTTCAGAACTGGAAGTCCAACTTCAAATGCAATTTACCATGAGTTATGTATAGATTTAGGCGTCACTACAGTTCAATAAAACATAGATTTATCAGTTAAGATTCTAATGCAATAGACAGATCAATAATATCCACCATATGCATGGGTTTACAATCTGTTTAGTGTCACTACATATAAACTATTACTACAGTAAACAGCCAGACATGTCGATAATATAAATTATGTTAAAAAGACCAAACTGTGATGGAATTTGGTAAAACTAGTGGAGTATGAAAGTTAACTCAATTTTCTACGCATTGATATAGAGCTATGTGCATTTGCATATTTAAAAAAAGATCTACAGGTGTTTACAAATAGGTATTAGTAGAGATTCATGCTCTGGACAGCAGTCCAGAGCCATAATTCACTTCAGTTTGAATTATCGAAACTTAACAATTTTCAGTAACCATCTCCATATATTCATAGATTATTCGGTTTTCTTCTTAATGAGCCTAATCACGTCACGATACGATTTTTGTACGATTTACTACGAATTTAATTCGGCGATTTATGCAGTAAATTCCAGATTTCGCGTTGGTTATCGGGGATGTCATTCTATGTGCCAAATCTTATTATTTTGCATCCAAATTTCTACATGACATTCATTAATAGTAAAGGGGTTTATCGATCACAAGTTTTGCCAATTTTAATTAGGTTTTGGCTTAGGGTTCGTATCGAACACCTAGGTTAAGCATTCGGTTAGCAACCAAAATGTCCATTTCCTTTTATAGGGTGTTTTTCGTCACCCCATTGAGATGGGAATACGCGCGCTCTTGTCAGGCGCATTACAGATTCCCCTACCTAGGGTAGGCCGGGGTTTAATGATTGTAGGGATCCGAATCTCCGGCAGCCGCGGACTAAGCTGCCGTTAATTACCCCTCGCCTTTGGAGCGAGAGAACCTCCGATTGATGGGTTAAACCGGTCATGCGAACTCAATGTGCAGTGTGTTTTGAAGGGGTTTTGGATATATCGGGGGCCCCGCAGAGTTTTTACGGGGGTCCCTCTACCCGGATAGCGGGCTGGGGGTCAAGGGGGCTAACAGCCCCCATGCGGGGTGCGGGGCAGCGCCCCATTAGAATTTTTTTTCTAATAGGGACAGTGTCGTGGAGTATGTGTGCGTGTACATATGTATACATATGTGTGTATATATATATATATGTATATATATATAAAAAGGGGAAAAGGCATCCAAAGGATGCGTGGGGCCAGAGCGCAAGAGCGCTAGCGCACTGAGTGCTAGCGCACCACGTGTCGGCACGTGGGCGCTCGGGCACTAGCGCACTGAGCGCTAGCGCGCCACGTGTCGGCACGTGGACGCTAGAGCACTAGCGCTTTGGGCGCAACAGCGCTAGCGCACTGAGTGCTAGCGCGCCACGTGTCAGCACGTGGGCGCTCGGGCGCTAGCGTTTTGGGCGCTAGCGCTCTGAGCGCAAGAGCGCTAGCGCACTGAGTGCTAGCGCGCCACGTATCAGCACGTGGGCGCTCGGACGCTAGCACTTTGGGCACTAGCGCTCTGAGCGCAAGCGCGCTAGCACTATGAGCGCTAGCGCGCTACGTGTCAGCACGTGGGCATTCGAGCGCTAGCGCTCTGGGCGCAAGAGCGCTAGCGCACCACGTGTCAGCACGTGGGCGCTCGAGCAGCAAAAGGGACTTGGTCCCTGCAATGGGAGTTGTACTTCCAGAAAGGAGCACTTATTATTCTATATATATATATATATATATATATATATATATATATATATATATATATATATATATGAGGAGTTAAACTCCTAAGATGTTTTGAAGTTGATGAAGAGCTTCTCTCCTTGAGCCTTAGTTCTTCCCCAAAGTGGGGTTTCTGGAGATGTGTCTCCTTCTTCTATCTTTGTTGGACGGATCTTGAAGATCAAGAAATATGAGATTCTAAAAATATCTCCTTTTTGAGATCTGATGGCAGATCAGAGTTCCACTTTGCGGTTTTTGTGGTGAAAAACTATTTAGTTTTGGAAAAGGAAGAGTAAAAACTCTTAATTTAATTAAAAAAAAGAGGAAGGTTTAGAAGCTTGAAGAAGGAGAAGATCACAGATCTAAATTTTTCTTTGGAGAGAGAAAAAGTTTTTGGGATATTTTCATTATCCTTACCTTTATAGGCTATACACTTTACATATAGCCCCTTGGGCTTTACAAAAATGGCATTTTAGCCATCCCATTGCTCATGTGCCATTTCTTTTTGCACATAAGCCATGGGCTTACAAAAATTTAGCTTTATGCCCATTTCGCATACATTCATGCATAAAAAATTACATAAAAAATTATTTATTACATGATCTATATTCTGGCATGGAGGAGGCTGGCCGCGGGCTCGACTTGGGCATGGGCCCGCTTGACCTGGGGTTGGGCCCACCTGGCTTGGGGTTGACTTTGATTTTGATTTGGTCAACCGGGGTGTAAATTTTTACCCCAACAAATTGCCCACCATCAATAAATGCACACAGCATATGTGGGTCGTGTGCATGAAATTGATGGATCTTCTTTCAGGTGGAGGCGACTTTCTTTGGTCCCCACTTTTTAGGATGCACTGCCCCTTTTACGACATGGACAGTCGACGCTTGACGCGTCTCCGAGACAGAGTGTCCGTGGTAGACGTTTCCTTGGCCCGGAGTGATTTGGTAGACGTGCCCCCGGAACGGAGTGTCGTTGGTCGACGTTTCCCCGAGGCGGAGTGCCTGTTGGTTGACGTATCCCTGGCACGGAGTGTCTGCTTGACGTTTCCCCGAGGCGGAATGTCGGCTGGTTGACGTGTCTCCGAGACGGAGTGTCTGCTGGCTGACGTGTCCCCGAGATGGAGTGTCTGTTGTCGATGTGCCGCCGGTACGGAGTGTCTGCTTGACGTGTCTCCGAGACGGAGTGTCTGCTGGCTGACGTGTCCCCGAGACGGAGTGTCTGCTGGCTGACGTGTCCCCGAGACGGAGTGTCTGTTGTTGATGTGCCCCCCTCATGGAGTGTCTGCTTGACATTTCCCCGAGACGGAGTATCGGCTGGTTGACGTATCCCTGAGACGGAGTGTCTGTTTGTGACGTTTCCCCGGTACGGAGTGTCGGTGTTGGACGTTTCCTCGGTACGGAGTGTCGTTGGTCGACGTGTCCCCGAGGCGGAGTGTCTACTTGACATTTCCCCATTACGGAGTGTCTGTTGTTGGAAGTTTCCCCGGTACGGAGTGTCGCTGGTCGACGTGTCCCCGAGATGGAGTGTCTGTTGTCGATGTACCCCCGGCACAGATTGTTTGCTTGACGTTTCCCCGAGGCGGAGTATCGGCTGGTTGACATATCCCCGAGACGGAGTGTTTGTTTATGACGTTTCCCCGGTACAGAGTGTCGGTGTTGGACGTTTTCCCGGTACGGAGTGTCGCTGGTCGACGTGTCCCCGAGACGGAGTGTCTATTGTCGATGTGCCCCCGGCACGGAGTGTCTGCTTGGCGTTTCCCCGAGGCGGAGTATCGGCTGGTTGACGTGTCCCCGAGACGGAGTGTCTGCTGGCTGACGTGTCCCCGGCACGGAGTGTCTGCGTTGGACGTTTCCCCGAGGTGGAGTGTCGGCTGGTTGATGTATCCCCGAGACGGAGTGTCTGTTGTCGATGTGCCACCGGCACGGAGTGTCTGCTTGACGTTTCCCCGAGGCGGAGTATCGGCTGGTTGACGTATCCCCGAGATAAAGTGTCTGTTTGTGACATTTCCCCGTTACGGAGTGTCGGTGTTGGACGTTTCCCTGGTACGGAGTGTCGCTGGTCGACGTGTCCCCGAGGTGGAGTGTCTACTTGACGTTTCCCCGTTACGGAGTGTCTGTTGTTGGACGTTTCCCCAGTACGGAGTGTCGCTGGTCGACGTGTCCCCGAGGCGGAGTGTCTACTTGACGTTTCCCCGTTACGGAGTGTCTGCGTTGGACGTTTTCCCGATGCAGAGTGTTTACTTGACGTTTCCCCATTACGGAGTGTTTGTGTTGGAATTGGTTGGTTTGATTTGTTTGATTTGAGTTGACATCAGTATCGCTATACTGGAATATGGTACCAGGAGAGAATCATCATTTGTCATGAGAGGATTTGGAGATTGGTTTTTTTTTGTTTGGCATCTGCATTGCTGCACTGGAATAATGCTAGGAGCAACTCATCATTTGTCCCGAGAGGATTTGGGAATTGGTTTTTGCTTGGCATCAGTATCGCTACACTGGAATATGGTACCAGGAGCGAATCATCATTTGCGCTTGTTTATCAGGAAGCGATGGCTTAGGAGACAGGTTTTAGGTCCCTATCACCTAAGACTTTTCAATTTTGTGAGCCGTAAGGGTCTCACAAAGCATTTTCACCTTACGGGTCGTAAGGATCCCGTAAGTGTATTTTCTCCTTAGGAGTCGTGGGGACTCCTAAGTGTGTTGCTCCTTTATGAGTCGTAAGGATCTCACGCGGGGATTTTCTCCTCACAAAATCGAGAGGACTTTGTGAGTGTATTTCATCTCTTTTTCACGAGTTTGCGCCCTTTCGGGTTTTCACAAACTCGCCGACAGTCCTACTGTTTTTACTCACGGAACCTTTTCGGGTTTTCATCCGTGCCCATTTTGCTTGTGGACATACCATTTTTTTTATTTTATTTTTTCTTTATTTTTTGTGGGACTTTGAATGTGGTCTCACCGGTAGGACTTGGGAGAGATTGGGGTTGTTTTACGCCCGTGGATTGTATACAGTTTTGCAGGATGTATGATCCACACCGTAGGGCCGGAAAAATTTCGGGACTTTGTCGGCATCTGCATCGCTGCACTAGAATATGGTACCAGGAGCGACTCATCATTCGCCGTTGGGGTATGCGATTTGGAATTTGGTTGGCGTCTGCATCGCTGCACTGGAATATGGTACCAGGAGCGACTTATCATTCGCCATTGGGATTTGCGTTTGGAATTTGGTTGGCATTTGCATCACTACACTGGAATATGGTACCAGGAGCGACTCATCATTCGCCATTGGGAATTTGAATTGGGAATTTGGTTGGCGTCTGCATCGCTACACTGGAATACGGTATCAGGAGCGACTCATCATTCGCCATTTGAGAGTTTGGGGAGTGATGGCGTAGGAGACAGGTTTAGGTCCCTATCACCTAAGGCTTTTCAATTTTATGGGCCGTAAGGGTCCCATAAAAGCATTTTCTCCCTACGAGTCATAAGGATCCCGCAGGTGTATTTTCTCTTTAGGAGTCGTGGGGACTCCTAAGTGTGTTTTTCCTTTGTGAGTCCTAAGGATCCCACAAAGATTTGTTCTCCTCATGTATCGTGAGGAAACATGAGTGGGTCCTCTCAATGGAGCATAATTCCAAAGGTAGAGACCAGCCGCGTAACTGGTGATTATGGTGGGGCACGGGTATGACGAGAATTATTTGAGCCCGTGGATTGTATACGGCAGTCAATTTGGGGACTGGCCGTACGGCTGGGAGAATTTTGGAAATTTGAATTTTTGCTGGCGTCTGCATCGCTGCACTGGAATATGGTACCAGGAGCGACTCATCATTCGCCTTTGTTTTGTTTGTTTGTTTGTTTTTTTGTTTTTGTTTTTGTTTTACTGCGATTGCTCTATCATTTCAGCTTTTCTTATCGCGAAGATCGCGATTGCCCCATCATTTCGGCTTTTATTCGCGGTTGCCCCATCATTTCGGCTTTATTTTCATTTTTATTTTACTCGCTGATTTTTATTGCGAGTTGCCCCAATCATTTCGGCTTTTCTTTATTTTTCTTTTATTTACACATTTTTTTTATTTACACACACACATATATATTTTTACATTCCCAGTTTAACGACTTAGAGGTCGACTGTTCCCAGTTTAATGACGTGGTGGTCGATTGTTCCCAGTTTAACGACGTGGTGGTCAGTTGTTCCCAGTTTAACGACGTGGTGGTCAGTTGTTCGCTTATCCCAGCTCCTCAAACTTTGATCTTGGCGGGGCTATGTTGATGACCGTAGCTCTGTGGCCTGTCGGTAAATCTGACGACTGTGAGGCTTTCCCGAATTTGTATTGGTTCTCCACCCAATCTTTAAAAACATAGCAGTCTTCAATGGTATGACTCACCATTCTATGATATGGGCAGTATATGGGATTGCCGGTCATGTTCATCTCGTGTGGCCTCTTTGGAAGAGGCAGTTGAAGACCGTTGTTCAAGGCGTCCACGAATATTTCGCGTACTTTATCCCTCCTGAAGGAGTATACTTTCTTCTTTCTCTCTATTGGAGTAGGTGCCCTTACTGATGCCGGACCCCGAGGACGATAAGTCTTTGGTTCACCTAATGTCCGCTTACCACGTTCAGTGTACGTATCAGAGGGACTGGAGGCTGATCGCGTCCGTTTTTCACAAAGGTGTTCCGCTCTCGGGCTGGAGGGAGCATCGGTCGGCTGCTTCCGGATATCAATCCCCAGCTCACGAACCAAAATTTGATTTTGCTGTAATTGCAATCGGGTGACTTGGGTCGTGAGGTCCGCCACGACATTTGCCAGCTCGTCGACTTTAGAATAGACCTTGGCCATCTTCTCATCCTTGTCCTGAAGTTGCCTTTGAAGCCATTGGAATAATGTTTGTTCTATAGTTCCGGGTATGACAACGAGGGTCATCCCTACTGCCTGATCTTGACTCAGCATGAACCACGGGTTCCTTTGGCTCAATGGCCTGAGCGGGCTCTTCATCATTTGGATTGGGCCGATGTTGGACGGCAACAACCGCGTCATCGTCATGGTTATAAGGCGTAGGAGGACTTGTTCCCCTGAGCTCCATCATATAGACCGTATAGGTTGTGTACCTATCTATTGCTTCTTCATTGGCAATGTTGCTCGCTTGGCCCTTAGCTTGTTGCCTTGGTCCGCTCTTTTTAGAGAAAGGCAGATGTCTGAGAGGATCAGGTCCCGGAAGGACTTCGGTCCCTGTTTGTATGAAATTGGCGGTCGCAGCTTGATTGTTTGTTAGCACGCCAGGGGACAATGATATTTCTCCCGTCTTGTATTGTTTCTCGACCCAATCCTTGAAGATGCAACAGTCTTCAATAGTGTGTCCCAGCACTCGGTGGTATGGGCAAAAGTTGGAATGATCAGTCCTGTTTGCTTCACTTAGCTTTTTCGGTTCTGGTAGCCGCAGGCCATTCTTCAAAGCATCTTTAAAAATTTTGTGGACCTTGTCCCTTCGGAATGAGTAGACCTTATTTCTTCTTTCCTCCAAAGTTGGCTCTCGAGATTTGTTAGTTTTTGCTCCACCCGCTCTCTGCTTATTTAGAGAATCGGTGCTGTTAGAACTTCCGCCTTTTCGGTTGTCGTCCCTCCCAGGTTTCGGTCTGTTTGTGAACTGAAGATCCTGAGCAGACTCGGGCTTTGAGCGTTCTAACGTTTGGACCTTTTTGGTTAGCTCTTGGAATGTTTTAAGGCCTGCGGTGTAGAGGAAAGGTTTTATCCAGTCCTTCAGATTTTCTATAAGAAGACTGACGGATTGGTCTTGCTCCAACGGCGGTTCACATTTGACAGAGAGATTTCGCCATCGGACTATAAAATCCATGTTGCTTTCGCTGTTCTTTAGCTCTATCCTTATGAGGTCGGCAATGGTGATTTTATCACTGACACTCATGAACCTTTGCTTGAACATAGATTCTATTTGAGCGAACGTCGTGATCGAGTCATCTGGTATGCTTGCATACCAATCGAAAGCAACATCCGTCAAGCTATTAACAAACTGACGGAGAAGGAGCGCATCATTGCCCCCAGTGTTTGCGCATGATGCTTTAAATTGGGCAATGTGCCGGTTCGCATTTCCCGTCCCATCGAACCTTTCAAATTTGGGGACGACATAGCCAGTGGGAAACTCCACAAGATCGCACTGAAGAGGATACGGTCTCCCATTACTGCTGGTGTCTTTTTGCTCTCCGGCTTCGGCTACCAATGTTTTGACTTTGTTGGCAACCAAATCCATGATTTGATCTTGAGTTAGCGGGTTGCTGTCGTCGGCCGCCAAGACATTTCCAGAGATAGGATGCGACTGGCCTTCATTCGGTCCGCCCACCTTTGGATTTGAGGGAATAGGCGTCGGCTGTATCGGGACACCGTTTCCCGGTCCATGAGTAGAACCATGCACTTGATTGGGTGGCTGAAAGGCAAGTTGGACTGTGAGCTGTAAGACGACATTTGTCAAGTCGTCAATTTTTGAGTAATGCTTGGCCATCTCCTTGTCTTTGTTTCTGAGCTGCTTTCGGAGCTCTTGGAGAAGTTGCTGCTCTGCGTTCTTAGGACGGAAAATTGGCCCATCTTCGCTTTCCGAGCCCAACTCCTCATGAACCGAAGAGTCTTTCCTCCTATCATCCTCATCGAGAAGGTTTTCGTCACCCAGCGGAGGCGGCTGTTCTTGGGAAGCGGCAACCACATTCAAGCCAGATTGGATTTGAGATGTGGTGGCCCCATTCTTGCTCTTGCTGCGCGTGCCCACCATGTAGACAGTATGGACCACATATCCAGCCATTTCCTCATCTTTGGCGGGGTGACCCTGTTCTTCGAACCTCATGAGGTTCAGCCTAGCAGGTGCCCTAGCCCTTTTGTTGGCTCTATATCTGAGCATTTTCTGCCTTAGCTTCACAATTTCAAGAGCTTGGCGGGCATCCATTTTCTAGGAAGCCACCGTGAATCGATTAGCGGGGAGCTTAGAGAAGACACCCGATTGAGCAGTCGTCAGGGGCACCACCGGAGCTTGCTCGAGAGGCCTTGGTGCTTTGTTGGTGTTGATGGCCTTGCCCCCAGCTGGAGCAATAGAGAGTCGTCCAGAAATGGACTTGTGTTGGGCAAAGGTGCCCTCGCGACCATGACATTCGGCCTTTTCCCCTTTGAGACCAGTCTGTTTGTTACCGGAGCTTGAGGAGCTGGGACGGCGTTAGCTGACACGAACATGATAGAGCCAAATGGTAGCGGCTCCTCCTCCCATTGTTGCCCGAGACTTGCCGGGAGGACCGTCCCGGAGTCTATCTTCATTGTGTAAGAGACGGGAGCTGTGCTGAGAGCTGAGCTGATCCTTGGAGACATCTTTGCTGCGTCCGATGAATTGCAATTGGAGAACGTTAACCTGCACAACAAAAAAAAACATGATTTTAGTACAAGCAATTGATATGCATATCAATTGAGTTCGCATGAAAGCTTAACCCGAAATATGGGAGGAGAGATTCGTCCCACCGGGCGTGCCAGAATTTGAAGGGTGTTTTTCGTGTTAGTTATATGTATGCCCTAGAGGCCATTACTGTACATTGGATGTATATTGTAGTGGATGCTGGGACATATATAGGTAGGACTTTCTTGCTCGACATGATAGTACGCTATCTGGTTGCTCTTTATCTTAACATGTATACTTTCTGTCTCTCTGATTACATGTTGATAAAGCCCTTAGGATGTGTACTCGACTTCCAGGACTATGATGCAGATCATACTAGTGGGGCCTGGGTAGTCCATGAGTACATCCTTCAATGTTCCTAGTCGTGGGAATATTGAGACGGGGCATCGATATTCCAGTGTAGACTAGCGTATATCTTCTCGACCCATGTGATGGGCGATGGATGATCCCATATCCATTGGTGTTTGACATCAGAGATGGTATGCGGGTGCTCAGTGGAGACTGGGTACACTGAACGGACTCGCCGAGAACTCCCAGATGGTATTATACCTTACGTCAGATGGCAGTTCTCTGGTGACACTGGTGCAGCTTAGTCTGTTGACCCGAGATCGTCATAGAGTCTTGTGTGTCTCCCACTGTGCTTTGATTTCCACCCTACCACGGCTCTACTGAGTCGTGCAAACAGGTGGTTTTTGGGTACAGTCCCGATTCACATGGAGGCAATGAGTGATAGGAGGGGATTCGTCTCTCCCGGTATTGGGGGTTGATGTTGCGCTATGCTCGACTGGCCATAACAGGAAATCCCTGGCCAGGGTTGCAGTGATATACTGGTAAGAGTTATCAGTAGTTTCACGAATGTTATGGACCCTACGTCGGCATGACTTATCAAGCTATTGGGGTCTGACGTTTACCACCCCTAGGCGAGATATGCGACATATCAGACGAACAGACCGGACTGTACGGTAAGTATTACTGGTTGGATTCACAGGAGTGTGAGCGGGCTTGCTCGTCGATCTTCTGATCGCTCAATACCCGGGTGGCCGTTACGTTTAGCAGACCGCTTGCGGCTTGTGGGTGCTTGATATGATCATCATCTGCTGCCGGCGTATTGACGAGTCTTTAGAGTCCTACACAGAGGTTTCCTGGCTCAAGCGAAACGAAATAGGAGCGCATATGAGATATGTGCAGGACCGAGAATAATGCGTGTATGTGATACCGTATTCCATTCTCGTGATGAATGTATCGATTGGTTATATGCGATATAACCTAGATATCGAATCAAGGATTGATTCGATAAACCGATACATAGGATACTAGTCGGTTATATGCGATATGACCGGATCGTTAAATCAAGTGTTGATTTAATGATTTAATGTATAATTATGTATTTGATATATTACTTTGCATTAACTAGTATTGGTTCACTTTAAATGGATTTTCTCACTTGATGTGCAAGTTGTATATGTGATATACTTTTGTGCACTTGATTGTATCATGTTTGATGATACATGTTTACTTGGTTAAGTGTAAAGAATTAAACCATGGTTAAGTTAATGATTAGGGTTTTCTTTTTTTTTTCTTACTTATTTATTTATTTATTTTTGGAAAAGATAAGAAATGAATGGTGGCTATGTTTGTTTTTAGTTGAAGATTCATGAAGCATTGACTAAGTCACCATTCTTGTCTCATGCTTAACCCTAACCATTTAAACTAACCCCTAGTTCATTCTCTACACTTAACCAATGGTTAGTATATGATAAGTATTATTTTCTTTTCTATTATTATTAACTTATCATATTCTTTCTTCTTCATCTTCATCTTCATCAAAAAGAAAGCTTGCCTCATCAATGGCAAGTGAAGAAATCAAGTGAGAAATCCAATTCTAAAGTGAACCCACTTCCTATTTCTTCATCCTCTACCTCTTGCCAAGTAGTATAGGGTGTTTTCTTCACAAGTTTCATGACTTGGTGAAGTGGGAGCTTGATCTTGTGATGCCTCGACGTAGATCATCTTCGGCATCGAAGCCGACGACCAAGCCTGCCCATTTCTGCGATGGAGCCGATGCTAGAGTCCGGGATCCGATTTAGACAGCGGAGGGACATCGTCGCGGAGCTTAGGAAGTGGTGGATCGGATCTACAAAGGTTGTAGCCCCTTTCCTTTTAACTTAAAGTCGTTAACTTGCATCGCATAGCCTATATATCTAGTTAACGATCCGTATTAGGGTTTGTAGGCACAAGGAAAATTTTGAATTGGCCATGTTTGATGCCTTGTGAAACTTCATTAGTGTGCCTAGGAACTCTACAGTGGTATCAGAGCCTAGCTAGAGCCTTAGGCGATGCGTAGACGGAATTAAAAGTCCGATCGAACCGAAACCCAAACCCTAATTTGCTCTCTGTACATTTTCTGAAATCGTGGTTTTTTGAGAATTAAAAATATGCAGAAAAACCAGCAGGAGATTCTAAGAATTACTGAGAAGTTTGACCACCTAAGTCGATAGAAGCACGGCGGAACCGCGGCAATAGCATGCCTATTGCGGCGGTTCCGCGGCCAATTTATCTCTTCATACAATCATGTTTACACAGTAATTCCTAGTTTTTAGTTCTGGTTTTCCTGGGAATTTTTAATATTTATTACAGAGTTGAAATTTCTGGGTTGTATTGGGGCCTCGGTGTATCGATTGGATTGTCTAATTTTGTCAGTGTGTTTTTCCGGGTAATTTTGAATATGTTAAAAAGTTCGACCGGATATAGATACCCACTTTTTTCCCTGCCGGAAAATTTCCAAGTGTTGGATTTTTCCGTGGTTTAAAGACGTTCTAAGTAGTGCAAGTAACGCGATGGACCCTCTAGAAGATAACAAACCTTAACTCGATTATGTGACCGTCTTGAACTGCCCTTTGAACCTTAGGGTTTAGGGCAGTACGGCGTGCCACATGTGAGGCGTTGGCTTGACCCTTCTACGGCTGGACCGTTGGTACTGAGGCACGAACTGAATGTTTTTAGACTTATTTCATGTGTTGAGCTGTATCGGGAAAACTTGGGTGTTTGATTGTTCGATCGGAAAGTTTAACATTTTCTATCTTGTCCGGAATGTGATACAATACTTGGAATTCATAAATAGTTATGAGATAACTGAATGAATGTTATAAACATAGCAGTTTAGTCTCACTTGATCGGTTGCCGCGGAATTTTGATGAGATCAAAAGTCCGTCGCAATCACGTAGCGTACGCGGATACTCTCCGGATAAACTTAATAGACTCCTACACTCCATAGCCCCGACCAAGTGACTGTAGGAGAACCCCGTCGCCGAAAGCATCCGTTCGGGTGCTCGCGGTAGCGGTGTTCCGCCTTAGTGCACTTCGTCGACGGTATCAGGGGTGCGGCTGCCTACTAAAGTTTGCGACGAGCATTCGATCAAAATGTCGGGAATCTTGTTGAATTACCCGACTCTATATTGAAAAGTGTTTTCGATTTTGAGACTAAAATGCGGGGTTTATAATTGTTAGGCATGCGATGTCTATGTATTTCATTTGATTAGGCATGCGATGTCTATGAAGGTTGCGGATTCCAACTGTTGTAGTTTTACACTTTATTTTCTGTGACCGTAAGTGTAATATGTGACATTGCCGGTTTCGTTGCTATATGTCAACGACAATTGGGATGTGCATATTTACTTACGTTGATGACATGTGTTGTTATGTGTTGCTGGATATGTTATATTGGATCGTCGTGGTTGAATAGCCGGGTTTTTTTTATGTGAGATGAGTGTTTTTCCTTTTCATTCATGTAAAAACTTGTATGTAATATTCTTTTATTGGGGCACTTCCAGGTTGCGGATGATGTCACCATTTGTATATTATTTACTTTTCTGCACTAGGATAGACCCAAGGAGGAGGGCACAGGTAACCGGGTTCTAGGGTCCAGTGGGAGACCAACTCGAGGAGTCGAGTCCGGGTCTCTTAACCCTAGAATTGGTAGGGTTGCTTGCCGCTCTCGTAGGGGTCTAAGGGTGTGGGATTGGCTATTCATCACGACCGTGGAATCCGTGTTTTATACTGACTCGTATTGAAAACACGGACGTCCTAGTATATCCAATATTTCATATGATATTTTCTGCTGCGTTATATGTGATGTGATCATGTGGTTTGTTCAGATAGATATAGTATATAGTATATATGATATATTATATAGACGTTGCTTATGTTTTACACCCGCACTAACCCTGCCTCACTCTGGCGTTAGTTACCTAACCTAACGGTGCAGACGGGACATCGAGGCGAATGCGGATGGCATAAGCGTACGTTATATTTATCTGTGATGTTTAGGTGGACTTATATGATGGGACATTCATTAATGAGATTAATGAAAGAAAATAAACCTAATTGATGTTGTGGAATCGAATTTCGAAATAAAACTGGTAGCTACAGTTCTTGCTTTGCATCGCGGTGTTCATTATAGAACATCCTGCACCTTATTCGATGAGGAAAGGACCGAGATCCCTTCACCGGGAGTGACTCCTTTAGCAATAACTGGCAGATGCTACAACCCTCGGTTTGTCTTTTGATTGCTTCTATAGTTTTCTGCCTTGCACAGTGATATATATGATATATCCCGCACCTCATTCGACGAGGAAAGGGCCGACGATCCCTTCACCGGGAGTGACCCCTTTAGCAAAACTAGAAAAGCCTCAAAAACATTCCATTTAAAAACCATTTGATTCCGCAACGAGATCAAGTTCAAAGCGTTAAAGGTTTTCTTAAAAACCAGCCGCAACCCTCCGTCATTTTAGGAAGTAGAGTACTTAGTATTCGTGCTGTGTTTGTTGACCTTAGTTAAGGCAAAGTGTACGGTAGCTAAGTGATGTCTTCCTACACCGCATATGATGTGATTAGTTAGGACAGTCGCGTGACTTTGTTGACCTTAGTTAAGGGTCATGTGGGTGGGTCTAATTAATCATGAAATGACGGGTAGAACTTGACTAGTACTTATGATTCGTTGACCATAGTTAAGGTCATAAGTGCTAGGGGTAAAAACCTTTATCGGGAGTTTCAAGTGTTGAAATTTGCAATGAGATTGCATACCTTCTATGTGATAGTTGGATCCCGATACCCACTGCGAGTAATTGTTACTCGTGGGAGAGTTTTGCACTTTGCAATTAGCCGATCAAGTAGGTGTCTAGAAAGGTGTCAACGGGGTTACGCCTCTGGGAAAACGAGATTTACTGTAATTAGGTCCGTGCGAAAGCACGGGGAACCTCCCTCAAAGTACCGACACTGGCCTGGCTGAAAGATTGGCGAACTTGTAGAGTGTAATTAATCCCGGCTAGTCTTTCCTTTTAAGGTTTGAAGGAAGATTTGATAAAAACAGTGGGAGCCATCCTGATTAGATAAAATATATAACCAATCTAATCTTGCAAGAGCGCACGCAGAGTGTTTTCTTCTCTCTCTCTCCTGGTAGCGACCATATCACGCCTTAATCAAGATAATAATACGGATATTGACCAAACCCGCCTTTTATACTGAGCTGGGGAACGTTGATCCCGCTCCAACTTATAATTGTTATAAGACAGAACAGGAAATAGGGAATACCAGAATTCCTATGCCACCCAAACGAAGAAAGTGCATATGATGCATCTCCTTTGAGTGTGTTCATTATAAAGAACTGTTTTTCAGTATCCTCTGAATCCTGGGTATTTGATACCGGATTAAGATCCCGGATATGTAATCTGTTACATAGGGCTACAAAAAGGTAGAAAAACTGAGAACGGGTGATAAGTTTCATGAGACAGAAAACGGGGCAAGTGTTGCAGCCAAGTCTGTTGGTCACTGTCACCCTGTATTACCAATACATTGATTCTGAACAAATGCTATAAGATACCGAACCTGATATACGAAATCATATCAGTCTCTTTATTAGTAAAGAAATGATAAAATTTTGTATTGTTGGATAATATTTTGAACATTTCCTATATCAAAAGTTGATCGGTTCAGGCACGTTATCTAAAAGTATTGATGTTCTAAATCAAACTACAGTTCCTAGTATACAGAACACACACAAGAGGAAGAGTTCAGAAATGAACGAATCATTCTTGAGACATTGTAGACTAGGTCATATCAATGCGACTCGACTGGCTGAAGTTACATTTTAGATGCATATTTAAATTAGTTTGAATTTACATCTTGTGAAACTTGCCAGTCATGTCACAGAGATTAGATGACCATAGCCCTGTTTGTTGGAAACAGAGAAAGAGTTAATGAACTCTTGGGGCTGATACATGATGATGTATGTAAGGTCTCCTGTCTACACATGCCAGGACTGGTTCTTTATACTTCATTACGTTCTCTGATAATCTCTCAAGATTCAGACATATGTTCCTGTTGAAACACAGGTCCGAACCTTTTGAGATATTCACAGAATATAAGCTAGAAGTAGAGAACCAATAAGGGTATAGTATTATATCCTTTGATGAGATCAGGGAGGAGAATACTTGTGCATGGAATTATTGGATGTTCTAAAGGAAAATGAGATTCTCTCTCAGTATTACTCCTCTGAATGCACCACAGCACTACGGTGTATCGGGATGGAGCAATCGCACCATATTGGATATAGTGTGCTTTATGATGAGTACTACTGAGTTACCTATTTCCTTTTGGGGTTGTGCACTTGAGAAGCTGCATACCTATTGAATTAGGTTCGAATCAGATCGCTGCCTACCACTCCATATGAGATATGGTATGGGAAGAGCCTATTTCTTAAGTTAGTTATGATTTGGAGTTGTCCGGCCTATGTCTAAAGCAAAATCCGGATAAGATCGAGGCAAGGTCAGTTCTGTAGAACTGGAAAGGTTCCAGCTATACAAAACTGCAGCTGATGATTTGACAGAACCAAAGGATTCAATAGTTCCCGACGAACCTCAGCCTCTCCGCCGATCTAGTAGGGTTCCTCATCCGCCTGAGAGATACCTCGATTTCTCGATGACAGTGGGAGCGAGGACTGCATCATGAGATGATGACCCAACTAGTTTCGAGCAGGCCATCGAGAGTAAAGACTCTGTAAGAATGGCTGGATGCTTTAGCGATCTGAGATGGAATCCATGTACACCAACAAAGTATGGACTTTGGGTGCTATATCTGAAGGGTTAAATCCCCATCAGGTGCAAGTATATCTTGAGAAGATTACTTGGTGTAGATGGAAAAGTTAAGACTTTCAAAGCTAGACTTGTTAAAGGTTTTAGTCATCAACCAGGCGTGAATAATGATGAAACCTTTTCCAGGGACAATGCTTAAGTCCATCCAGATCCTACTTGCCACTGCTACATACCATAACTGCGATATCTGGTGGTTGGGTGCCATGACTACTTTTCTAAATAATGATTTAGAAGAGAACGTCTATAAGAACACAGCTAGAGGGCTACGTAAACAGTGGGAGCAGCGGAAACGTGTGCAAGATGTTTTATGTGATGAAGCAGGCATCGCGGAGTTGGAACATCTATTTTGATGAGTTAGTCAAACAGTTTGACATCATCAAAATGGTAGATGAACCTTGTATATACAAAACGGTAGTAGAGAGTAAGGTGGTCATCCTCGTATTGTACGTGGACAACATACTCTTGATAGGAATGGGATTTCCTATACTACGCTCGGTCAATCTCCGGTTATCACAAAGATTCTCCAATAGAATCAAAGTGATACCTCCTAAAACCTGAGTTTTCATCTATGAGATAGATGTAACTGGATGCTAGGATTCTCACTAGAAGTAGTGAGATGGTATCAATCAATCCTGGGGAGAATCACTGGAAGGGTTACAGGGTGATAAGGACGACTGAATGTCAGTCGCAGGCATTGTCTTTACCCTCAGTAAAGGGACGGTATGTTGGAAGAGTTCCAAGCTAGATACCGTGGCAAACTAGACGATAAAGGCTGGTAACATCGCTAGTAAAGATACTACCAAAGAGGCAGTTTGGGTGTATATTGGTTCATAAGATGAACTAGGTTCCTACCATTGTATGAAAATGGAAGTGTGGCTTTGGCCAAGGAATCCCGATCCCATCAGTGACCCAGACATATTCTGAGGCAGTATCACCTGATCATGGAGATAGTTGATCTCCAGGGTGATCGAGGTTTGGAGAGTAGACTCAGAGGACAACACGGCGGATCCACTCACAAAGGCTTTTTCCCAGAGAGAGACTTATATGGGATGGTTGAGTATTAGATACTACAACTACTGCTACAGATGGCTCTAGTGCAAGTGGGAGATTGTTAGTTATATGTATGCCCTAGAGGCCATTACTGTACATTGGATGTATATTGTAGTGGATGCTGGGACATATATAGGTAGGATTTTCTTGCTCGACATGATAGTACGCTATCTGGTTGCTCTTTATCTTAACATGTATACTTTCTGTCTCTCTGATTACATGTTGATAAAGCCCTTAGGATGTGTACTCGACTTCCAGGACTATGATGCAGATCATACTAGTGGGGCCTGGGTAGTCCATGAGTACATCCTTCAATGTTCCTAGTCGTGGGAATATCGAGACGGGGCATCGATATTCCAGTGTAGACTAGCGTATATCTTCTCGACCCATGTGATGGGCGATGGATGATCCCATATCCATTGGTGTTTGACATCAGAGATGGTATGCGGGTGCTCAGTGGAGACTGGGTACACTGAACGGACTCGCCGAGAACTCCCAGATGGTATTATACCTTACGTCAGATGGCAGTTCTCTGGTGACACTGGTGCAGCTTAGTCTGTTGACCCGAGATCGTCATAGAGTCTTGTGTGTCTCCCACTGTGCTTTGATTTCCACCCTACCACGGCTCTACTGAGTCGTGCAAACAGGTGGTTTTTGGGTACAGTCCCGATTCACATGGAGGCAATGAGCGATAGGAGGGGATTCGTCTCTCCCGGTATTGGGGGTTGATGTTGCGCTATACTCGACTGGCCATAACAGGAAATCCCTGGCCAGGGTTGCAGTGATATACTGGTAAAAGTTATCAGTAGTTTCACGAATGTTATGGACCCTACGTCGGCATGACTTATCAAGCTATTGGGGTCTGACGTTTACCACCCCTAGGCGAGATATGCGACATATCAGACGAACAGACCGGACTGTACGGTAAGTGTTACTGGTTGGATTCACAGGAGTGTGAGCGGGCTTGCTCGTCGATCTTCTGATCGCTCAATACCCGGGTGGCCGTTACGTTTAGCAGACCGCTTGCGGCTTGTGGGTGCTTGATATGATCATCATCTGCTGCCGGCGTATTGACGAGTCTTTAGAGTCCTACACAGAGGTTTCCTGGCTCAAGCGAAACGAAATAGGAGCGCATATGAGATATGTGCAGGACCGAGAATAATACGTGTATGTGATACCGTATTCCATTCTCGCGATGAATGTATCGATTGGTTATATGCGATATAACCTAGATATCGAATCAAGGATTGATTCGATAAGCCGATACATAGGATACTAGTCGGTTATATGCGATATGACCGGATCGTTAAATCAAGTGTTGATTTAATGATTTAATGTATAATTATGTATTTGATATATTACTTTGCATTAACTAGTATTGGTTCACTTTAAATGGATTTTCTCACTTGATTTGCAAGTTGTATATGTGATATACTTTTGTGCACTTGATTGTATCATGTTTGATGATACATGTTTACTTGGTTAAGTGTAAAGAATTAAACCATGGTTAAGTTAATGATTAGGGTTTTCTTTTTTTTTTCTTACCTATTTATTTATTTATTTATTTTTGGAAAAGATAAGAAATGAATGGTGGCTATGTTTGTTTTTAGTTGAAGATTCATGAAGCATTGACTAAGTCACCATTCTTGTCTCATGCTTAACCCTAACCATTTAAACTAACCCTAGTTCATTCTCTACACTTAACCAAGGGTTAGTATATGATAAGTATTATTTTCTTTTCTATTATTATTAACTTATCATATTCTTTCTTCTTCATCTTCATCTTCATCAAAAAGAAAGCTTGCCTCATCAATGGCAAGTGAAGAAATCCAATTCTAAAGTGAACCCACTTCCTATTTCTTCATCCTCTACCTCTTGCCAAGTAGTATAGGGTGTTTTCTTCACAAGTTTCATGACTTGGTGAAGTGGGAGCTTGATCTTGTGATGCCTCGACGTAGATCATCTTCGGCATCGAAGCCGACGACCAAGCCCGCCCATTTCTGCGATGGAGCCGTTGCTAGAGTCTGGGATCCAATTTGGACAGCGGAGGGACATCGTCGCGGAGCTTAGGAAGTGGTGGACCGGATCTACAAAGGTTGTATCCCCTTTCTGTCACGCCCCGCTTCCCAGAGTACGCAAACTTGGGCACGTGACATAGCCAACCATGCTACCTGCGGGTAGGACGCATCCGTCCACAGTCACATTACGGTTGTAGAGATATCAAGAACAGTAAAATAAACTAAACTAATACATGTCCAAATCCATAATAACAAGAATCAATAAACAATAAGTGCGGAAGCTAATGATCCAATACAATGAATAAACAGTACGTCCCATAATGCGGGCTCACATCTGGAAATGAAAAGCAATAAATAAACTAAATCCTAAGGACTCACTGTTCAGCCTGCTGGCTGAAGTACTCCTGTTCGGTCGTCGACAAAGGTATGGAATCTGGGCCATGCAAAACCCAGACGTCAGCGCGTCAAAGCATCAAGTATATAGCATAAACATGGTAATAAGCAATGCAAGTATGAACATGAATAAAGCAATAATAAGAGGTAACAAGCAGGGTAAAGTGCAAAGGTGACTAAACTGTCCTATCAGGTTTTCTACTCTATAGTCTTTGAAACCAATTGATGAATCGTCGATGTAACTTAATAGTATCCCGTACATACCCGGGATCACGGCCACAATATTCTCGGCTGGAACCGAGACATGCCGTAAGGCACAGAAAGGAAAGTATTAGTATCCCGTACATACCCGGGACCACGGCCACAATATTCTCGGCTGGAACCGAGACATGCCGTAAGGCACAGAAAGGAAAGTGTACACTCGGTATTACCCCGTACATACCCGGGATCACGGCCACAATATTCTCGGCTGGAACCGAGACATGCCGTAAGGCACAGAAAGGAATGTGTACGCTCGAACGGTAGTGAACTGTCGAGTTACAAGTCAGGTTCATGTTTGATTTCCCCATACCCCCAAGCTATGTATGTCAGGTCAGGTATTCAGTAGTCAAGGACTAATGCCAACACAAAGTCAAGTAAAAGTAGGTCTGTCTGGATCGACAGCAGGAAAGATCAGGGTTGTCGGCATTAGGCACGAGATCAGGTAACAGGTCAGGTTACTTTCAACAGGTAGAGTCGATATGTACATGGTGTGGTGTCCGGTGTATCAGTACATGTGTCAGGTGTATTAAGATCGGTCAATATGTAATGCAATCAGGTATATGCTGATAACAGGTATAGTAACGAATAATGAACAACACGGGAACAGTAACTAACAATATTATTCTATGTGAACACAGTGATGTTTGTATTCTCTTATTAACAGGTTCAATCATCTTTAGGGTGCAATAGCCACAAGGTAAAGCAATATCCGCAATTATAAATTAAGGAACTACATGAAATTATACTAAATATAATAATTGTCTCAAGAATGGTTTAACAGTTTAAGCAGATATGATTCAGTCGTTTTATTTAGTTCAAGCATGGATTGATGTGGGTTAATTAATTTCGAGGAACTGATGTAACACCCGAGCCCAATAATACTATTTATATTACTAGTTGAGGGTTATATATTGCTCATTCCAATTTTCCTGATTTTCTGGTGTTTATTGCTAAATTTTACCCGGTTAAGTCATTTTGGCACATAACAAATTTTAACTCCGAAAATGAAATTTAAGATGTCCATGTTAGCCTACTCGTCGCCACTAGTCGCGTGGTAGCGTCCGCGTGTCGAGATTCCGTTCCGTTTGGCTAAACGGGCAAGTTTGGACGACTACGCGCGCGTGCAAGTGTCCGACTTGGGGGCATGCATTTTAATCATTAAACACCTCTTTCCAAATAATTATATTTGTTCGATACACCATTGTTCATTATATTTTAAGGAAGGCAGAATTCTTTAAATAAATCGTAAAGAAATAAAAAAAGGAAGGGTAACTAGTATCTAGTTTGGGTAATTATTTACCCACAATTTGCTCTTTTCTTGCTCTATTTATACTTAGTTTACCTTTTTTCTTGTTGTGGGAATAGGAATCCATCAACAAACAAGGGACGAACCTTGCTTATTGTACCTCTATTGATTGAATAAACCCGATATTTTTTATTTTTTTTCCATACCTTTTCTTTATCTTTTTTCATCTAAATTTCTTATTTATGTTGTGCCAATCCAACACAAATCCTTATTTTATTTACTTAATTAAATTAATTGAATTTTTTTTCTTAATATTCCATTCATATTGACAATGGTGTATCGAACAAATATAATTATTTGGAAATAGGTGTTTAATGATTAAAATGCATGCCCCCAAGTCGGACACTTGCACGCGCGCGTAGTCGTCCAAACTTGTCCGTTTAGCCAAACGGAACGGAATCTCGACACGCGGACGCTACCACGCGACTAGTGGCGACGAGTAGGCTAACATGGACATCTTAAATTTCATTTTCGGAGTTAAAATTTGTTATGTGCCAAAATGACTTAACCGGGTAAAATTTAGCAATAAACACCAGAAAATCAGGAAAATTGGAATGAGCAATATATAACCCTCAACTAGTAATATAAATAGTATTATTGGGCTCGGGTGTTACATCATACCCAACTACAAAAAGAATTTCGTCCTCGAAATTCCAAGAATACAAGATAGCTAATTACTGGAAAAGATGAGGGAATTTCTGCCGGATTTCGTCTTCTCGCTCCCAAGTGGATTTTCCATGCGATCGATTACCCTAAGAAACTAGCATAAGAGGGATAACCTTGTTCTTAAGAACCTTTTCTCTTCGATCCTTGATTTCGACTGGTCGCTCCTCAAAAGTCAGGTCCTCCCGAACAGTCAACTCCGAATGATCCAAGACATGAGTCTCATCACGAACATACCTCCGTAGTTGAGACACGTGAAACACATCGTGAACTCCTGCTAATGACAGTGGTAACGCCAACCGGTACGATACCTCTCCAACACGCTCCAAAATCTCGAAGGGTCCGACGAATCGAGGACTAAGCTTTCCCCGACTGCCAAAGCGAATCACCCCTCTAGTCGGTGATATCTTCAGGAATACCAAATCACCCACGGCGAACTCTAGAGGTCTTCTTGATGTGTCGGCCCAACTCTTCTGTCTGTCTTGAGCTGCCTTCATATGCTTCCTGATTGTATTCACCTTTTCGACTGTCTGTACCACCAAATCTGGTCCTAGTAACCTTCGTTCACCAACATCATCCCAACAAACCGGCGAATGGCACTTACGACCATACAACGCTTCAAACGGAGCCATCTGAATTGTCGCTTGGAAGCTATTGTTGTACGAAAACTCCACCAGGTGTAGATGATCTTCCCAAGAACCTTTGAAGTCCAACATGCAAGCCCTCAACATATCTTCAAGGGTCTGGATTGTTCTCTCTGATTGTCCATCAGTCTGGGGATGATAAGCTGTGCTAAACTTCAATCGAGTCCCCAAACTTTCTTGTAAACTCCTCCAAAAGTGCGACAAGAACCGAGTGTCCCAATCGGACACGATGCTTACCGGTACTCCATGAAATCTGACAATCTCCTGCATGTACCGTTCTGCCAAAGTCTCCGTCGATTGACCAACCCGAAAAGGAATAAAGTGAGCTGCCTTGGTCAACCGATCGACAATCACCCATACTGCATTGTTGCCCTTTGGACTCCGCGGTAAAGCCGTCACGAAATCCATGGTTATATGTTCCCACTTCCATTGAGGAATCGGAAGTGGTTGCAACAAACCAGCAACCCTTTGGTGTTCAGCCTTGACTTGCTGACACACCAAGCACTTAGCCACGAAGCGAGCAATTTCCCGTTTCATACCTTCCCACCAGAAATGCTGTCGAATATCTCGGTACATCTTCGTCCCTCCTGGATGTACAGAGTAAGCTGAACTGTGTGCCTCCTTCATAAGCTCTTCACGCACATCTCCTTTTGGCACACACACACGGCTACCATATCTCAACGAACCATCTTCATGGATCAGTAAATCGGTTCGCAGTCCGGCTTCAACCTGCTCTCGAAACCTTTGCAGTCTAGGATCCTGCGATTGTGTCGCTTTAATCTTCTCAACTAAGGACGATTGTACTTGCAACTGCATCAACTGTCCTGTAGCATGTGGTAGCACAACCTCCAAGTCAAATCTCCGAAAATCCTCAATGATCTCTCTCTGTGCAGTCAATAATTGAATTGCTGGTAACCGACTTAGCGCATCTGGCACGACGTTAACTTTTCCCGGATGGTACTTAAGATCAAGGTCGTAGTCGGCCATCAGCTCCAACCATCTGCGTTGCCTCATGTTCAACTCCTTCTGAGTGAACACATATTTCAAACTCTTGTGATCCGTAAAGACTTCAACTCTCTTGCCCAGAAGGTAGTGTCTCCAAATCTTCAGGGCGAAGATCACGGCTGCAAGCTCCAAGTCGTGAGTCGGATATTTCTTCTCATGAGTCTTCAGCTGTCTCGATGCGTAAGCGACGACTTTCCCGTTCTGCATTAAAACACATCCCAATCCTTTTCCAGATGCGTCGCTGTGAATCACCAGTCCTCCTGAATTATCCGGTACGGTCAGGATCGGGGCGGTTGTCAACTTCTGCTTCAACGTCTCGAAGGCCAATGCACATCCATCCGTCCAAACAAACAGTACCTCCTTACGCGTAAGCTTGGTTAACGGCTCAGCTAGACGAGCGAAGTTCTCCACAAATCTTCTGTAGTAACCGGCGAGTCCAAGAAAACTTCTTATCTCCGCAACATTCTTCGGAATAGGCCAATCTCGAACTGCTGCAATCTTCTCGGGATCAACGGCGATTCCATCGCCCGACACGACATGCCCCAGAAACTTCACTTCTTCCAGCCAGAATTCGCACTTACTCATCTTTGCGAATAATTTCTCCTGTCTCAGCGTTTGCAGTGCGATCCTTAAGTGCTCAGCATGCTCCTCCGGACTCTTCGAGTACACCAGAATATCGTCAATGAATACCACAATAAACTGGTCCAAGAACGGTGAAAAGATCCTGTTCATCAAATCCATGAATATTGCCGGCGCATTAGTCACTCCGAAGGGCATCACTAAGTACTCGAAATGCCCATACCGAGTCCGAAACGCCGTCTTGCAAATGTCTTCTGCCTTCACTCGGACCTGATGATATCCTGATCGCAAGTCCAGTTTCGAGAATACCCTCGCGCCACTAAGCTGCTCAAAGAGTTCTCCAATGCGAGGGATCGGGTACTTGTTCTTAATAGTCACCCGGTTCAATTCTCGATAATCAATGCACATCCTTCTCGTGCCATCCTTCTTCTTTACTAAAAGAACTAGAGCTCCCCACGGCGAGTTGCTGCTTCGAATCCATCCCTTCTCGAGTAATTCACCCACTTGTTTCTTAACTTCTTCCAATTCCACCGGTGCCATCGGATAATAAGATTTTGATACTGGCGCTGCACCAGGAATAAGGTCAATCGCAAACTCCATATCTCGCTTCGGCGGTAAGCCCGAAATATCTTCAAACACATCCATAAAGTCGCGGACAACTGCCGGCTCTTCATTATTATCCACTACCATAGCCGCAAGAACACTGTTCATCGGCCTAGCCCTAAACTCGACTGGCCTGACAGAACTGCTTCCTCCAATGAAAGTAAACTCAGGGTGTCCGGGAATCTGGAAAATTACTTTCCTTGCCCTACAATCAATGTGTGCGTGGAAAGTGCCAAGAAAATCCATTCCCAAGACTACTTCATAACTGCCCGTATCAATCACCAAGAAGTCTGCAAAAAGCTCCCGTCCACAAACAACAACTGTACAATCTCTACATTCCTTACTAGCTATGATTTTCCCATTCCCAGTGTGTATGTCCCAGAAACTAGACAGGGTCGTGCAGGTGATCGAGTGTGTAGTTATAAATTTGGATGACATAAAATAGTGGGATGCTCCGGAATCGAATAATGCCAATGCGGGAAAACCACGAACGAGTACAGTACCTGAAACCACTTCTCCTGATGCCTTGGCTTCCTCGGCTGTCAAGGTGAAAGCTCGACCCTGGTTGGGTCCTTGTGTCAGCTGTTTCTGCCCTTGGAACGGTCTCTGCGGAGGCTTCTGTATCTCATCCCTCGTGCGAAGCTTCGACGGACAAGCACTCACTGCGTGATCGGCTGCTCCACAAACCAGACAAAGTCCCAGTCTCCTTCGACAATCCTTTTGCATGTGGCCCGGTAAATTGCAGTAGTTACAACTTATGCTCTTTCTTCGATCCACGATCACAGGCTTCTTCATTGGCGCTACACCTCGACGGTCTACTGGAATACCTCTGCGCCCATGATCTCGGTTAGGCACAAATGCAGGCTTCCTGGCTGCAACTGCTGTCTGGTGAAGGTTCCCTTTCGATCCTGATAAACTCTGCTGCTCTCTGGCTGCCGTAAGAACCTGCGAGAAAGTGGTCAAACCTAGGGAGACAATCTGCCTCTGGATGTCCACATCCAAGCTGCGCAAGAACCTTCGCGCCCTGTCTGCCTCCTTGGCGACTAAGGGTCCAGCGAAACGGCTGAGTCTTGTCCACTCCGCTGCATGTACATCCACAGCTGCTCCATTTTGTTTCAGCCCAATAAATCTCTCCTCCATTTCCTCCCGTGCGGTCCGCGGGAAGAACTTTTCCAAGAAACTTTTGGAGAAATCTGCCCAACTGATTGGCTTGGACAAACGGGTCTCCTCCACGAGCCACCACTCTCGGGCGTAATCCACCAGCTGAATGTGCACCACATCAACTTTCTTGTCTTCTGGGATCTGTGCTGCAATCAGTAAGTTCTCTGTGTCCACGAGCCACTGCTCGGCTGGCAACGGCTCCTCCAAGCCAGTGAAAGTAGTAGGACCCAACCGTCTGAAATCTGCCACGGTCCCTACTCGGTCGACTGGCTTCGCTACAGCGGTGTTTACAGACTGCTGCATAGCCTGCAAACCCTCCTGAAATGAATCCGCTTGCTGCTGGATCAGCTCAGTTTGCCTCTTCTGATTTTCCAACACCCCACGTATCACTCCTAACATGGCGGCTTCATCCACACGCCTCTGATACGTCTTGAAATTCTTATCTGCCATGGTCCTGAAATCAAAACAAACAACATTAGCATGATGATAGATTCAATATATAAACCAAAGCTAGAACTCCAAGATACTTAAATAGAGTACTGCATTGTAGCTATGCCGCGGTATCATAGCCGCAATTACTTAACTCCACCCAAGTCGCCTAAGTCCTAGAGATAACAAGAAATTAGGTTTTCGAGTTGACAATGCAAAGTAAGTTTGCATGTCGACATGATCGGGAAGAATGATTCAAGGACGGTAAAACGGTCAAGGTGGCAGGACATGTTTCCTAATCACGGGTATTATAATTCGTGTATCGGGTGCAATACCCAACTACAAAGAATCAACCCAATTAACCTATGGTTCTGATACCATAAAACCATGTCACGCCCCGCTTCCCAGAGTACGCAAACTTGGGCACGTGACATAGCCAACCATGCCAAATCCATAATAACAAGAATCAATAAGCAATAAGTGCGGAAGCTAATGATCCAATACAATGAATAAACAGTACGTCCCATAATGCGGGCTCACATCTGGAAATGAAAAGCAATAAATAAACTAAATCCTAAGGACTCACTGTTCAGCCTGCTGGCTGAAGTACTCCTGTTCGGTCGTCGACAAAGGTATGGAATCTGGGCCATGCAAAACCCAGACGTCAGCGCATCAAAGCATCAAGTATATAGCATAAACATGGTAATAAGCAATGCAAGTATGAACATGAATAAAGCAATAATAAGAGGTACCAAGCAGGGTAAAGTGCAAAGGTGACTAAACTGTCCTATCAGGTTTTCTACTCTATAGTCTTTGAAACCAATTGATGAATCGTCGATGTAACTCAATAGTATCCCGTACATACCCGGGATCACGGCCACAATATTCTCGGCTGGAACCGAGACATGCCGTAAGGCACAGAAAGGAAAGTATTAGTATCCCGTACATACCCGGGACCACGGCCACAATATTCTCGGCTGGAACCGAGACATGCCGTAAGGCACAGAAAGGAAAGTGTACACTCGGTATTACCCCGTACATACCCGGGATCACGGCCACAATATTCTCGGCTGGAACCGAGACATGCCGTAAGGCACAGAAAGGAATGTGTACGCTCGAACGGTAGTGAACTGTCGAGTTACAAGTCAGGTTCATCTTTGATTTCCCCATACCCCCAAGCTATGTATGTCAGGTCAGGTATTCAGTAGTCAAGGACTAATGCCAACACAAAGTCAAGTAAAAGTAGGTCTATCTGGATCGACAGCAGGAAAGATCAGGGTTGTCGGCATTAGGCACGAGATCAGGTAACAGGTCAGGTTACTTTCAACAGGTAGAGTCGATATGTACATGGTGTGGTGTCCGGTGTATCAGTACATGTGTCAGGTGTATCAAGATCGGTCAATATGTAATGCAATCAGGTATATGCTGATAACAGGTATAGTAACGAATAATGAACAACACGGGAACAGTAACTAACAATATTATTCTATGTGAACACAGTGATGTTTGTATTCTCTTATTAACAGGTTCAATCATCTTTAGGGTGCAATAGCCACAAGGTAAAGCAATATCCGCAATTATAAATTAAGGAACTACATGAAATTATACTAAATATAATAATTGTCTCAAGAATGGTTTAACAGTTTAAGCAGATATGATTCAGTCGTTTTATTTAGTTCAAGCATGGATTGATGTGGGTTAATTAATTTCGAGGAACTGTTGTAACGATTCCATTATAAAGTTAACAGCAATAATACGATATCAAATGCCATCATTAAGTTACGGTATTAAATAGTTTGAATTAAAATGCGTGGCAAGATTAGATCTCGCACGCTAGCATGTTCAAGCAAGTATTCAGATACTTGCCTCGACGGTCAGCAAACTGGAACACGGATGCAAAGTCGGCAGAAAACGCGATATGAAAGCACGGGCCACGGATCGAGTCCCAACAGAGATCAACGAGATCACACGGACCAGGGGACCTCGCTGGAGCGTCGGGTTCGCCAAGACGGCACGGTCGGATTCCGGCAACGACAAAAGGGAGCGAAGTTAGCAATACGATAGGATACAAGTGACTACGACCAGCAAAGGGGATGATTTGCACAAAGGAAGGAAAGGGGGCACTTACAGAGAGGTATACCAGGTGACCCCGGCGAGCTCGACGGCGCTGGAACGCCGGCGAAGCAACGGCAGCGGCTGCAGCAAGGGTGAAGGGCCTCGGGTGCACAGGGGAAGGTGCTGCGGCGATCTGGAGGAGAGGGGGTCGGCTCTGGTGGTCGAGGGGGAGAAGTAGGCGGCCCTGGTGACGACGGCGAGGTCGCCGGTGCGTTCTCCGGTGAGCAGCGGGGTAGGCAATGGATGAAGGCTCGGGTTGGTGGTCCGGCGAGGAGAGGAAGGGAGGTGCTGATGAGGTCTCGACGAGGAGGGTGAGAGGGAGTCGTGGGAGGCGTCGACGGTGAGAGGCGACGTCGACGGCGAGGTCTGCGAGGGTGGAGGCGAGGTCGGGGTTGGGTGCAGGCGCGGGTATCGTCGGGGAAACAGGAGGAGGAAGGTGCGGCGGTCGAGGAGGCGTTGCTGGCGGCGACGGCGAGGTCTCGGTGGCGATGGTGGGCTGCGCGAGTATGAGGCTAGGGTTAGGGTTAGGGTTAGGGTTTCACGATGGAGGAAGACGAGTTGAGGGAGGCGGCTGCTGCATGGGTATTAATATATAAGAAGAGAGAGAGAGGGATAGGAGAGAGAGAGAGAGATTGAGAGAATATTGAGGGAAGAGAGAGAGAGAGATGGGGAAAACGAGGCGGGGCCCACGAGCTCAAATAGGAGCTCGTGATTGGCTGGAGGGAGATAGGGAAAAATATTAGAATAAGGATTTGAGGAAATAACTATTAGGAATATATTCGTAGATATATTTTAGTTTTATATATATTAAATTGAAACGGGCCCTTTTTGGCGCGAAATGAAACATTTCCAAATCGCGCCCGGGTTGCGCCCAAATGTTCCAAATTCAAATTATAGGATTTTAAGCGGGTTCCAAATTTTGAAAAGAGGTGTTTAATGATTAAAATGCATGCCCCCAAGTCGGACACTTGCACGCGCGCGTAGTCGTCCAAACTTGCCCGTTTAGCCAAACGGAACGGAATCTCGACACGCGGACGCTACCACGCGACTAGTGGCGACGAGTAGGCTAACATGGACATCTTAAATTTCATTTTCGGAGTTAAAATTTGTTATGTGCCAAAATGACTTAATCGGGTAAAATTTAGCAATAAACACCAGAAAATCAGGAAAATTGGAATGAGCAATATATAACCCTCAACTAGTAATATAAATAGTATTATTGGGCTCGGGTGTTACACTTTCCTTTTAACTTAAAGTCTTTAACTTGCAACGCATAGCCTATATATCTAGTTAACGATCCGTATTAGGGTTTGTAGGCACAAGGAAAATTTTGAATTGGCCATGTTTGATGCCTTGTGAAACTTCATTAGTGTGCCTAGGAACCCTACATTTCGTCATCTCATTGAGATGGGAATACGCGCGCGCTTGTTAGGCGCATTACAGATTCCCCTGCCTAGGGTAGGACGGGGTTTAATGATTGTGGGGATCCGATTCTCCGGCAGCCGCGGATTAAGCTGCCGTTAATTACCCCTCGCCTTTGGAGCGAGGGAACCTCCGATTGACGAGTTAAACTGGTCATGCGAACTCACTGTGCAGTGTTGTGTTTTGAAGGCGTTTTGGATATATCGGGGGCCCCGCAGAGTTTTTACGGGGGTCCTACTACCCGGATAGCAGGCTGGGGGTCAAGAGGGCTAGCAGGCCCCCGTTAGAAATTTTTTTTCTAACCAGGGACAGTGTCGTAGAGTATGTGTGTGTGTACATATGTATACATATGTATATATATATATATATGTATATATATAAAAAAGGGGAAAAGGCATCCAAAGGATGCGTGGGGCCAGAGTGCAAGAGCGCTAGCGCACCACGTATCGGCACGTGGGCGCTCGGGCACTAGCGCACTGAGCGCTAGCGCGCCACGTGTCAGCACGTGGGCACTAGAGCACTAGCGCTTTGGGCACAAGAGCGCTAGCGCGCTACGTGTCAGCACATGGGCGCTCGAGCGCTAGCGCACTGAGCGCTAGCGCGCTACGTGTCAGCACGTGGGCGCTCGAGCGCTAGCGTTTTGGGCGCTAGCGCTCTGAGCGCAAGCGCGCTAGCGCACTGAGCGCAAGAGCGCTAACGCACTGAGAGCTAGCGCGCCACGTGTCAGCACTCGGGCGCTAGCGCTTTGGGCGCTAGCGCTCTGAGCGCAAGCGCGCTAGCACTATGAGCGCTAGCGCGCTACGTGTCAGCACGTGGGTGCTCGAGCGCTAGCGCTCTGGACGCAAGAGTGCCAGCGCACCACGTGTCAGCACGTGGGCGCTCGAGCAGCAAAAGGGACTTAGTCCCTGCAATGGGAGTTGTACTCCCAGAAAGGAGCACTTATTATTCTATATATATATATATAAGGAGTTAAACTCCTAAGATGTTTTGAAGCTGATGTAGGGCTTTTCCCCTTGAGCCTTAGTTCTTCCCCAGAGATGGGTTTCTGGAGATGGGTCTCCTTCTTCTTCTTTTGTTGGCCGGATCTTGAAGATCAAGAAATATGAGATTCTAAAAATCTCTCCTTTCTGAGATCTGATGGCAGATCTGAGTTCCCCTTTGTGGGTTTTGTGGTGAAAAACTATTTAGTTTTAGAAAAGGAAGAGTAAAAACTCTTGATTTAATTAAAAAAAAGAGAAAGGTTTAGAACCTTGAAGAAGGAGAAGATCACAGATCTAAATTTTTCTTTGGAGAGAGAAAAAGTTCGTGGGATATTTTCATTATCCTTACCTTTATAGGCTATACACTTTACATATAGCCCCTTGGGCTTTACAAAAATAGCATTTTAGCCATCCCGTGGCTCATGTGCCATTTCTTTTTGCACATAAGCCATGGGCTTACAAAAATTTAGCTTTATGCCCATTTCGCATACATTCATGTATAGAAGATTACATAAAAAATTATTTATTACATGATCTATATTTTGGCATGGAGGAGGCTGGCCGCGGGCTCGACTTGGGCATGGGCCCGCTTGACCTGGGGTTGGGCCCACCTGGCTTGGGGTTGACTTTGATTTTGACTTGGTCAACCGGGGTGTAAATTTTTACCCCAACACCTTTAACTAAACAAACACTATTTGGTTCTACGATTTTCATATGACGTTATCACTGGGGTTTAGACTCGATTATACCTCAAACCAATAAAACTAATTTGCATGGTTTTTTATTTAAAATGCTACGGTATTTTACGATGAAAATATAAATATATGTATTAATTTACTCATTATCGTAGCATGTAAGAAAGTGGAGTGCACTTGCTTGTAACGAATGACGGTCATGGCAACGACGATGAGGGCAACAGATCACACAAGCATGGCATGGTAACACATGACATGGCTCGGTTAAGATTCAGTTTCGGTTTGCGAGGTTGGAGGGGGTGGTGTGGACTCAACGGAAGGGAGAGAAAGGCGGCCGGTGGTCTGGAGGCGAGTTCGGCGGCCATAACGAAGCTTTTCGTCGGCAAGAGGTAGAGGTTTTCAGATGTAGATGGCGATGGTGGCAGCTAGTGGATAGGCTCGGCTTAGAGAAGATGAGGATGGGGTAGTTGGAGAGGAGAGAGGGAGGTGGCCGGAGGCTTTGTCGGTGACGATGAAGTGCAGCGGTGTGGTGGCTCGGTGGGGGGTGGTTGACGGTGATGCTGGAAGCTGTTGGAGAGGTCGCCGGTGGTGTAGAGGAGGGCAACGGCAGGGTGCACTTGGTGTTGGTGATGGGTGGATCTTGGTTGTAGGGGGAGCGAATGGCGGTTGTGTTTTGTGGTGAGCTGGGCTTGAGCTTATCGGTGGAGGAGGTTGCAGCGATGTAAGGTGGCTCCGGCAAGGTGAGCTCGATGAGGAGAGAGGGGTGAGTTAGTGAGAGAGTGAAAGAGTTAGGAGAGATAGAGAGAAATGAGAGAGGAAGAGATGGAGAGATGGAGATAAGGAGAGGGAAGGGAGAGACGTTGAAGAGAAGGGGGAACAGCGAGGGAATTGCGGAGTAACGTGCGAAGGTGGGGGAGAGCCGTTGGGGAAGAGAGAGAAAAGAGTAGGGCTCAGTTTAAAATGAAGAAGAAAAAAGAGAAGAGAGGAAAGAAAATAGAGGGGGAGAAGGAAGGGTGTGGGTTTGAGTTTGGGCCGGGCTAAAAAGAGGGAAGGTAAAATAGAGAAACAGGGAGATTGGGCCGGGTGTCGGGAGAAAGACGGATTCAAGTACAAGGTGGGACCGGTTATTACACCATACCCCCCTTACAAAAGTTTCTTCCTTGAAATTCAGAGAATGAAACAACAAATAAGCTACTCAAAAAGATAGGGAAATTGCTGGCAGTTATCCTCCTAAAAATTTGCAATACTAATGCACAGGGGTTTGGCGTGTTCCTCCCGACTCCTGGAGTAGACTAGCATGTCATCAAAGAAGGCCATGATGATCTCAACTATGGGTTATGGATCCACCACGCTTCTGCTGCGCGATGCTGATAAGAACTTAACATTATGGAGCATGATATAACAATTTCGAAGAAACGAAGACATGAAAATGCATCGGTTCAGAAAGAAACATAAGAAGAAATAGGGTCGTCAAGAAATCTACAAGGTTGAAGAAATGGAAAAACATATTTGGAAACTAGGAAATGATATAAGCTAACAAGGAAGATGAAAATTTGACAATCAAAACAAGAATAGGATAACACTCAATCGAGAAAGGAATCAAAGATAGAACTCTAAGTCACTCAAGGAGAGTACCACATTTGTAACTGTACTGCAGTTCATATTTACAACTACATAACTCTACCAAGTTACCTAAACTCTACCGAATAAGATCAAAATATGTATCGGGACATACTAGAAGAATTCCAGTCAACGATAACATGTTTACAATCTAGACCGAGTTGGCGACTTATATTGTCAAGTCCTAGTCGGAAACTGTAATCTCATTCTAAATATGATGCTCTAATACCAACAAAACCATGTCATGTCCTGCTTTCCAAAATACGAAATATGAGGGGTGAGTAGGCCAGCCATGTTTCTACGATCAAGAAATAATCTCACCGTAGTCACATTTCGGTTTTTAGTAGTACATAGTAAGCAGCAATCAAACACAGATAACGAAATATAGCAGTCAAAACAAGTCTTTAACAGTAAATGAAACTACTACCCAAAAAGATGATAAGGGAACGATAAAATGACGTCGTTGATCTAGATCTTCGCAATATCCTCGAAATAGAGCAGGTCCTGATCTAGGCTAAGTCCACTTCTCTCTCTGAACATGCATACCCAGGTCGTCAGGGCGGCACAATATAGAAATATATAATAATATATATAAATGTGGTAAGGACAATAAATATGAACTAAAACTATAAAACAGTAACACAAGAAGGTATAAGGCATGAACAGTAAGCAGTATCACATGTGAACTTTAGCCCTAGTCTAAAGTAATATGCATATCACTGATATAACAGTCTTTATTTCAGTTGAAATTGATCGGTGGAATGTGTTCTCATATTTAGAAAGGATCTCGTGTATACCCGAGACTACGGTAAAAACTATGCCCGGGATATAACCCTGTCAGCCGTGCAGCTAGGCACAACCACCTAATCTGTATATATCGCTAATATCGAATGATTATCCTCTAAACCAGTAAACCTTGCTAAATACAAGTTCAATTCCACCCCCGATTTCCCCCTTTTCTCCAAGTTAAAGTATATGTTTAAATATCAGATTGGTCGTTTACAAGTACGTATCACTTTCACTACCCTGTCATGCTTTCATTTATATCCATCTCGCTTTCAATCACTTTCACTGACATACTTGTCAAAATCCAATCAACAATACTTATCACTCAACAATGCACTATAGTCACTAGGGTGTCAATGTAATTTTTCACTAATCACTGAGGTATAACTGTCAAACGATATGATAAGAATGCAATAAAATACACTTCAAATAAAATATGGGCAGTCTGTATCATTTAGGTTGGAAAAATTAACAGTAATTCATACGTGCGTAATCAGGCAAAGTAATATAAAATACATAAGAATTAGACTCATTTATCTAAGCATTAAAATTGGTTTCAGCTCAATCAGGGTACTGGTTTAAGAGATATGATCGTTTTAAAATAGATGTTCACTGCTGGAATTCCAGTTTCAGAATTGAAAGTCCAACTTCAAACACAATTTACCATCATTTATGTATAGAATTAGGAGTCCCTACAATACGATAAAATGTATATTTATCAGTCAAGATTCTAAAGCAATAGATGGATCGGTAATAAACATCATATGCAGGGGTTTACGGTCTGTTTAGTGTCACTACGTATAAACTGTTATTGCAGTAAACAGCCAAACATGTCGACAATAAAAATTGAATTAAAAATATCAAATTGTGATGGAATTTGGTGAAACCAGGAGTGTATGAAATTTAACACAATTTTCTACGCATTTATATAGGACTCTACACATTTACATATTTGAACAGATATCTACAGGTATTTGCAAATATGTATTAATAGAGATTCATGCTCTGGACTGCGGTCCAGAGCCATAATTCTATTCAGTTTTTGCTATCTAAACATAACAATCTTCAGTAAGCATCTCTTTAGATCCATAGATTATTCATTATGATTCGTAACGAGCCTAAGTATACCACGGTACGATTTTTTTACGATTTACTATGAATTTAATACGGCAATATATTCAGATTTCGTGTCGGTAATTAGGGATGTCATTCTATGTGTGGAATCTCGCTATTTTGCATACAAATTTCTATATGAAGTTCATTAATGGTAAAGAGGTTTATCGATCATAAGTTCCACCAATTTTAATTAGGTTTTGGCTAAGGGTTCGTATCGAAAACCTGGGTTAAGCATTCGGTTAGCAACTGAAACGTCTCTTTTCCTTAACTAAACAAACACTATTTGATTCTACGATTTCCATATGACATTATCACTAGGTTTTATACTAAATTATACCCTAAATCAATACAACTAATTAGCATGGTTTTTTATTTAAAATGCTACAGTATTTTACGATGTGAATAGAAATATATATTAATCTATTCATTAGAAATATATATTAATCTATTCATTATTGTAGCATGTAAGTAAATGGAGTGCACTTTCCTGCGAAGATCGACGGTCGCGACAGCAAAGATGAGGACTACGGATTGCACAGGAATGGCACGGAAGCACATAACGAGGTTCGGCTAAGGTTTGGTTTGGGTTTACGGGGTTGGAGGGGGTGTTGTGGACTTGACGGAGGGGAGAGTAAGGCGGTCGATGGTCTAGAAGCGAGGTCGGTGGGCGCAATGGAGCTTGTCGTCGGTGAGAGGTAGTAGTCTTTGGATGTAGATGGTGATGGTGGAGGCTAGGGGATGGGATCATCTTGGAGAATATGAGGATGGGGTGGTTGCAGAGGAGAGAGGAAGATGGCCGGAGGCTTCGTCGACGGCGATGAAGTGTAGCACGGTGGTGGTTCGGTAGGGTCTGGTCGACGGTGATGCTGGAAGTTGTTAGAGAGGTCGCCGGCGGTGCAGAGTAAGGCAGCGGCAGGGTGAGCTCAGTGTTGATGATGGGTGGAGTTTGGTTGGAAGGGGTGTGGATGGCGGTTGTGGTTCGTAGTGAGCTGGGCTCGAGCTCGTCTGTGGAGGAGGTTGCAGCGGTGTGAGGTGGCTCTGACGAGGTGAGCTCGATGAGGGGAGATGGGTGAGTTAGAGAGAGTGGAAGTGTTAGGAGGGGGGAGAGAGAAAGAGAAATGAGAGAGGGAGTGGTGGAGATAAGGAGAGGGGGGACACGTGGAAGAGAAGGGTGAGATTAGGGGAACAACGAGGGAATCGCAGGGTAACATGCGAGAGTTGGGAAGAGCCGTTGGGGAAGAGAGAGAAAAAAGTCGGCTCTGTTTAAAAAGAAGAAGAAGAAAGAGAAGAGATGAAAGAAAAGAGAGGGGGAGAAGGAGGGGCATGGGTTTGGGTTTGGGCCGGGCCAAAAAGAGAGAAGTTGAAATAGAGAGGGAGGGAGATTGGGCCGGGTATAGGGTTTGAGTTAAGGTTTAGGAATTAAAGTATAGAAATTAAATAGGAATAGAAAAATAGAGTAAATAAATTGTAAGGAAAAATAAATTGGAAAAAAATATTTATTTAAATACGGATTCAAGTACAATATGAGACCGATTATTACGGCTCTCAACAACGGAGTCGGAGTAAATAGCGACAGTGGAAGCATCTAAAAAGCCTTTGTGATTAAAGGGCCTAGTTGGCGAGTTCGGGTTTGATAAAGGGCTGGTTTTTTTTGTTTTATGACAGTCAAAGTGCCATTCACTTAGCAAAAAATCAGGTATACCACAATCAAACTAAGCATATCGACGTGCAGTATCACAAGGTAAGGGAATAGGCCGAAAAGGAGATCAATTTGATAAGATCGATACAATGGTGAATCCGGCGGATATGCTGACGAACAACATTCCTACGGAGAAATTCAAGACATCATTAGCTTTTAGTCAAGTGCTCAAGTGTGAGGAAGGACGACCACGGTAGGAGGGTCGCACTAGTTTCTCGGTTCTAGTTAAAAACTGTGACAACATCAGTTTTTCAATATAGGATATGTATGTTTTAGAGGCCATTATTTGTAATGGATGCTACACACACATGGCAATTTTGCTCGAAATGATAGTATATTATCTGGTTCGCTTTTATCTTAACATGTGCATATGTTTTACAAGTCATTACGTATTGCTTATACATGTTGATAAAGCCCATAGGATTATTGCTTGACTACTAGCGTTGTGATAGTGATCATACTTATGGGGGGCTGAGTAATCTATAAACACATCCTTAATGTGTCCCTAGTCGTTGGAATATTAGACATGGCATCGATATTCAAGAGTAGACTGGTGTATACGTTTTTAGACTCCGACGAGGGGCAATGGTTAGTCCCACAGCCATTGGTGTGTTTCACCTAAGATTGTATACAAGTGCTTACTGTGAGCGGGAATACTGGACGGACTCATCAGGAACTGCTGGATGGTATTATACCAAGCGTCAGATGGCAGTTCTCATGTAGCATGTGTATAGGTAGTCTATAGGCCTGAGATCATAATTTGTCTCGTGTGAGTTCCTACTATACTTTGATTACTACCCTACCACGGCTCAAAGGAGTCGTGCAAACAGGTTTTAGTTGGGTACAGTCCCAAGCCATATGGAGGCAGTGAGTGATTGTTAGGGATTCATCTTTCCCAGTATAGGGAGTCGATGTCTCACTGTGTTTGGTTGATTAATACCATAAGTTTCTGGCTAGGGCAGTTGGGAATTACTGATAGTCAGATCAGTAGTTTCTCAGATGGTCTTGAGCCACACCAACACGACTTATCGGGTTAGTAGGGGTCTGATATTAACCACCCCCTAGACCTGGTATGCGGTACTCTTAGACGAACAGACCAGACTATACAGATATTGTCACGATTAGGCTCAATAGGGGTTTAGATAAGTTTGCTTGTCGGCCTTATTTTCGACAGATACCTGTGTAGCCGTTATGTACAGCCAGTTTCGCAGACGCGCTTGTGCTTAAATCTACTGCCAGCGTACTGTCGATTCTTTGGAGTCCCACACAGAGGGTTTTCCTAGTTCAGGCGAAACGATGTGGAGGCCATTTGTTTATACTGCCGGGTTCCGGTTAATTACGTGTACTGGCTGCGTAGAATTTAATCAGACGAATTATAATACTAGCAGGCTTAGAATTAAGCCGGTTTGTTAAATCAGATATTGATTTAATACTAGTATTATATTAGTAGTATTATTCTATCTCTTGGATATTTGTATTTTGATACGAATACGGGTATGTATATATGGTAGAATGTATTTTTTATTTATACAAAATACCTTCTAGAAGAGGACATCTCATTTATATATTAACCATTTATTTTGATATTTGGAAATGAGATGGAGAATTATGTGGAAAATAAGAATGGTGTCAGGCATGGTCAAATGAATTTTTACTATTGAAGTATGGTTCCCATTTTTAATTATGAAAAATGTTTCACAAAACCAAAAATGGTCATGAGATATTTTCACACCCTCACTTCATTTTTAATTGTGAAAAATGTTTCACAAGACATGGAGATTTGAGATAGAAAAAACACAACCAACCATCTCCACATCTCCTAAACAAACTAGATTAGCAAACTAGTTTGTTTAGTTACTTCCTTTTTGAAGTATGAGCTTGAATCAAGAACCTTCAGGTGGATCATTTAGGATCGAGGAGGCCGACGACCAAGCTTGATCTAGGACCAGAAAGGAGCTTAAGAAGAGGATAAAAAAGACCTAAAGGACACATGTCGATCGATATAAAACTTCTATCATAGTAGAATAAGTATCTATGAAGTTTTTGCTATCAGGCTTATGGTAGTTCTTGGGTTATAGTCTTTGTTGCTTGTTTCAAAATCGAATTTTGAAAATTTCGCCTCTCTACAAACCTCGAAGAGTCTGAAACATAGACTTAAATGGTATTAGAGCCAGTCCATAAGCATTAAATAACTCGTAGCGACGTTAGAAATCTGTCATTTTTTTCGCGCACGAACTGCCGAAAAAACAGTCCCTAAAATGATATTTTGAGATATTTGCACACCCCGTGGGCTCATGGTTTGAACCGAGAAGCCGCGGGGTAAAGTATAGGAACCCTGGAGATATCCCAGGGGGACCAAATGTTGGGCCCACCCTAAGACCACCACAAGGCGGCCTTGGGGGTGGTGACCTGAGAGTACCCCAAAAGGGTGCTCTTGGGTCTGCCTTCCCTTGAAGGCCACCTCATGGTGGCCCCTGGGGGTAGGCACCCCTCCTAATCCCCGAGTCGATAGTTAATTTTTTCCCCTTCGCCTCCGTAAAGATTCGGATAGCATTCGATTTCGTTTCGACTCCCGGATTGGCTTAAAACGAATTTTTAAGGGACTTTCGTGAACTGCTTTTTTCAAATCTTGGAAAATGGTTTCGTTCGCTAATTGTGTGTGGAATTCGACGTCACAGTTTTCTTTACTTGGTTTTGTGACGCATATATGTGTTCTGAAACGTCTTCTAATCACTATACGTCGATTAGAAGGGGTTGCACATATCCTGTGATGTTCTGTGTTGTGAATGATTTGATGAATCATCGTGTGAATGACCCGGTGTGAATTTAGATGTAAGATGTGAGTGAATTTTGTAATTCAAGTAATAATTGATGTATATTTTTTTTATTGGGGCACATCGGAGTTGAGAATGATGTCACCGACTGTATATTATTTTTCATTTCAGCATCTAGGATTGACCCGCGGAGGAGTGCACAAACTACCGGGTTCTAGAATTCAGAAGGTGGCCATCTCGAGGAGTCAAGACCCGGGTCACCCAATTCTAGAATTGGCAGGTAGCTTGCCTCACTCGTAGAGGTCTTGGATAGTTCACACTCAGTGATTAGTCTAAAATATTGCACTTTGGTATGAACATTTTCTCTACCATTGTTAAGTACTAAAAGGTGTTTCTTGTAAATATAGAACATATGAGGATTTATATGCAAAATGTTTATTATCGTATATTTCTACATTATAATTAACATAATGAGGGAAAATACATGCATATGATATTTATATGAAATATTAGTAATTAAGATATGCATATCATATCAAATATCTTTAATTACTATTCTTAACATATAATATCATACAAATGATTAAAGATAATATCTCAAAATAATAACAAATATTACCAACACTATAACTTGAGATGTTGTGCAGATTTAGGTCAGATCTGGAGAACAGGAGATCCGAGATGTCAGAAGAAAATCTGCCGATAAATTAAAGCAAATCATAAACGGTAGAGACTCAGAGTAATATTTTCAAAATCCAGATATCTATAGGATTTCCACATGTCAACACCAAACAGCAGAAAAAGTTTTAAGTCATGATCCCACTATTGAGCCACGGTTGAGCGGCCAAACTACCCTAAATACAGCGGATCCGGGGCAAGATTGTGGGTGTAGGATTTGGGATTTTTTTGGTGGGAGCGTATCAGCATATCTTAATATCTGGCAACTAGGGTTTCTTTCTACTGTGACTATTTCAGAAACCGAGAACTTCATATGAAAAATCTTCAATCCAAAGTGATGAAGAGGTCTAAAGCGATCCACGCATTCAGGTGATCATCAGCTAGTCATACCTTCCAACAAGAGAGAGAGAGCAAGAGCAAAACTTGGGTTCTTTGTAATCTACTTTGTACGGAGAGTTGTATACAATAGTTGATTAATAAAGGTAGTCTTTTTATTAGTCTTTTCGCATTTACTTTCTGCATTTTATTTCTGCATCTTAATCATGTTTTCTCCTTCATCCTTTCTTCTATCTCAAACCATGACTGAGTAATTCTTTGCTTGCTAGGGTTCATAGGCTAGGCTAGATGATAAAATCATTTAACTTCTTTTAAACATTTTAAAGTCTATAAACTTTAACAAAATATAAGTTAACGTCCTTATAGGGCGCGCTACTAATTCATTGATAGTCACGACCACGATTCGAGATCCGTTTAACACTTGTTTTGTTAGGGACTAGACATGAATAGAGATCAATGCAAGGACAAGGATTAATAGTGGGGAAATCCTAGTTTCTTCCAAAAAACCTAATCTACATTCATCCCTATCGATCTAGTTTTAAACTATTAAAAGATTAAAAAAAGTCATTTTTAATCATTCATCCATTGCTACCAAGCCCTATGAACCCTACAAGTCATTTTCTTATAAAGTCTACATCCATATTAAAATAGATCTACAACTTATCACCCTATTTTCTATCAACTCGTCTAAAGCAAGATAAAGGTTCACGTTTTCCTGTGGACGATCCGTACTCATCGCGGCTAGCTACTAGTGACACCGTCCTGATTGTGGTTAATTTTACAAACACACTTCTTTTTAAAAAACAGACCAATCAAATGGCCCCGTTGCCGGGGAAACGGATGTAATTTTTTTTATTGCTATTCGGATTGAATTCTTATTAATCCATACCATAAAATAGAATCAAAACCGCATATTGTGTATTTAACGATTAGTGTGCGAATTTTGCAAGAGAATCTGGAGTAACTGGAGCGAGAAAAAAGAGATTCAGAGTCTTTCAAAATAGTCCAGAGGAGCAGAGGGGAGAACTTAAGAATTTTATCAAGAGATCCCTCCAAAGAGCCGCGGTTGGGCGGCGAAAAGACGCTTTTTGCAGCGGAACCGCGGCGGAGTGGTCAGTGTTGCGCCCCCAAAATCTTCAGGTATCTTTCTCTGATCTTTCGCTCTTCTCTAAAATTCAATATTTTGATTTTTTCTGCAGAATTCTTTGCAAAAAGCGCTGCTCAAAAATCTTTTTGCGTGTTTTGATATTAGTTTGTTTGTGCATATCTTAACCGGATATTAAGGGGCAATAACCCAAATCCAGATTAGGTGGGGATTTTATCACCCTTCCTAGACCCCACAAATCACAAAATGAGCATACTTTCACCCTACATTAATTAAAAAACATCTACACCAAGCCTCTGAGGATCGTCGCGCTCAATTAGGACAAAGGAGGGTCGTGGGTAATTTATCGCTTATCCGCATCTCTCTTATGGTGTTTAAGCAAGTGTAACTAAGAAAAGTGGTTACTTAATTAGACCCGCTATTTTCGGTGATTCGTATAGCGGATACCTCCTACTTACCTGACACTTACCTGGCCACAAGAGTGCTAAAGAGGTGGTAGAGGATTGATCCTGCGGGTTGTCCTTTGGAAGTCTAGGAGCGGTCTAATGCTTGACCTAGGTGACCTTAGTTCTAGGGTTAACTGTGCATTTCATGATTTGTTGAGTCAAGCCTCACGTCTGACTTTTTCAAAACAAACCTTCTTAAAATCGTTCTCACACACGCTGCCACCTGGGTAAACCCGCTTAGTGTATGATTAACTGGACATGGGATTCTAGTACCCGTCTAGTCTGCGTTTTTGCTATCGACTCCGAAATCGGTACTTCTTCATCTTCTTTTTCCCTTCCACCCACTACATCTCCCGAAATGGATGGATCTCCATCGGGATTTAACAATACCATCCTTCCACCACCCGTAGATGCGTAGAATCCACTGCGCATCTCTCTCCAAGAAAGATGCTACCCAATACGCGGTCCCCTTCCTACTCGTTGTCTATTCCACGGGCCAATGGGGATAATTTCAAAATTAAACCTCGCTTCATTAACCTTTGCCCAAATTCCACGGGCTTGAATCCGAAGACGCATACGTTTTCATAACCAAATTCGAAAACGTATATGCAATGATGGGCACTACACAACTTTCTGTGGATGCTATGAGATTATGTCTTTTCCCTTTTATCTTGTGCGATCTAGTAGAAAAATGGTTTTATAGCACAGCCGTACACTCTATCGCCAAATGGGATGAATTCGTTATAGCATTCGTTAAGAAATTTTATCTCAATCATAAGACCGTCCGTGTTCGAAGCGAGATTAACTAGTTTACCTAAAGATCTGCTTGTCCAATGTCCTCATCACGGAATCAATAGATGACAACTTTGCCGCATTATATATGAGGGTGTTAATCCATCGACAAAATAGATACTTGAAACCATTTGTCAATATCATTTCATGTCTAAAGATGATGGCGAAGCTTGGCAATTCCTGGAAGATCTCGCTGAACAAATTTTACAGTGGGAAAGCGTTAGACCAACATCATCTTCATCTAGGGTAGGCATCCATCAACTCGATATTTCCATCGCAGTGAAAACTGAAATGGCAACGATGCAAAAGAAAGTTGAAGCTATGGAAAATAAATTCTCATCAGCCTCCCTAAACCAAGTTACGCTCCCAAAAACCGTGTGTGGTTGCTGTTCTGGCCCATCACACTTAACGGAAGAATGTCTTTTGAATCCTCCGTTTCAAAGTCAAGAACAAACTAATGCTGCTTTTCAGCAACGACCTAGAAACGATCCTTATTCTTTCACATACAATCAGGGATGGAGAAATCATCCTAATTTTTCTTGGAACCAAAACCAAACTCAAACACAAAATCCGTTCCCAAGCCAAAATAACTATCAAAGGCCTCCTCTACAGCAACAGCAACCACTACAACAAAGTCAGCACCCCTTTCAACCACAATCTTTTCAAAATCCGGCTAACAATTTTGCACCTCATAATAATTCTTTTCCAATGACCGGTACCGAAAAATCCTCTGCACTCGAACAAAGCTTGGAAACGTTCATTAAACATTCCACACAAACGACGGCTAATTTAAAATCTTCTGTCCAAACATTAGTGCAGCACACCGCTTCCCATGGTGAAAGCATAAAATCGATAGAAGCACAACTTGCACAGTTAAATGCCGCGATGAGTGAGAGAGAGAAAGGAAAACTTCCATCTCAACCTTTACCGAATCCTGGTGACTCACAAAGTCATAATGTGAGTTTCGTAACCACGTTGAGATCTGGAAGAGTGCCGAACAATCATGTCGGTGAACATGTTGATGATGTTAAATCAAATGAATCCCCGGCTACTTCTTCTAACACTAATTCGTCTAGTCCACCCTCTTCGTCCGAGCCTATTCTCCGTTCTTCTCTAGGCTCAAACCCTCAGCCCACTTCCTTGAGTCAACCTAAAACGATCCCAACTCCAATTCTAGGATCCATTCCATCCCCACAAACTTTTCCTCCAATGTTGAATCCAACCCTTATTAATAAAACTCATTTTCCAAACAGGTTGAGAGCCAACAGACCTAATGCACAAATGGAGAAGATTGTGGAAATGTTTAAGCAAGTTAACATAAATATTCCTCTCCTAGATGCTATTCAACAAGTTTTGGCTTATGCGAAAATCCTTAAGGACTTGTGCACTAGGAAGAGGAAAACTCAAGTGCCTAAAAAGGTTTTCTTAACGAGTAATGTGAGCACCGCTTTTACCCAAGAGTTGCCTAAGAAATGTAAGGACCTTCGTTGTCCTATAATATCTATAACTATTGGGGGCAAAAGTATCAATCGCGCTCTACTCGATTTAGGTGATAGTCTTAACTTGCTCCCGTATTCTGTATATAAGCAGTTAGGCATAAGAGAGTTGAAACCTGCGCATTGCACTCTCCAGATGACCGATCGATTTATCACCCAACCTAGGGGTAAGCTAGATGATGTGTTAATCAAAGTCGGGAAATTTATATTCCCTATAGACTTTATAGTTCTAGATACATAGCGTGTGGCAAACCCACGGAACCAAATCCTGGTGATTCTCGGTCGGCCTTTTCTAGCAACTTCCAATGCTGTAATAAATTGTCGTAACGGTTCAATGAACCTATCCTTTGGGAAGATGAAAATTAAGCTTAACATTTACAGGCCAGGAAGTCAACCCTCTGAACCTTCTGCTCATCTAATCGATATATGTTCTGTCAACGAGATAGTTTTCGACAGCTGCGAAGTTGATGAACTTTGTGTTAATGATCTCAACGACACTATTTCGTTATGGTTTGATCCTGCAAATTACTATACTAGTGAGGACCCTTTCGACAAGTCCAACCCCGAGTTTGAATCCTTTGACTTGTCGCAAAAGTTAGTTGAGCTTTCCAAGTCAATATCCTATGCATGCTATGAACCACTTAAGGAGTCCGAGTATAATTCCCCTACCCTACCTTCTATCGTCTCTCCGCCGATACTAGATCTCAAGCCACTACCTTCTCATCTTAAATATGCATATTTAGATTAGAATGAGTCTTTTCCCATTATCATATTCGCTTCTCTAGCTTTAGAGCAAGAAAGCGCCTTTTTGTTGGTCTTGAGATCAAATCGGCAAGCTTCTGGTTGGACAATGGCAGATATCAAAGGGATTAGTCCCTTAATTGTTGAACATTATATACATTTGATGGATGAAACCAAATCAACCCGAGACCTACAAAGACGGTTGAATCCCGTCATGAAAGAGGCGGTAAAGAAAGAAATCGCCAAATGCCTAGATAATGACATAATTTACCCAATATCTGATAGCCAATGGGTGAGTCCTATTCATGTGGTCCTTAAAAAGTCTGGCATCATGGTCATAACTAATGAGGCTAATGAGTTGATCCAAATATGCACCCAAACTGAGTGGCGGGTATGTATTGATTATAGAAAATTCAATGCCGCAACGAGGAAAGATTACTTCCCTCTACCTTTCATTGACTAGATGTTAGAACAATTAGCCGGGCATGAATACTACTGTTTCTTGGACGGATACTCCGGCTATAACCAGATCCCCATCACTGAAAAGGATCAAGATAAGACAACATTACTTGTCCTTTCGGTGCTTTTGCTTATAGACGCATGCCCTTTGGGTTATGCAATGCTCCTGCTACATTCCAGCGGTGTATGATGCGGATATTATCGGACACAGTCAAGAATTTTCTGAAGATATTTATGGACGATTTTTCCATATTTGAGGAATCTTTTGAGGAATGCCTATGTCATCTTGACGCTGTTCTTACCCGCTGTAAGGATAAAAATTTAACTTTAAATTGGGAGAAATGCCATTTCATGGTTTAAGAAGGTATTGACCTTGGACATATCATTTCTCGAAAAGGCATTGAGGTAGACAGAGCTACAATAGATGTCATCCATAACCTTCCTCTTCCCAAATGCGTCAAAGATGTACGATCTTTCCTTGGTCATGCATGATTTATAAGAGATTCATTAAGGATTTTAGCAAGATTGCTAGACCCTTAACTCTTCTCTTGGCCAAAGATACAACATTTCACTTCGATTCGGATTGCGAGGCTGCTTTTGAATCACTTAAAAGCTCCCTCACTATAGCCCCCGTTCTTTCATCTCCGGACTGGAATCACCCATTTAAGCTTATGTGTGATGCATCCGATTTTGTTATTGGTGCAGTCTTAGGACAACACATTGATAAGATACTACATGCAATTTACTATGGAAGTAGGACCTTGAATGATGCCCAAATGAAGTATACAACGTACCGAGAAAGAACTCTTGGCAGTTGTATTTGCATTAGAAAAATTCAGGCCCTACTTGATTGGCTCTCCAGTTGTAGTTTACACCGATCACTCCGTCCTAAGACATCTTTTATCAAAGAAGGATACTAAAGCTAGACTAATACGTTGGATTCTATTGTTATAAGAATTTGATCCTGTCATACGAGACAAGAGTGGATGTGAAAATGTAGTAGCCGACCATTTTTCATGCCTTTCTTCTTTGCCAATGTTGACCGTGCCAATAAACGAGTCCTTTCCTGACGAACAGCTCTTGACCATATCCTGCGAACCTTAGTTCATGGATATTGTGAATTATTTAGCTACGGGACTTATACCCAGTGAATGGTCGAAACAAGACAATTACCGATTTCTATCCTAATTAAAACACTTTTACTAGGATGAACCTTATTTGTTTAAGTATTGTCCCGATCAAATCATTCGCCGATGTGTCCCTAATGATGAATTTAATAGTGTATTGTCTTTCTGCCATGATCAGGCATGTGGCGGTCACTTTGGTCCACGAAAAATGGCGGAAAAAGTTTTGCAATGTGGATTTTATTGGCCAACACTATTTAAAGATGCATATGATCATTGCAAAACTTGTTCACGGTGTCAACACATGGGTAGGATTTCATGGAGAAATGAGATGCCGCTCCAACATATCTTGCTTGTGGAGATATTTGATGTTTGGGGAATTGATTTTATGGGCCCATTTCCCAACTCTTTTAGGAATTTATACATCTTATTAGCAGTTGATTATGTTTCGAAATGGATAGAAGCGGTACCGTGTCACAGTACTGACAAAAATATTGTCATTAAGTTCTTAAAAGAAAATATCTTTTCGCGATTCAGACACCCTTGCGCTATAATTAGTGACAACGGGAAGCATTTCTGCAATCGGTCTTTCGAGGCTTTGATACGAAAATATTCGATCAACCACAAGCTTTCTACGCCCTATTATCCCCAAACGAGCGGACAAGCTGAGATCTCCATTAGACAGATCAAACAATTTTTGGAGAAAACGGTTTCTAAAATCCATAAAGATTGGTCCACCAAATTGACGGATGCTCTTTGGGCATTTCGTACTGCTTATAAGACCGATCTTGGTATGTCTCCATACCGACTAGTGTTTGGGATGGCTTGCCACCTTCCTGTTTAGATTGAACATAAAGCAATGTGAGCTATTAAAGAGCATAATTGTGATTTTGATCAAGTCGGCAGCTATCGGAAGCTACAAGTAAATGAGCTAAGCGAACATCGCGATGAAGCTTACGATAATGAGGTGATAGTAAAGAACCGGACTAAAATATTTCACGACAAAAACCTGTTGAGAAAAACTTTCACACCGGGACAAAAAGTCATTCTTTATGATTCCCGCCTCCATCTTCCTCAGGGTAAGATAAAATCTCGTTGGAAAGGACCGTTTTTGGTGCGGTATGTATACCCGCACGGGACAGTGGATATCGAAAATGTTAAAAACGGTTCTATTTTTAAAGTAAATGGGCATAGATTAAAACTGTACTTTTCCGCTGACCCAGCGGAGGAGCTCCTGTTCCTACAGGAGCCGCTTTATCACAACTAACTTTCCTCTGCCTCACCTCCATATTTCTGTAACAGTTCTTCATCTAAGAATGGAGGTGAGTGAAAATAGGGTTATAAATTGATTATCCGTGCATGCCAAAGAACAAGTTTAGGGGTAGTTTTTCACTTAACTATTATTTTATCCCTAATATTTTCCTTCCAAGTCTACCGGTCTATGCGCTCAAAGAACAATATCAGTGAGGACAATGCTGCAAACAGGTTTGGAGGGGAGGTTTGTATTTACAGATATATCATTTGGCACTAGGCATATAAAAAAATTATATAAATGAAATTTTCTTGGAAATAAATATTAGAAAGTGAAAAATACATATGATACGAAGGAAAAGTTTAAGAAAAGCAAGAAAATTAGATATTTTATAATGAATCTAGTAATAGATAATCATGAGCTGTTGTCCCAAGAGTTAGTAAGATGAAGAGAATCACTAATCTGAGGATAGAAATAAGTCTGAAAAATAGTCACTATTCTTGAGTCCAAATATCTGAACGTTGATACCCTACTATTTGCACTTGTACACATCTTGAAACTTGGGATAGTAGAGGATTCCTTGAAATGCTCTTGTCTAAAAGCCTTAGTATGAAGGAAAATAAATATATAAAGAAAAAAATATAAATAAAAAATGGTGAAAAAAAAATGAACACTGGTTTTGCAATTACTTAAGGCAGCATAAAAAATTATAACGAGAGTGCTTTATCATCTAGTGCCTTAGACCAACTGGTTTGGGAGCCACTGCTAAGCCTTAGGTATTGCAAGACTAGAATATTGCTAATTACGCCTAATTGAGTGAGCACATTTGGTAATCGACTGGTTAGTATCTCAAGAAGTATTGACAGTCACAAGAAGAACGTGTGAGCAATTCCATCTGAAATATTCACCGACTAAAAAGTACCAAAGAAGATGGACGAGAGTATGATAGTTTGAATTGAATTCTCTAGGTGCAGGGATGCTTTTTACACACACGTAGAGCTATATGATCGATGTTAGGAAAAAATGTAAGGAGGAAGACTAAAGACAATATTTTATTGAGGGATGATGTGATTTGTGATATCTTTTCATGACTATTAAGATAGGGTTCATGACTACTGAAAAGCTAGTATAGTTTGAAACTCTTATTTTCAAGTTCTTTCTTTTATATGTTCTTTATCTTTGTATGTAACGTTCATTATCTTTCTTTTATTATGAGATTTTGTGGGTGTAATCCGTTGAAAACCCTCAGAAGACAACACTCCTCCTACTAGGGACACCTAGAGATTTAAAGGTTTGTTACACGTGCTCAGTGCAATCGTATTGCCTATGAAAGTGTGCTAGGTTTTTCTTTTTCTTCTTTTTCTTAATAACTAGTTTACTCGGGATTATCAAAGTCAAATTTGGGGGTATTTGATTAGTCTAAAATATTGCACTTTGATATGAACATTTTCCCTACCATTGTTAAGGACTAAAAGGTGTTTCTTGTAAATATAGAACATATGAGAGTTTATGTGCAAAATGTTTATTATCATATGTTTCTACATTATAATTAATAGAATGAGGGAAAATACATGCGTATTATATTTATAAGAAATATTAGTAATTAAAATATGCATATCATATTAAATATCTTTAATCACTATTCTTAACATATAATATCATACAAATGGTTAAAGATAATATCTCAAAATAATAACAAATATTACTAACACTATAACTTGAGATGTTGTGCAGATTTAGCTCAGATCAGGAGATCCGAGATATCAGAATAAAATCTGCCAATAAATTAATGCATATCATAAACGGCAGAGACTCAGAGTAATATTTTCAAAATCCAGATATCTATACGATCTCGACATGTCAACACCAAACAGCAGAAAAAGCTTCAAGTCATGATCCTACTATTGAGCCACGGTTGGGGGGCCAAACTACCCTATATGCGGCGGATCTGCGGCAAGATCGTGGGCGTAGGATTTAGGATTTTTTTTGGTGGGAGCATATCAGCATATCCTAATATCTGGAAACTAGGGTTTCTATCTACTGTGACTATTTAAGGAACCGAGAGTTTCATATGAAAAATCATCAATCCGAAGTGATCAAGAGATCCAAGGTGATCCATGCATCCAGGTGATCATCAACTAGTTATACCCTCCAACAAGAGAGAGAACGACAGCAAAACTAGGGTTCTTTATAATCTACTTTGTACGGAGAGTTGTATGCAATAGTTGATTAATAAATGTGGTTTTTTTATTATTCTTTTCGTATTTACTTTCTGCATTTTATTTCTGCATCTTAATCATGTTTTCTCCTTCATCCTTTCTTCCATCTCAAACCATGAGTGAGTAATTCTTTGCTTGCTAGGGTTCGTAGGCTAGGCTAGATCAATGGATGATAAAATCATTTAACTTCTTTTAAACATTTCAATGTCTATAAACTTTAACAAAATAAATTTTAACGTTCTTATCGGGTGCGCTACCAATTCATTGATAGTCACGACCACGATTCGAGATCCGTTTAACACTTGTTTTATTAGGAGCTAGACATGAATAGAGATCAATGCAAGGACAAGGGTTAATAGTGGGGAAACCCCAGTTTCATCCAAAAACCCTAATCTACATTCATCTCTATCGATCTAGTTTTAAACTATTAAAAGATAAAAGAAAGTCATTTTTAATCATTCATCCATTGCTACCAAGTCCTATGAACCCTACAAGCTATTTCCTTATAATGTCTACATCCATATTAAAATAGATCTACAACCTATCACCCTATCTTCAATCAACTCGTCTAGGGCAAGATAATAATTCACTTTTCCCTGCAGACGACCCGTACTCATTATGGCTAGCTATTAGTCATACCATCCTGATTGCGATTAATTTACTAAGCACTTTTTTTTAAAACATACCAATCACTCGGCTATTCACACGACCGTGGAGGATTCTATTTCATAAGTGGCTCGATGAAATGCAAACTTTCTAGTTGATATATTTTTCCATTCTCTGTGATACTTTTCATGCCTGCGACGAATGGTTATATATATATATTAATAAATATTGTATATATTTTGCATCAGCGCTAGCCCTGCCCCCGCTCTGCCGGTATTAATGAGGATTAATACGGTCCCATAAATTTAAATCCTATCACACTAGAAAACAATGAAAATAGAATGTACGTAAATTCCATCCGCATTCGTCACGAGGCCCCGTCATGCACCATTAATGCAAGATAATAAATCTAAAAAGATGTTGTTGGAACAATTTGAAAAACCACTCAGTTTTTTTCAAAACACTCGTTTAAAAAGCGAAGTTTAAACCACTTCTTTTCAAAGTTATCATTCCTTCAATGATACCAAGTTCATTACGTTCAAGATTTTCACAAAAACCAGCAGTAGCCCTCCGTCATTTCAAATGAGTAGCACATCGTATTCATGCTATATTTGTTGCCCTTCGTCAAGGCATAGTGAATGGTAGATGTGTGTTGTTTGTTTGTAGTATAGATGATGCATTGGTTTGGGATAGTCGTACAGCCTTTTTGGTCTCCGTCAAGACCGAGAACGGATGGGTCTAAATTAATCAGGACAATGACATGAAGAACTTGTCTTGCGTCTTATGATTTTTTGGTCTTCGTTAAGGTGATAAGAGTTTAGGGCAAAAATAACATCGGGAGTTTCAAACATAAAGGAAACTTGTAGATTGAGTATATCTTCTGGAGTGTGGCGACTAGAGTGGCTTCTATCTAGGTCATCGTGCAATGATAGTTGAATCTCGATCCCACTAATGAGTAGGATTACTCTTGGGAGATATTTTTCATTTCACAATTAGCTAACCTATTAGGTGTTTAGAAAGTGTTAACAGGGCTACGCCTATGCAGAAACGAGATTTATTTTAATTAAGTCCGTGCGAGAGCACGGAGAACCTCCCTTGGAGTACCAACACCCACCTGGCTGAACGGTCGGCGAACTTGTAATGTGTAAATGATTCCAACTAATTCTCTTTTAAGGTTTGATGGAGAATTCGATAAAACAGTGAGAGCCATCCTGGTTAGATAAGATAATAAACCAATCTAATCTTGCAAGAGCATAAGCTGAGTGTTTCTTTTCTCTCTCTCTCTCTGGCAGCAACTATGACGGGGCTTAAACTACTACTTGAGCAAAATACACTGACTGGGCCAAACTATAAAGATTGGCTGAGGAACATCAATATTGCACTCACTTATGACAAAATCGCATATGTTCTCACCAGTACTGCTCCCCCTGTCTGAGGGTCGGATTCCACGGTTGCGGACATCGAGGTCCGCAAAACATAGGACCTGAATTGCGAAAAAAACTAGGTGCATTGTGCTGACTTCAATGAATAATGAACTTCAGAAGCAGCATGAAAAAATGGACATTAAATCTATTTTTCTCCATTGCAAGGATTTGTATGGAGAGTACTCTCGTATTGCAAAGTACGACACCACAAAGAAATTATTCCATATGAGCTTAGTTCTCGGATCACCTGTAGGAGAACACGTCCTAAAAATGATCAGTCTCATTGAAGAACTTGCAAACCTACGATGCGTGTTAGAGAATGAGTTATAGATTGACTTGATTCTACATTCCCTTTCTCACACCTTCTCTCAATTCGTGCTGAATTTCAACATGCATGGGATGGAAACGGATCTTCCAAAACTTCTCAACACGTTGAAGGTAGCTGAGAGCTCCTTAAAAATAGAGAAAACACATGTTCTTACTGTTGGGGAATCTTTCTCCTCTAAATTCAAAGCGAAAGCAAAGGGGAAGAAGAATAAGAACCCAATCAAGCCGAAAGGAGCTGTTAAAAGGTGCAAGAAACGAACAATTCGGGGAGAGTGAAAGCAAGAAAGGATGAGTGCTACTACTGTCACAAGAATGGTCACTAGAAAAAGGATTGCAGGGCTCTTAAAGCTAAGGGTAATGACACGATGCAAGCTGATGCTTCCGTTTCAGGTGTGTTCATGCTTGAAAACTAATTTTCAATTAACTCTCCATCATAGGTTGTAGATACCGGTTCTGGTTCTCACATCTGTAATTTTTTGCAGGCACTGAGAAATCGTAGAGTGCTGAAGGCAGCTAATATGACCCTCAAGGTTGACAACAGAGCAAATGTAGATGTTGTTGTAGTGGGAGATTATCACCTGTGTTTGACGAGTGGACACATTTTGGTATTGTATGGTTGTTTTTGTGTACCAAGTATGATGTGTAATATTATATCGGTATTTTTGTTGTCTAATGAAGATATAATTTTGCACTTGAAATAAATGTCATGAACATTCACCTAAATCAAGAACTGATTGGGTCAGGCACACTGGATAACGGTATATACATACTCAATCAACATCAAGTTTTCAATGTCCAAAACTCACTCCAAAGAAAGGCTCCAAATTCAAACCAAGCATTCTTAGGGCATTGTAGACTTGGTCATATTAAAAAAACAAGGTTGCCTAAGTTATATAAAGATAGATATTTGGATCCGTTCAAATATATATCATATACAACTTGTCAATCATGTATCAAAGGAAAGATGACCAAATCTCCGTTCACAGGACACGGAGAAAGAGTCACTGAGCTCTTGAGATTCATACACAGCGATGTATATAGTCTGATGTCTATACATGCATGAATCGGTTACTCCTACTTCATCACTTTTACTGATGATTTCTCAAGCTATGGACATGTATTCTTAATGAAAAATAAATCCGAGGCCTTCGAGAAATTCAAGGAGTATAAGAATGAAGTGGAGAAACAAACTGGTAAAAGTATCAAAATATTTCGATCTGACCGGGATGGAGAATACTTAAGTACCAATTTTCTTGAATGCTTAAAATAGAATGGAATTCTCTCTCAGCTTACGCCTTCGTTTACACCTCAGTAGAACAGTGTATCAGAGAGAAGAAATCGCACGCTACTCGATATGGTGCGTTCCATGATAAGTAGTGCTGAGTTACCGCTTTCCTTTTAGGATTTTAATCTAGAATCAGCTAAATATTTATTGAATAAGGTTCCAACTAAGGCTGTGCCTACCACTCCATATGATATGTGAAGTGGGAAGAGACCATGTCTTATTTTAAGATGTGGGGGTGTCTAGCCTTTGTCAAAAAGCAGAATCCTGACAAGCTCGAGACACAATCAGTTTTATGCAAATTTGTAGGATACCTCAAGATTCATGGGGATATCTTGTCTACCACGCTAAAGAACAAAAAGTATTTTTCGCTCGCTACATAGTCTTTTTAAAGAACGAATTTCCTGCAAAAGAAATTATTAGGAGCTTGGTAGAACTGGAAGAAATTCCAGAACCATAAACTACTGCCGAAGATCTTGTAGAACCTGAGGTTTCAATAGAGCCCGATGGCACAGATCTATTATGCATTCTCATCCGCTTGAGAGATACTATGGGTTTCTTAAAGATGGGGATCAAGAGGATTGCATCATCGACGATGATGTGCCTACTAGTTTTCAACAGGCTATCACGAGTAAACACTCAGTGAAGTGGCTGAACGCTATGAGATCCGAGTTAGAATCCATGTACATCAAAAAAATATGGACTTTGGAAGTTTCTCCCTGTAAGTCGATGTCCCACACTCCACTCACTTGTGGGGAGGCGGAATACACAAAAAACGATTTTTATCTTTGCAACACCGACCTAAGCTCTAGGATCTTTTCGGAAACCGTAACGAGCTAAACTACATAGAGTTCTAAACTACCATGTAAGTGTTTTATACTTTGTTGAATCAAGTCCTTCGGGTCTTCTTCTCCTTAGCTTGAGCTCCTCGAAGATGCTGATCTAACTCGGTTGTCGGCCACCTCGTATCAAAGACGATCCACCCAAGAGTCTTTGGTTCAAGCTCCAACCTCTAAACCAAGGTAACTAAAGTACCTAGTTCGCTAATCTTGGTAGCTTAGGAGATGTAGAGTATTAATTGGAGTGTTTTATCTCAAGTGACCCTAGGATTCACAACATATGTGAGGGTTAGGGTCTTAAGGAAGAAGGAGAAGAAAAAATGGAGAGAGAAAGGAAAAATACAAATGAGCTAAGTCTTGTGCCAAGTGAGGAATGGCTCATTCTTTTTGTCACATCAAGTATGAAATATTTTCAATAGAAAATATCAACCATGCTTCAATAGTAAATCCAAACCAATAAACAAATGAATAAGCTATGCTTCACCCATGCCACTAATATCTCCATTTTCCACCTCATTAATCTATTTTTCAAAAATAGATAAATCCAATAATGAGGTGTCCCCTTCTAGAAGTATCTCTTGTAAAATAACAAGAATGCCCTCACCATATATACATACCTGTATTCGTACTGCAAAAATACGAACACGATGAGATAATAATAATTCAATAATATAATACTAGAATCTGGTTTAAACCAAAACCCACTAGTATTATCCGTCCGAACAACATCCGTGTAGCCAGTATACGTATATGATCAGATCCCTACATGTAAAACCATACGGCCTCTATATCGTTTTGCCTGAACCAGAGAAACCCTCTGTGTGGGAATCTAAAGACTCGACAGTACGCTAGCAGTGGGTTTAACCACAAGTCCGTCAGCGGCACTAACTGTACGTAACGGCTACCCAGGTAGCTGTCGAAAAGAAGGCCGATGAACGAACTCATCCGAACCCTTATTGAGCCTATCCGTGACAATCTCCGTACAGTCCGGTCTGTTCGTGTAAGAGTATCGCATATCGAGCCTAGGGGTAGTAACCGTCAGACCCCTAATAGTGGAATAAGTCATGTCGGTGTAGAGCCCGATACACCCTGAGAAACTACTGGTGTACCAACCAGAAAATCTCACTTGCCCTGGTAAAGGACTTTGTGTATTGGCTATCCGAATACAGCGCAATATCAACTTCTAATACCGGGAGAGACGGATCCTTTCTATCCACTACTTCCTTTAAGTGCTTCGAGACTATACTCAACAACTACCTGTTTGCACGAATCATTTGAGTCGTTGTAGGGTAGTAATCTATGTACAGTGGGAACACACTCGAGATGAATGGTGATTTCAAGTCAATGGACTAATCTGTACTCATGTCACCCGGGAACAGCTAGCTGACGATAGGTATAATACCAACCAGCGGTTCCCATCGGGTTTGTCCAGTGTAACTCATAACCTAATGAGCACATGTATACTATCTCTGGTATCGCATACCAATGGTTGTGGGACAGGCCATCTTCCCTGACTGGGATGAGAAGCGTATACACTAGTCTACTTTGGAGTATCGATACCCTATCTCGATAATCCTACGACTAGGGATAAGCTTAAGGATGTGCTTATAGACTACACAGCCCCCACTAATGTGACTGCTATCACAATGCTGATAGTTAAGTAAAGATCCTAAGGGCTCTATCAATATGTATTAGCGATATTCTAAAAGAAATATATACACATATTAAGATAGAATCAAACCAGATAGCATACTATCATATTGAACAAGACTGTTATTATATCTGTGTATATCCCAAGCTTCCAAAATATAATATACAATCCAGTACTATACAATAATGGCCTCTAGGGCATATATCACTAACAATCTCCCACTTGCACTAAGGCCATGTATTGGCATATCGCAGACCTAGCATCTCGAATAGCCTCTTGAACTGTGTCTGAGGGATGACCTTTAATGGATCTGCAATGTTGTTCTCCGTGTCTACTCTCCGCGCCTCGATCTTTCGGTGATCCACGATCTTCCTGATTAAGTGGTACCGCCTCAAGATGTGTCTGGACTTCTGATGGGACCTTGGTTCCTTCGCTAAATCTATAGTCCCATTGTTGTCATAATACAAAGCTTTTGGATCAACAATGGATGGAACCACCTGAACTTCTGTTATGAACTTCCTCATCTAGACTTCTTCTTTCACGGCGCCACATGCAGCAATATACTCTGCCTCGATCGTCGAGTCAGCAACGGTATCCTACTTGGAGCTTTTCCAATAGACCGTCCCTTTATTGAGGGTAAGGACATAACCCGACATGAATTTAGAGTCATCCTTATCACTCTGGAAGCTGGAGTCAGTGAAGGCCTCGATCTGGAGGTTTTTACTACCGTACACCAAGAACATCTCCTTAGTCCTTCTCAGATATTTGAGAATATTCTTAACCACTATCCAGTGCTTCTCCCAAGAGTTTGACTAATACTTGCTTACCACGCTCAGTGCGTAAGCAATATCTGGTCTGGTACACAACATCGCATACGTTATAAAGCCTACCGCAGAGCGTAGGGAATAATACTCATGCGATCCCTTTCCAAATCAGTCTTGGGAGACATCTCTTTGGAGAGGGTGATCCCATGACAAGCCGGTAGATTACCTCGCTTGGAATGTTCCATACAAAATCTTTTTAGTATGGTGTCGATGTACCTGGACTGTGAAAATCCCAACATCCTCTTAGATCTATCACGATAGATCCAAAACACGGGGTTTCATGAAATGTTCACGTAAACTCTGGATCTCCAGAATGTAGGAGGCATCACCCAAGTCTTTCATGGAGAATTTCTATGACAAGAATCCTTTGACTGATTGTAGCATAGGAATTTCATTTCCTATCAGGAGAATATCATTCACGTACAAGACGAGAAATACCACAGTTCTCGCTACAATCTTACTATAAATGCATGGTTCATCTGCATTTTTGATAAAGTCAAATTCTCTGACTGTCTCATCAAAGCAGATGTCTCATCAAAGCAGATGTTCCAACTCCGCGATGCCTATTTTAATCCATAAATGGATTTAAGCAACTTGCACATTTTTCTGCTGCTCCCACTCTCTATGAAACCCTTTGGTTGATCCATATAAACACACTCTTTCAAATTTCCATTCGGAAAAATGGTCTTTATGTCCATCTACAAATTTCATAATCATAGAAGGAAGCAATGGAAAGTAGGATCTGAATGGATTTAAGCATTGCCACTGGAGAAAAGGTATCATCATAGTCCAAGAGAAAAGGTATCATCATAGTCCAAGCCAGGTCTTTGATGAAAACATTTTACAACAAGTCTAGCCTTATAGGTTTTAACCCGTCCATCTGCACCAATCTTCTTTCAGAAGATCCATTTGCAGCCTACGGATTTTACCCCTTAAGGTGCAATGTCCAAAGTCCATACTTTATTAGTGTACATGGATTCCATTTTAGTTCGCACTGCATCCAGCCACTTTACTGAGTCTCTGCTCGTAATGGCCTGCTGGAAACTTGTTGGCTCACTATCGTTGATGATGCAATCCTTTCCATCCCTGTCTATGAGAAAACCATAGTATCTCTCGGGCAGATAAGACTGCCTACTAGATCTGCGGAGTGGCGTAGGAACGTCCGGTTCTTTTGAAACTTCTGGTTCCACCGTACTTTCAGTAATTGTTTGTGGTTCTGGAATTTCTTCCAGTTCTATTGCGTTCCTACTTATTTCTTTTTCAAGAAATTGAGTCTCCAGAAAGTGGGCATACCGAGAAACAAAAACCTTTTGTTCCTCTGCGTAATAGAAAAGATACCCTTTGGAGTTTCTTAGGTATCCCACAAACTTACACAGTACCGATTATGCATCGAGCTTGTCCGTATGCTGCTTTTTGACAAAAATTGGACATCCCATATCTTAAGATACTTAAGATTAGGTTTCTTCCCACTCTACATTTCATATGGTGTGGTAGGCACTGACTTAGTAGGAACCTTGTTCAAAAGATATGCAACAGATTCTAGTGCATAACCTTAGAAAGATCGCGGTAACTCAACGTTACTCATAATGGAATATACTATATCCAATAAGGTGCAGTTCTGTCTTTCCGATACACCATTGTGTTGAGATGTGTATGGAGGAGTAAGCTGGGAGAAAATTCCAGTCTCTTTTAAATAATCCATAAACTCGGCACTTAAGTATTCACCACCTCGATCAGATCGAAGTGTCTTGATACTTTCGCCTGTCTGTTTTTCCACTTCATTCTTGTATTCCTAGAATTTCTCAAAGGCCTCGGATTTATATTTAATTCTAGAATACATGTCCATACCTTGAGAAATCATCCGTAAAAGTAATGAAGTAGGAATAACCACTTCTTCCATGTGTAGAAATTGGACCACACACGTCGCTGTGTATGAGTCCCAAGAGCTCGGTGGCTCTTACTCCGTGTCCAGTGAACAGAGCCTTTGTCATCTTTCCTTTGAGACATGATTGACAAGTTGCATAAGAAATATATTCAAACGGATTCAAATATCCCTTTTAATATAATTTCGTCAACCGTGTTTTATTGATGTGACCCAGTTTACAATGCCACAACAAAGCTTGATTTAATTCTGGAGACTTTCTTTTAAGTGTGTTCTAGACATTGAAAATTTGGTGTTGGTTTAATACGTATATACCGTTGTTTAGTGTACCGGACCCAATCAAACCATGATTATGGTGGATGTTTACAACATCGCTTACAAATGTAAAATCATAACCATCTTTAGATATTAAAGATATAGAGATGATATTATATATCAAATTAGGTACACAAAAACAGTTACACAAAACCAAATTGTGTCCACTTGTCAATACTGGGTGATATTCCACTAGAACACAGCATCCACGCTCGCTCCGTTAGCAACCTTGAGGGTCATATCACCTGCCTTCAAAACTCTACAGCTTCTCAGTGCCTGCAATAAATTAAAGATATGAGATCCTGATCCGGTATCCAATACCCAGAAAGTAGAGTTGATTGACAGACAGTTTTTAATCATAAACACACCTGAACCCGAAACCACAACTTACTTCGAATCCTGGTTCTGGGATTTCTAGACCCTGCAATGCTTCTTCCAATGGCTTTTCCTATGACAATAGAAGCATTCCTCTTTCCCTGCTGTCGGCCCCCAAACTTTTACGTTGCCCTTCCCCTGTACCTTATTGACACCTCCTTTCGGTTTGGTGGGGGCCTTCTTCTTCTTCCTTTTGGTTTTCGCCTTGGATCTAGAGGAGGAATATTCCCCCAATAAGCAGAGTGGGTGTCTCCGTGGTTTTTTTTAGGGTGCCCTCTGCACTCCTCAACATGTTGAGAAGTTCTGGAAGTGTAACTTTCTTATCTTGAATATTGAAATTCAAGATAAACTGAGCATAGGTAGAAGGGAGGGACTGTAGAATCAAGTCTGTATACAACCCGTTGTCCAACGTGGTTCTAAGTTCCGCAAGCTCTTCAATATAGCTAATCATCTTAAGAACGCGGTCCCCTACAGATGATCCGATAGCCAACCTCGCCTGAAACAATTTTTTTGTGGTCTCATATCTTGCGATATGAGATTGCTCTCCATATAAATATTTGGTATGGACGAAGATGGAAGCTAAGTCCATCTTCTTGTGCCGTCTCTGGTGTTCATTATCCATTGAGACCAGGACGAGACACTTGGCTTTCGCACAGTCTATTTCCCATATCTTACGGATCTCACTATCTGCGACGGTGGAATCTGGACTTGGGACGGCGGGGGCTTTGGTAGTAAGAAGGTAGCCCAGCTTGTCATAGGTTATGACCATCTGGACATTCCTTAGCCAATCTTTATAGTTTGACCTCGTCAATATATTTTTATCTAGCAGTAATTTAAGCCCGGTCATTTTGGTCGCTGCAATTAGGAAAGAGAGAAGAAACATTCAGTATGATACTCTTGCAAATTTAAATTGGTTATTAGTTTATCTAAACAGGATAGCTCCCACTGTTTCCTCAAATCCTCCTTCAAACCATAAAAGAATAATTAGTCGGGATTAATCGCACCTTATAATTCTTTCTTAATCTTTCGGCCACGCTAGTGTCGGTACTTCGAGAGAGGTTTTCCAACGCTTTTGCGAAGTTCCTTAATTACATAACCTCTTTTCCCTAGAGTCGTAGCCTCACTAACACCGTTCTAGACACCTACTTAGTTTATAGCATTGATTGTTTAAGTGAAAAACTCTCCCGAGGAGTAATAAAACTCACGATGGGATCAGGATCTAACTATCATTGTGTGACAACTTTGAAGGAATCCTACCAAAATCATCACACTCCAGATGGTATGCAAAACTAGTAAGTTTCCATTTCTTTTGAAACTCCCGATGTGGATTTTTGCCCCAGGCTCTTATGACCTTGACGAAAGCCAAAATATCATAAGACGCAAGTCAAGTTCTACCCGTCATTGTCCAGGTTAATCTGAACCCATTCATACAAACCCTTGATGAAGGACAACATAGCTGTACACCTGTCCCAGATTAATGCATCTATCTATAATACAGATGAATACCCAGCAGCTACCAATCACTATGCCATGGCGAAGGTCAAAAAATATAGCTTGAATACTACTGAATATCCATCTGAAATGATGGAGGGCCACGGCTGGTTTTGGCGAAAACCGTGAACGTAATGAACTTGATATAGTCGAAGGAACTATGATAGCTTTTAAAAGGAGTGGTCTAGGCTCCGTATTTAAAAGTTGTTTTTCAAGAAAACTGAGTGGTTTTGAAATTGTTCCAACGATTTAATTTTGGTTTTTTTTTTGCATTAATCAATATTAATGATGTCACATAATTTAACCCTATCACTGCAGAAAGAAACGAAAATAGAATGTACACTTATACCATCCGCATTCGCCACGGGGATCCGTCATGCACCGTTAAGTTACTTAATTAACGGCAGAGCGGGGGCTAGACTAGCGCGGGTGCAAAACATAAGCATCGTTTATTATATATAATATATATAGCCATTTGTATCACACAATAATAGGCATTTCAGATCACAGATCACAGCAACACAGATGAATATACTGGATATACTAGGATATCTGTATTTCGTTTTAGCTTAGAATGAAAAAATGATTCCAAGGTTGTGATGAATAGCCAAACCCCGCCCAAGACCTCTACGGATGCGGCAAACTACCTGCTAAATTCTCGAAGTGAAGCAAGCTCCCTCAATAAAATGAGTAGGCCACTCGGCACTTCAAGAACCCGGTAGTTTGAGCACCCCACCTTAGGTCTATCCTAGGTGCAAGAAAAAGTAAATGAAATAATACAGTGACGGCTACAACCTCAACCGGATGTTACCCGCAAAAGAATATTACATCAATTTACAAATATACATGAATGAAAGAAAGGAACACTCTTTTCACATCCCCCGGCTATTCATTCACGACAATCCAATATTTCATATCCACGAACCATCAACAATATACTAGATATGTGCAACCCCCAATATTCGACATATAGTTTCGATCGATTAAAAACACATATACAATACATAAAAGCACAGATTAGTAAGAACATAGAATTTCGATCGATTAAAAACTTTCCGTATTTACCCCATGTACAAATCAGTACACAAACAAATATGGCCAAAAACCAAATGTACCAAAAATCATATTTCCAAGAATCTTAGCCACAAAAAAATTTAGGAGCATCTTTGCCACAATACGGCCTCGGAACCGCGGCCAAATGAGCTATTTGGCTGTTGATTAGCGGTCGAATTGTGAGCTCATTTGCTCAAAAAAAATTCATGCTCTTAGAAAAGCCTGCATGTAATTTTAAGGTCATTGAAATAATTTTTTGAACAAATTTGAAATCGGACAGCAAGCATGAATTGAAAATGTAATTTCGGGTAATTTCAGTCGATCGAAATTATAACTACTTGCTAACTAGTTAGTTAAGTGTTAAGTAGGATCTGATACCACTGTAAGTCGATGTTGCACACCCCATGCACTTTTGGGTAGGCAGAATACACAAAAAATGATTTTTATTTTTGCACACCGACCTAAACTCCAGGATCTTTTCGAAAATCTTAACTAACTAAACTACATAGAGTTCTAAACTACTATGTAATTGTTTTATACCTTGTTGAATCAAGTCCTTCGGGTCTTCTTCTCCTTAGCTTGAGCTCCTCGAAGATGCGGATCTAACTCGGTCGTCGGCCATCTCATGTCGAAGACGATCCACCCGAGAGTCTATGGTTCTTGCTCCAACCTCTAAACCGAGATAACTAAAGTACCTAGTTCGCTAATCAAGGTAATTTAAGAGATGTAAAGTGTTAATTGGAGTGTTTTATCTCAAGTGACCCTAGGATTCACAACACATGTGAGGGTTAGGGTCTTAAGGAAGAAGGAGAAGAAAAAAATAGAGAGAGAAAGGAAAAATGCAAATGAGCTAAGTCTTGTACCAAGTGAGGAATGGCTCATTCTTTTTCTCACATCAAACATGCAATATTTTCAATAGAAAATATCAACCATGCTTCAATAGTAAGTCCAAACCAATAAACAAATGAATAAACCATGCTTCACCCATACCACAAATATCTCCATTTTCCACCTCATTAATCTATTTTCCAAAAATAGATAAATCCAATAATGAGGTGTCCACTTATAGAAGTATCTCTTGTAAAATTACAAGAATGCCCTCACCATATATACATACCTGTATTCGTACTGCAAAAATACGAATATGATGAGATAATAATAATCCAATAATATAATACTAGAATATGGCTTAAACCAAAGCCCACTAGTATTATCCGTCCGAACAGCGTCCGTGTAGCCAGTACACGTATATGATCGGAATCCTGCACGTAAAACCATACGGTCTCTACATCGTTTCATCTGAACCAGGGAAACACTCTGTGTGGGACTCTAAAGAATCGACAGTATGCTGGCAGTGGGTTTAACTACAAGTCCGTCAGCAGCTCTAGCTGTACGTAACGGCTACCCAGGTAGTTGTCGAAAAGAAGGCCGACGAACGAACTCATCCGAACCCTTACTGAGCCTATCCGTGACAATCTCCGTACAGTCCGGTCTGATCGTCTAAGAGTATCGCATATCGAGCCTAGGGGGTAGTAACCGTCAGACCCCTAATAGCGCAATAAGTCGTATCGGTGTAGAGCCCGATACACCCTGAGAAACTACTGGTGTACCAACTAGAAAATCTCACTTGCCCTGGCAAAGGACTTTGTGTATTGGCTATCCGAACACAGCGCAATATCAACTTCCAATACCAGGAAAGACGAATCCTTTCTATCCACTACTGCCTCTAAGTGCTTCGGGACTGTACCCAACAACTACCTGTTTGCATGACTCATTTGAGCCATGATAGGGTAGTAATCTAAGTACAGTGGGAACACACTCGATACGAATGGTAATTTCAAGTCAACGGACTAACCTGTACTTAAGTCATCCGGAAACTGCTAACTAACGATAGGTATAATACCAACCAGCAGTTCTCATCGAGTCCAGTGTAACTCATAACCTAATGAGCATCTGTATACTATCTCTGCTATCGCATACCAATGGCTACGGGACAGGCCATCGCCCTTGACTGGGATGAGTAGCGTATACGCTAGTCTACTTTAGAGTATCGATGCCCTGTCTCGATAATCCTACGACTAGGGACAAGCTTAAAGATGTGCTTATAGACTACCCAACCCCCACTAGCGTGACTACCATCACAACGCTGGTAGTCAAGCAAAAATCCTAAGGGCTCTATTAATATGTATTAGCGATATGCTAAAAGAAACATATACACATATTAAGATAGATTCAAACCAGATAGCATGCTATCATATTGAACAAGACTGTTATTATATCTGTGTATATCCCAAGCTTCCAAAATTTAATATACAATCCAGTACTGTACAATAATGGCCTCTACGACATATATCACTAACACTCCTCCTGAGGTAAAACCCATTGGATGCAAATGGATCTTCAAAAAGAAGATTGGTGCAGATGGACAGATAGAAACCTATAAAACTAGATGTAAGTTAGTCTTAGCACCTCTACAAGGGTTTTATGAGTATCAAGTATGCAATTTTAAAAACTTAGAGGGCTAAGTTTGCTTAAACAAGATCATATTAGAGATTAGGGTTTTAAAATATAGCAAAACAAGTTATATACTAAGTGAAGAGAGGCTACAACCTTTTTAGTCCAGTCCTTCACTTCAAAAGCTCCAAGTAGTATTCCCTGGAACTTTTCTTTGACTCCACTTGAAGGATGGAATGAGTTTACTCGAAGTTTTCGTCGTCGAAAATGATCCACCTTGAGGCAACTCACACTCAAGCTCACACTTCACTAATCAAGATATTAGTGGAGATAACAACCTATTCTGATTTTCTAGAGTAGTGTAGGTTGATGAATTAAGGCTTTTGCTCACTAAAAATCTTTCTTTCTTTTTCTTAATCTAAACCTAGAAAGAAAACTAGAGAGAAGAAGAAGATGAACTTAGAGATAAGTGTGAACCTTGAGGATAAGATGAGATCAAGAAAAATGATGAATATGTGTGAATAAAATAAGGAATGAAGATGAGTCATAGCTTCTCAAAACTTCTCAAAGCAACCAAAGAAAATGACTCATTCTTCTTTTCTTTAATTCATATATATAAATCATTATCTTGTCATCTTTATCTCTAATATGATTTTCACACATCCATGTTCCATGTATCATCAACCATGATACAAATCAATATATACATATATATACATATAGAAAGAGAAGAAAATCTTAGCGAGCTTAATATTAGTTTATATATATATATATATATCCAATTATTAAATCAACACTTGATTCAATAATCCAGTTATATCATATATAACCCAGCTAATATCAACTAATGCTAGATTAGAATACAGTATCATATACTCGTATTTAATCAAGCTCCCGCACATATCTCCATACGTACCCTACTTCGTTTTGTTTGAGTTAGGAAACCTCTATGTGGGACTCTAAAGACTCGCCAATACGCTAGCAGTAGGTAATGATCACATCAAAGACCTACAAGCCGTCAACGGTACTAGCTGGACGTAACGGCTATCCAAGTATTGAACGAATAGAAGATCAACAAGAAAACTTGTTCAAACTCCCGTAGAGCCTATAAGCAACACTTACCGTACAATCCGGTTTCTTCGTCTGATATGTCGCATATCGAGTCTTGGGGGTGAAATCGTCATACCCCAATAACTCGATAAGTCATGCCGATATATGGCCAATGACCTTTCGAGAAACTACCGATAACACTTATCAGTAAATCTCATCAGCCTGGCCAGGGACTTGCTTTTATAACCAATCAAGCATAACACAACATCAACTCTCAATACCGGGAGAGACAAAACCCCTCATATCTTTCACTGCCTCTATGTGACTCGGGATTGTACCCAAAAACCACATGTTTGCATAACTCATTTGAGCCGTGGTAGGGAGGAAATCAAAGCACGGTAGGAACTACACAAGACACTATGCCGATCTTAGGTCTACAGGCTAACCTGCACAAGTGTCACCGGAGAACTGCTATCTGATGATAGGTATGGTACCATCTAGGAGTTCCTATGGTACCATCTAGGAGTTCCTAGCGAGTCATGTTCGGTGTATTCATTCTCCAATGAGTATCTGTGTACAATCTTTGATGTCAAACATCACTGGTTGTGAGATCAACTATCGCCCCATACAGGGTCAAGAAACGTACACACTAGTCTACTATGGAATATCGATGCCCTATCTCGATACTCTCACGACTAGGAACTGTTAAGGTTGTGCTTGTGGACTACTCAAACCCCACTAGTATGATCTACATCATAGTCCCGGTAGTCAAGCCAACATCCTAAGGGCTTTATCAACATGTATCAAAGAGACAAAAAACTAAAACAAGTGCACATATTAAGATAAAGAGCAAACAGATAGCACACTATCATGTTGAGCAAGAAAGTCCTCTATATATATATCCAAGCATCCACTATAATCTACAATAATGACCTCTATGGTTTACATATTCCTAACAATCTCCCACTTATACTAAGGCCAGTTGTTGTACTATCGCATACCCAACATCCTAAAAAGTCTCTCGAACTGTGTTTTGGGAAGGGCCTTCGTGAGTGGATCCGTCGTGTTGTCCTTCGTGTCTACTCTCCTGAGCTCGATCTCGCGGTGATCAACTATCTCCCGCATCAGGTGATACCGCCTTAGAATATGTCTGGATCGTTGATGGGACCGGGGTTCCTTGGCTAAAACCATAGCTTCATTGTTATCACAATACAAAGGTATTGGATCGACAATGGATGGAACCACACCATGTTCAATAATGAACTTCTTTATCCAGACAGCCTCTTTGGCAGCATCGTTGGCAGCGATGTATTCAGCCTTCATCGTCGAGTCTGCAACGGTATCTTGGTTGGAACTCTTCTAACATACCGCCTTTCCATTGAGGGTGAAGACAAAACCCGAGACAGACTTGCTGTCATCCTTATCACTCTGAAAGCTCGAATCGGTAAAGGACTTCACTTGGAGTTCTCCGTTACCATACACCAAGAACATCTCTTTAGTCCTTCGCAAGTACTTAAGAATGTTCTTCACAGCTGTCCAATACTTCTCCCCTGGATCTGATTGATACCTACTTACCACACTAAGTGTGTAAACTACATTCGGTCTGGTGCATAATATCGTGTACATGATAGACCCAACTGCAGAACTATAGGGTATCACATTCTTGCGAGCCCTAACCAAATTAGTGTTGCCAGACATCACTTTGGAAAAAGTGATTCCTGAGCAAGCGGGTAAATTACCACGCTTGGATCTTCCATACCAAATCTCTTTAGTATGGTGTCTGTGTACCTAGATTGGGACAATCCCAACAACCTTTTAGATCTATCCCTATAAATCTTTATCCCCGGGACGTAAGAGGCATCACCGAGATCTTTCATGGAGAACTTTTGTGATAGGAAGAGTTTGACCGAGTGCAGCATAGGAACATCATTTCATATCAAGAGTATGTCATCCACGTACAATAGGAGAAATATGACCTTACTCTCTGCTACCTTTTTATATATACATGGTTCATCTATGTTTTTGATGAAGTCAAACTCTTTGACTGCTATATCAAAATTGATGTTCCAACTCCGCGATGCCTACTTTAATCTGTATATTGATTTAAGAAGCTTGCACACATTTTCGCCGCCCTTACTGTCTACGAAGCCCTCTGGCTGTGTCATATACACGCTCTCTTCTAAACCACCATTTAGAAAAGCGGTCTTGACGTCCATCTGCCAGATTTCATAGTCATTGTATGCAGCAATGGCAAGTAGAATCCTAATGGATTTAAGTATAGCCACTGGAGGTAAGGTCTTGTCATAGTCGACACCTGTTCGTTGACGAAAACCTTTTGCTACAAGTCTAGATTTGAAGGTCTCAACCTTTCCATCTAAACCAATCTTCTTCTTGAAGATCCACTTGCTCCCAATTGGTTTTACCACTTCAAGGGCAACCTCCAAAGTCCATAGTTTGTTGGTGTACATGGATTCCATCTCAGATCGCATAGCATCCAGCCATTTCACAGAGTCCCCACTTATGATGGCCTGCTCCAAACTAGTTGGATCATTATCTTCCATGATGTAATCCTTACTCCCACCGTCTATGAGAAAACCGTAGTATCTCTCAGGTGGATGAAGAACCTTAATTGATCTGTGGAGTGGCTAAGCTTCGTCGGGGAATATTGAATCCTCCGGTTCTACCAAATCTTCAGTTGTTGTTTGTGTTTCTGGAATTTCATCCAATTTCACTTCATCACCACTAATTTCTTTTATAAGAAATTCTTTTTCTAAAAAGGTGGCATGCTGAGCAATAAACACCTTTTGTTTCTCAATGTGGTAGAATAGATATCTATGAGAATGTTTTAGATATCCCACAAATTTACACAAAACAAATAGTGCTTCGAATTTGTTCGGATTCTGTTTTTTTAACATAGGTCGGACAACCACATATCTTAACTCGCTTTAGACATGGTCTGTTTCCACTCCATATCTCATATGGTATTTTAGGCATAGATTTTGATGGAACTTGATTCAATAGGTATGCAGCTGTCTCAAGTGCATAACTCCAAAAGGAAATAGGTAACTCAGCATTACTCATCATAAAGCGCACCATATCTAATAGGGTGTGATTCATCTATTCATATACACCATTGTGCTGTGGTGTATACGGAGGAGTAAGCTGAGAGAGAATCCCATTCTCTTTTAAATAATCTCGTAATTCCGTGCTTAAGTATTCGCCTTCTCGATCGGATCGTAGGATTTTGATACTTTTACCCGTCTAGTTCTCTACTTCGCACTTATATTCCTTGAATTTCTCAAAGGCTTCAGACTTGTGTTTCAATAAGAACACATGTCCGAATCTAAAGAGATCATCAGTGAATGTAATGAAGTACAAGGAACCATTCCTGGCATGTGTAGACATAGGACCGCATACATCACTATGTATCAGTCCCAAGAGTTCGGTGGCTCTTGCTCCGAGTCCCGTAAACGGAGTTTTGGTCATCTTTCCTTTGAGACATGACCAACAAGTTTTATAAGATGTAAATTCAAGCGGATTCAAATATCCATCTTTATGTAACTTAGCTAGTCAGTCATATTGATATGACCAAGTCTACAGTTCCACAAATAGGCTTCGTTCATATCTGAACTTTTCATCTTGTGAGTATTTTGTATATTTAGAACTGTACTTTGATTTAGAACATATAAACCATTACATAACGTACCTAATTTAATCAACACTTGATTTAGGAAAATGTTCATAATATTTTTCTCTAATGCAAAGTTATATTCATTTTTATCTAATAAAGAAACGGATATTATATTGCACATCATCGATGGTATGAAATAGTATTCGTTCAAAATCAATGTACCATCAGTTGGCAATACAAGATGATATTCGCCGACAGTTTCGGCAGCAACAATTGCTCCATTTCCTACTCTGAGATACATATCACTCTTTTCCTGTTCTCTACTTTTCTTTAATCCTTGTAACATATTACAAATTTAGGATCTTGATCCGGTATCCAATACCCAGGACGTAGAGCAAACTGAGAAACGGTTCTCAATAACTAACACACCCAAAGAAGATGCATCAGAATGCTCTTTCTTCATTAAGGTTGTGTGGAAATTCTTACATTCCCTTATCCCTTTCCCAGACTTATGACAGTTATCATAAGATAGAGTGGAACCAGTATTCTCCAACCCAGTATAATAAGCAGGTTCAGTCAATACATCCATATTATTATCTTGATTGAGACGTGACATGATCGCTACTTAGAGAGAGAGAGAAGAAAACACTTTAGCGTATGCTCTTACAAGATTAGATTGGTTATTATCTTATCTAATCAGGATGGCTCCCACTGGTTTTATCAAAACTTCTTTCAAACCCTAAAGGGTAAGATTAGCCGAGATTAATTACACCCTACAAGTTCGCTAATCGGTTAACCAGGCTGGTGTTGGTACTCCGAGGGAATCTTCCCGTGCTTTCGCATGGAACTATTTAAATAATCTCGTTTCCGCAGGGGCATAACCCTATTAACACCTTTCTAGACACCTATTGGATTATCTAATTGTAAAGTGGAAAACTCTCCCAGGAGTAATGCTTACTCACAGTGGATATCGGGATCTAACTATCACATAGAAAGTATGCAATCTCATTGCAAATTTCAACACTTGAAATTCCCGATAAAGGTTTTTACCCCATGCGGCTTATGACCTTGTCAAAGGTCAACAAATCATAAATCGCAAGTCAAGTTCAACCCGTCATTTCATGACTGATTTAGACCCACCCGCATGACCCTTGGCAAACGTTAACAAAGCCGTACGACTGTCTTAACCAATCGCATCAACATGCGGCAGAAAAGAACTAATTAGCTACCGAACACTACGCCTAGATAAAGGCCGACAAACGCCGCATGAATACTAAACAGTGTCTATCTGAAATGATGGAGGGCTATGAAAGGTTTTGAAGAAAATCTATAACGTAATGAACTTGATATCGTTGCAGAAGCTAGTGATTTGAAAAGGAGTGGTTTAAGTTCCGCTTTAAAAATCAAGTAGTTTTTCAAAACAAACCAAGTGGGTTGTAGCATTTGCTAATTTTTGAGAGGTCATTCCCGGTGAAGGGATCTAGGCTCTTTCCTCATCGAATGAGATTTCATAATGGAATACCACTATGCAAAGCGAGAACTAGAGCTATCTTTTTGAAAAAGAGATTCTATAACATCTTTTACGTTTCTTTTCTTTTCATTAATATTATTAATGAAGTCCTATCATTTATGTTTCCTAAACATTACAGAAGAAATAAAAATAAAACACACATATATAACATCTGCATTCTCCACAGGGACCCGGGTCTTCACCGTAAGGTTACTTAACTTACGGCAGAGTGGGGTCAGGACTAGCGTGGATGCAAAACATATATAGTGTCTGCTAATATATTATATATATAAGCAGCATTCATCTCACGCAGTTATATGATCACATCACAGAATAGCAGAAGCAAATATATGAAATATAAGATATATTACGAAGTCCGTGTTTTTGATTAAGCCAGTAATGAAAAACACGGATTCTACGGTCGTGATGAATAGCCAATCCCACACCCCTAGACCCCTACGAGAGCGGCAAGCAACCCTGCCAATTCTAGAGTTAGACGACCGGTCTCGACTCCTCGAAATGACCTCTCACTGGATTCTCGAACCCGGTTACTTGTGCTCTCTGCCTTGGGTCTATCCTAATGCGTTAAAGTAAATAATATATATCGAATGGAGACAACAAGTTCAACCCGGAAGTGTCCCAATAAAAGAATATTACAAACAATTATTTACATAAATGAAAATATAAAAAAATCTCAGCTCACATAAAACCCCCCGGTTATTCACTCACGACAATCCAATATAGCATATTGATATAACAACACAATAATATCACATGTCATCAACGTAAGTAAATATGCGTACCCCTAATGTCGTTTTCTTATAGCAACGAGATCAGGGATACTGCTGTTAGTTGTATGTATGCCCTAGAGACCATTATTGTACATGATTGTATATTATAATGGATGCTTCGACATATATAGGGAGGACTTTTTTGCTCGACATGATAGTATGCTATCTGGTTACTCTTTATCTTAACATGTAGACTAGTATAGTGATAATATCTTGCTCTCACATGTTGGTAAAGCCGTTAGGATGTATACTTAACTACCAAGATTATGATGCAGATCATACTAGTGGGGCCAGGGTAGTCCAAAAGTTCATCCTTTAATTATTCCTAGTCATGGGTGTATCGAGACGGGGCATCGATATTCCAGAGTAGACTAGCGTATAGTTTCTTGACCCATTTGATGGGCGATGGATGATCCCATATCCATTGGTGTTTGACATCAAAGATTGTATACGGGTGCTCAGTGGAGACTGGGTACACTGAACAGGACTCTCTGAGAACTCCTAGATGGTATTATACCTAACGTCAGATAGCAGTTCTCTGGTGACACTGGTACAGGTTAGTCTGTAGACCCGAGATCGTCATAGAGTCTTGTGTGATTCCCACTGTGCTTTGATTTCCACCTTACCACATTCAAGAGAGTGTGCAAAACGGTGGTTTTTGGGTACAGTCCTAAGTCACATGGAGGCAATGAGCGATAGGAAGGGTTTCGTCTCTCCTGGTATTAGGGGTTAATGTTGCGCTATGCTGGATTGGCCATAACAGGAAGTCCTTGGCAGGGCTGATGATGAGATTTACTGGTAAGTGTTATCAGTATTTTCTCGACCCGTTATGAGCCTCACATTGGCATGACTTATCAAGTTATTAGGGTCTGACGTTTACCGCCCCTAGACTCGATATGCGACATATCAGACGAAGAGACCGGACTGTACGGTAGTGTTACTTACTGGATTCACGGGAGTATGAACAAGCTTGCTTCTTGATCTTCTGACTGCTCAATACCCGGGTAGCCTTTACGTCCAGCTAGTACCGCTGACGGCTTGTGGGTAACTGATATGATCATTACCTACTGCCGGCGTATTGACGAGTCTTTAGAGTCCTACATAGAGGTTTCCTGGCTCAAGCGAAACGAAGTAGAGCACATATGTGATATATGCGGGACCGAGATTAATACGTGTATATGATACATTATTTTGATCTCGCGATATAGGTTATATGTGATATAACCTGATTATTGAATCAAGTGTTAATTCGATAATTTGTTGTATGTATATTTGATATACATATGAATGATATTAGTCGGTTGTATGCAACACAGCCGGGTTATTAAATCAAGTGTTGATTTAATAATTTAATGTATGATTATATATTTGATATATTAATATACATTAACTAATATTAGCTCACTTAAGAATTTTTTTTCTCTAAATACATTTAAATATATATGTGATATATATTAATGTATTCTTTTTGTGTCATGCTAGATGATACATTGGACTTGGGTGTATAAGACCCATACCTAACTTAAGATAATTTGGGTGTTTAAATATTAAGGGAAAAATCAAAATTATGTGGAAATTAGCATGGCTAAGATGCTTCTGGAAGCATGTACAAGCCTTAACTTTAGTTCACTAATTTTGTTTTACTCTAGATTTTTATTAACCTAACCATTATCTTTAGCCATGGTTTAGTCTCTACATGAGTTATATGAGATATTTTCTCACTCATGGTGATCACTTGAGTTTCTTCTTCATCTCGTTCTTTGCTCTCTAGCTTTCAAGTAAGAAGAAAAAGAGAAAGAGCAAAATAATTCTAAAGTGAGCAAAATTTCTACTTCACCAATCTATACCAAACTATTCATTTAGTATATATTGTTTCATTCACTAATTCTCAATTAGTGAAGATGTAGCTTGAGTTAGAGATTCTTCGACGTAGATCATCTTCGGTCTCGAAGATCCTTGAGCAAGCTCGTTCCTTTCGCCTAGTGGAGCCTAACAAGAGTCCGGGAGACCACCACTTGGAGCTAAGGGACTACTACACGGAGCTTTAGAAGTGAAGGACCGGTCTAAAAAGGTTGTATTCGTATTTCACTTAGAGTAAAGTTTGTTTACATGTTATAAAAACCCTAATTCTTTAGTTAGATCCTTAGTTCGGGCTCGCTCGACACCTTAAAATTTTAAAATAGCATACTTGATGCTTGCCAAAACATGTCGGGGTGCTAAGCGAACCCAGCAACTGCCATATATTACACTTACAGTCGCAGAAAAGAAATGAAAACTACAATAATTATAATCCACATCTATAGACATCATAAACCCAGATTATCACATGTTCCGAATTTCATGTCTAACCCTATAAACCTTACATTTAAGTCTCGAATTGAAAACGCTTTTCAAAGTATAAGCCGAGCAATTCAACAAGATTCTCGATGGTTGATTTGAAAGTTCGTCGGGAACGTTAGTGGATAGCCGCACCCCCCGAGGCTTTTGTCGAAGTGGTCTTGGGCGTGACACCATAGCCACGAGCACCCTAGTGGATGCTCTTGGCTATAGGGTTCTCCCATGGTCACTTAGTCGAGGCAATAGGGCGTGGATCTCCACTAGTATCTCCCGGCGAGTATTCACATATGATATGATATTACGACGGAGTTTCGATCCAAATCCAAACTCCATGATAATCTATCATTTAAGACTAAAATGTGAGATTTACAAATCGACAACTAGTTTTTGCAAAACTAATTAATGTGGATTCCAAAAAATTGTATCACATAACCAAAGAAATTAGACAAAGTTAACATATCGATCGATATTTGGTACAACAACAATTCACAAAGGTCTCAACCACTTGAGCCTCATTAAAAATATCCAGAAAATCAAAAAGTGAAAATGAAGCAGCACGAGTAAACTAGAGTTCTAACTCCACAAGTGCGCGGTGAAACCGCGGCCAAGACATGGTCTAGACGGCGGTTCCACGGCCACTTGGAGGAAATAGGAGCTCGTATTTATTTTGGCTCCATAGAATAACCTATACGATTTTTTGAGCACTTTTAATCTGAAAAATCTCAAAGTTTCAAAAAATGGACAGAAACTAGATTTATTCGGAGTTAAAACGTCGATCGAACATTTTAACATTGTCTACTCTTCGCCTGAGTCTCTTGTTTGGCAATGATACCATGTAAGTTATTCTTAGCAACTCTACAAAGGTTTTATGAGTATCAAGTATTCAATTTTAAAAATTTAGAGGGCTAAGTCTACTTAAACAAGATCATACTAGAGATTAGGGTTTTAAAACATAGCCAAACAAGTTCTATACTAAGTGAAGAGAGGCTACAACCTTTGTAGTCTAGTCCTTCATTTCAAAAGCTCCAAGTAGTAGTCCCTAGAACTCTTCTTTGACTCCACTAGAAAGATGGAATGAGTTTGCTAGAAGTCTTCATCGTCGAAGATGATCCACCTTGAAGCAACCCACACGCAATCTCACACTTCACTAATCAAGGTATTAGTGAAGAGAACAACCTATACTAATTTGCTGGAGTAGTATAGTTTGATGAAATAGGGATTTTGCTTACTAAAAATCTTTCTTTCTTTTTCTTTATCTCAACCTAGAAAGAAAACTAGAGAGAAGAAGAAGATGAACTTGGAGATGAGAGTGAACCTTGAGGATAAGATAAGATCAAGAAAAATGATATGTGTGAATAAAATAAGGAATGAAGATAAGTCATGGCTTCTCAAAAATTCTCAAAACAACCAAAAAAATGACTCATTCTTCTTTTCTTTAATTCACATATATAAATCATTATCCTGTCATCTTTATCTCTAATGTGATTCTCACACATCCATGTTCCATATATCATCAACCATGATACAAATCAATATATATATATATATATATATATATATATATATATATAAATTTATATCAAATTATTAAATCAATACTTGATTCAATAATCCGATTATATCATATATAACCCAGATAATATCAACTAACGCCACATTAGAATACTGTATCATATACTCATATTTAATCAAGCTCCCGCACATATCTCCATACGTGCCCTACTTCATTTCGCTTGAGTTAGGAAACCTCTGTATGGGATTCTAAAGACTAGCCAATACGCTAGCAGTAGGTAATGATCACATCAAAGACCTACAAGACGTCAGCGGTACTAGCTGGACGTAACGGCTACCCAGTTATTGAATGAATAGAAAATCAACAAGTAAACTTTTCTAAACTCCCGTAGAGCCTATAAGCAACACTTACCATACAGTCCGGTTTCTTCGTCTGTTATATCGTATATCGAGTTTGGGGTGTGGAATCGTCATACCCTAATAACTCGATAAGTCATGCCGATGTATGGCCTATAACCTTTCGAGAAACTACTGATAACACTTATCAGTAAAGCTCATCAGCCCTAACTAGGGACTTGCTGTTATAGCCAATCGAGCATAGCACAACATCAACTCCTAATACTGAAAGAGATGAAACCCCTCCTATCTCTCACTGCCTCCATGTGACTCGGGACTGTACCCAAAAACCACCTGTTTGCACGACTCATTTAAGCCGTGGTAGGAAGGAAATCAAAGCACAGTGGGAACACACAATACACTATGACGATCTTAGTTCTGTACAAATGTCACCAGAGAACAGCTATCTGACGATAAGTATGGTACCATCTAGGAGTTCTCGGTGAGTCCTGTTTGGTGTACTCATTCTCCAATAAGCACCTGTGTACAATCTTTGATGTCAAACACTAATAATTGTAGGAACAACAATCGCCCCATACAAGGTCAAGAAATGTACACACTAGTCTAATCTGGAATATCGATGCCCTGTCTCGATACTCCCTCGACTAGGTACTGTTAAGGATGTGTTTGCGGACTACTCAAGCCCCAATGTTATGATCTACATCATAGTCCTGATAGTCAAGCCAACACTAGGCTTGTTGCAAAAGGTTTTCGTCAAAGACCAGGATTAGACTATAATGAAACCTTTTCTCCAGTGGCTATACTTAAATCCATTCGGATCCTGCTTGCCATTGCTTTCCATGACTAAGATATTTGGCAGATGGACGTGAAAACCGCTTTTATAAATGGAAATTTAGAAGAGTGCATTTACATGGATCAGCCAGAAGGGTTTTTAGACAGTGGCGGAAAGGCGTGCAAGTTGCTTAAATCCATTTATGAATTAAAATAGGCATCGCGGAGTTAGAACATCATTTTTGATGAAACGGTCAAAGAATTTGATTTTATCAAAAATGTAGATGAACCATGCATTTATAGGAAGATTGTAGGAGGAGCAGTTGTCTTTCTCGTATTATACGTGGATGACATATTCCAGATAGGGAATGACATCCCTATGCTACAATCAGTCAAGCTCTTCTTGTCGCATAAATTCTCCATGAAAAACTTGGGTGATTCCTCCTACATTCTGGGTATTAAGATATATCGTGATAAGTCTATAAGAATGTTGGGATTTTCACAATTCAGGTATATTGACACTATACAAAAGATATTTAGTATGGAAGATTCCAAGTGTGGTAATTTACCTGCTTGTCACGGGATCACCCTCTCCAAAGACTAATGAAGAGAGGACCCGCATGAGTATTATATCCTATACTTCGGCGGTAAGATTTATAATGTATGCGATATTATGTACCAGACCAGATGCAGCTTACGCACTCAGTGTAGTAAGCATGTATCAGTCAAACCCAGGTGAGAAGTATTGGATAGAAGTTAAGAACATTCTTAAGTACCTGAGAAAGACTAAGGAGATATTCATGGTGTACGGTAATGGGGACCTCCAGATCAAGACTTTTACCGACTCAAGCTTTCAAAGTGACAAGGATGACTCTAAATCCGTCTTGGGTTATGTGTTTACCCTCAATGGAGGAGCGGTGTATTGGAAGAGTTCCAAACAGGACACCATCGCAGACTCAACGATGGAAGCTAATTATATAGCTGCTAACGATGCCGCAAAAGAGGCATTCTAGATGAGAAAGTTCATTTTTGAACTTCAGTTGGTTCCGTCCATTGCCAATCCAATACCATTGTATCGCGATAACAATGTGGCTGTAGCTTTAGTAAAGGAAGCAAGGTCCCATCAGAAATCCAGACACATCTTGAGACGATATCACCTAATCAGGAAGATCGTAGATCGCAAGGAGATCAAGTTTCGGAGAGTGGATACAAAAGACAACACATCGAATCCATTTACGAAGGCCTTACTTCAAGCACAGATCGAGCGACTGTTTAAGATGTTGGGGATGCGCTATACAAATAACTGACCATAGTGCAAGTGGGAAATTGTAGGATATGTATGCCCTAGAGGCCATTATTTGTAATGGATGCTATATATGACAATCTTGCTCGAAATGATAATATGCTATCCGGTTTCCCTTTATCTTAACATGTGTGTATATTTTACTAGTTATTATATATTATTTATACATATTGATAAACCCTATAGGATTATTGCTTGACTACCCGTATTGTGATGGCAATCATTCTTGTAGGGGCCGGGTAGTCTATAAGCACATCCTTAAAGCGTCCCTAGTCATAGGAATATCGAGACAGGGTATCGATATTCCATAATAGACTGATGTATATATTTATAGACCCCGACAAGGGGCAATGGTTAGTCCCACAACTATTAGTGTGTTTCACCTAAGATTATATACAAGTGCTCACTGTGAGTGGGTACACTGGATGGATTCGCCGGGAACTGCTGGATGGTATTATGCCAAGCATCAGAAGGCAGTTCTTATGTGGCATATGTACAGGTAGTTTGTAGACCTGAGATCATCATTTGTCTCGTGTGAGTTCCCACTGTGCTTTGATTACTACCCTACCATAGCTCAAAGGAGTCGTGCAAATAGGTTCTAGTTGGGTATAGTCCCGAGCCATATGGAGGCAGTGAGTGATTGTTAGGGATTCGTCTCTCCCGGTATAAGGAGTCGATATTGCGCTGTGTTTGGTTGGTCAACACCATAAGTCCCTGTCCAGGGCAGTTAGGAATTACTGATAGTTAGATCAGTAGTTTCTCGGATGGTCTTGAGCCACACCAACACGACTTATCGGGTTAGTAGGGGTCTGACGTTAACCATCCCCTAGACCCAGTATACGATACTCTTATAAGAACAGACCAGATTGTACAAATATTGTCACGGTTAGACTCGGTAGGAGTTTAGATGAGTTTGCTCGTCGGCCTACTTTTCGATAGATATCTGGGTAGCCTTTACGTACAGCTGGTACCGCTGACGCGCTTGTGGTTAAACCCACTGCCAGCGTACTGTCGAGTCTTTAGAGTCCCACATAGAGGATTTCCCTGATTCAAGCGAAACGATGTGAAGATCGTATGCTTTGTCACGCACCGCTTCCCAGTAGACGGAAATGGTGACGTGGAAAGCCCACAACATATTACTATGAAAATACGTTAAGTGTAATTAAGAAATATAACAATGAGCAAGAATGACAAGAGTAATAAAATGAAACAACAACTTTATTTACATTCAACTTTACACACAACTGTTTGTAATAAAAAGATACATTGATAAAGAAAATACCTAAATAATGGCATAATGAAAATAAGTACAAGTAGTAAGAAGCTAGTAGTCTGGTTGAGTGGCAAACTGGTCTAATTCTTCCTGGCGTAGCTCTATGTCCTCAGAGTCCGGTCCTCCTGATGAACATTCTAAAGAAAGAAAACAGAGAGAAATGTCGTCAGCGAACTAGCGTTCGGTAAGTCCCAAAAGAAATAAAAGAAGATAGTATATAATGTGAATAGAAACCAAATAAATAGTGGACAGGTAAAGTTGTATATGTTCATTCACAGGTATAAGATGGTTATTCTAACATACTTATTTGATTTTGATAAAGAAAGTATTCATGTATATGAGAGGAGTCTATCTTACCCCGTGGACTATGGTAACATGTAGTACAAGGCATCGTCGTTACCCACGGGACAATGACATGTGAATTCATGTAGGTGTCTTTTAAAGCGACCTCCCATGCCACGATATGCGTTCCGTACCAATCTACCCCTTTATCCCCGCGTATTGTATTGTATAGATTAAGATTACAGGTCTTGGCCGAATCCATGGATATACAATGTACAAGTTCATGTTCAAGATATAATCATGTATTCAGGTATTCATGTCAACTTATAACCATGGTTCGGTCAATTCGAGTAAGTATTCAAATTCGAGTTTGATATATGAATTTAAGTGTTCAGGTTCATGATTCAGTATTCAAGTTTGTGTTTGATTTTGGATTCTGGTTTGAGTTTGGATTCAGGTTGAAGTCAGAATCTTATGAAAGGATTTAGTTCTTGAAATGCTTAGGTTCGGGAGTAATCAGCAACTACTGCACATGGACGGCAGAATTTGACTTTTTCCAAGACAATTGCCATTGATAACTCGGTTAAATTTGTCTAACCTGAATAAGCAAGCACTCATTTTCATCGGCTCTCCGGGGCTCAAGACAAATGATACCGCTTAAACCTATATTAATCTAGAGTCTTTAAATATTTATTATTTTATTGTTTGTATTGTATTTATATTGTTTATATCTCTCGAGGGGGTTTTATAAAAAATACTTTAATATTGTTTAAAAATAAAGCTCGAGGGTGATTTATAATATTTAGAGTTTTTATGATGATATATTATTGTTGGGGTGTTTTAGTAATAAAAATCTAGCTTTTAAAAGTTTATGATATTTTTATAAAAACTAGCCCTTTTGGAAACTTGATGGTATTTTACTAAAATTTTAATCTTTCATTTTAAAAATATGGTTTCATAATATGTTTTTATTAGAAATACAGATTCATAGTTTTATATAATTTTCCAAAAAATTAGTTTGGTTTAGAAAAATTCCGATTTCTTAAAAATCGTATTTTTTATTTCCTTTCGAGACCGAATACTCCGTGAGGAGTTCTGCATCTCGCTCTTTTATCCCAAGAGTATGTGATAATCCGCACCATCTATTAGCGGGTCCCCTACAAAAGTTGTAGAGGCGCAATTATTAGATATGTATGCCCTAGAGGTCTTCATTGTATAGGATGCTAGGGATATGTATGTATAGGACAATCTTTCTCGATATGATAGTATGCTATCTGGTTTGTCTTTATCTTAACATGTAATGTGTTTTACTTAGTATTTCATATCTTGTATACATGTTGATAAAACCAGTAGGATCCTTACTTGACTACCAGCGTTGTGATGGCAATAATACTTGTGGGAGCTGGATAGTCAATAAGCACATCCTTAAATTGTCCCTAATCGTGGGAGTATCGAGATCGGGCATCGATACTCCAGAGTAGACTAGTGTATACATATCTAGTCCCTGACGAGGGCAATGGATTGGTCCTGCAGCCATTGGTGAGGTGCTCTTAAGATTGTATGCAGGTGCTCACTCGGGGTGTGTACACCGGACGGACTCGCCGAAGACTGGTTAGATGGTATTATACCTAGCGTCAGGTAGCAGTTCTTTGGTGACATGAGTGCAGATAGTCTGTCAACCTGAGGTCGTCATTTGTCTCGTGTGAGTTCCCACTATGTTTTGATTACTACCTTACCATGGCTCTACTGAGTCGTGCAAAAAGGTTTTAGTTGGGTACAGTCACGAGCCACATGGAGGCAGTAAGCGACTTTTGGGGATTCGTCTCTCCAGGTATAGGGAGTCGATGTTGCACTGTGATCGGTTGGTCAACACCATAAGTCTCTAGCCAGGGCGGATTGAGAATTACTAGTAGTTGGACCAGTAGATTCTCGGATGGTCTTGAACCACACCAACATGACTTGTCTGGTTATTAGGGGTCTGACATTTTCTACCCCCTAGACCTTGCATGCGATACTCTCAGATGAACAGACCGGACTGCACGGAGATTGTCAAGGACACACTCGGTAGGGGTTTGGATGAGTTCGCTCGTCGGCCTTCTTTTCGACATGTACCTGGGTAGCTGTTACGTACAGCTAGTGCCGCTAACGGACTTATAGTTAAACCCACTGCCAGCATACTGTCAAGTCTTTAGAGTCCCACACATAGGGTTTTCCTGGTTCAGGCAAAACGATATAGAGGCCGTATGGTTTTACGATAGGATTCCGATCATATACGTGTACTAGCTACAGGATGATGTTCGGACGAATAATACTGGTAGGCTTTGGTTTCAGCCGGATTCTATTATTATATTCTTGGATTATTATTATCTCATTGTATTCGTATTTTTACAGTACGAATACGGTGAGGGTATTCTTGTAATTTCACAAGACATGCTTCTAGAAGGAGACACCTCATTATTAGATTTATCTATTTTTAGAAATAGATTAATGAGGTGGAAATTAAAGATATTTGTGCTATGGATGAAAGCATGGCTAAGTCATTTGTTTATTCATTTGACTTTACTATTCAAATATGGTTGCTTATTTTCTATGTAAAATAATCCATGCTTGATTATTGTTTTGACTTAGCCATTCTTTCTTGGCCTCCACAACCTAGCTCATTTGCACTTGTTCATTCCCGCTCTAATATATTATATAATAAACGTTGCTTATGTTTTGCACCCACGCTAGTCCAGCTCCCGCTCTGCCGTTAGTTAAGTAACCTAACGGTGTATGACGGGACCCCATGGCGAATGCGGATAGTATAAGCGTACGTTCTATTTTCGTTTCTTTTTCTGCAATGATAAGGTTAATTGATAGGACCGCATTAATATTGATTAATGCAAGGAAATAAATCTAAAATCTGAAGTCGTTGGAACAATTACAATAGCACTCGGTTTTCTTCAAAAAGCATTTTTAAAAGCGGAGCTTAAACCACTCATTTTCAAAAGCTATCTGGTTCCTTCGATTATATCAAGTTCATTATGTTAACGGTTTTCGCCAAAACCAGCCGTAGTCCTCCGTCATTTCAGATAAATATCTACTAGTATTCAAGTTATGTGTTTTGACCTTCGCCAAGGCATAGTGTTTGGTAGCTAGTGGGTGCTTATCTGTAGTATATATAGATGCATTAATCTAAGCCGGGCGTACAGCTGTTTTGGCCTTCGTCAAGAGCTTGTACGAATGGGTCTAGATTAATCTGGACAGATGGGTTGAACTTGACTTGTGACTTATGATGTTTTGATCTTCGTCAAGATTATAAGCGCTCGGGGCAAAAATCACATCGGGAGTTTCAAACATAAAGGAAACTTGCTGGTGCTGCATACCTTCTGGAGTGTGGTGTTTTTGGTAGGCTTCCTTCAAAATCATCACACAATGATAGTTGGGTCCTGATCCTACTGTGAGTATCCGCTACTCTTCGGGTGAATTTTTCACTTAACAATCAATGCTATAAACCAAGTAGGTGCCTAGAACGGTGTTAGAGGGGCTACACCTCCAGAGAAAAGAGGTTATGTAATTAAGGAATTTCGTGAAAGCGTTGGAAAACCTCTCTCGAAGTACCGACCCTAACCTAGCCGAAAGGTTAAGCAAGAATTGTGAGGTGCGATTAATCTTGACTAATTCTTCTTTTAGAGTTTGAAGAAGAATTCGAGGAAACAATGGGAGCTATCCTATTTAGATAAACTAATAACCAATCTAAACTTACAAGAGCATATGCTGAGTGTTTCTTTTCTTTCTCTCCTAATTGCAGCGACCATGACGGGACTTAAGCTAAAACTAGATAAAAATAAACTCGTTGGGCCAAATTATAAAGACTGGATAAGGAATGTCCATATGGGCCTTACATATAATAAAGTTGCATACGTCCTTACGGTGAAAGCTCCCCCTGTTCCCGGTACAGAATTCTCGGTCGCGGACATTGAGGTCCGTAAGACCTGGGATCTTGATTGCGCCATAACCAAGTTCCTCGTGCTGGCCTCCATGGATAATGAATATCAGAGGCGGCATGAGAAGATGGACCTTGCTTCCATCTTCTTCTATACTAAAGAATTATATGGAGATCAATCTCGTATCGCAAGATATGAGACCTCGAAAAAATTATTTCAAGCGGGGTTGACTATCGGATCATCTGCTGGGGACCACGTCCTGGAAACTACGTTGGAAAATGAGTTGTATATCGACTTGATCCTATAGTCCCTTCCCTCCACCTATGCCCAGTTCATATTGAATTTCAATATGCAAAATATTGAAGTTTCATTTTCTGAGCTCTTCAACATGTTGAGGATGGCAGAGGGCACCTTAAAGAAAACCAAGGAAACACCCGCACTGTCTATTGGGGAATCGTCTTCTACTAAATCCAAGACTAAGGCCAAGGAGAAGAGGAAGAAGGCCCCCACCAACCGAGGAGAGGTGTGTAGAAGGTGCAGGGTGTTAGTTATATATAAGCCCTAGAGGCCATTATTATATATGTGATGTATATTATAGTGGATGCTTGGACATATATAGGGAGGACTTTCCTGCTTGACATGATAGTATGCTATCTGGTTACTCTTTATCTTAACATGTACACTTATTGTCTCTCTATTACATATTGATAAAGCCCTTAGGATGAGTACTTGACTACCAGGATTATGATGCGGATCATACTAGTAGGGCAGAGGTAGTCGGTAAGTACATCCTTCAAATGTTCCTAATCGTGGGAGTATCGAGACGGGGCATCGATATTACAGAGTGGACTAGCGTATACGCTTTTCGACGTATATGATGGGCGATGGATGATCCCACATCCATTAGTGTTTGACATCAGAGATGGTATATGGGTGCTCAGTAGAGACTGGGTATACCGGACGAACTTGCCGAGAACTCCTAGATGGTATTATACCTATCGTCAGATAGCAGTTCTCTGGTGACACTGGTACATGTTAGTCTGTCGACCCGAGATCGTCATAGAGTCTTATGTGATTCCCACTGTGCTTTGATTTCCACCTTACCATGTTCAAGAGATCGTGCAAAATGGTGGTTTTTTGGTACAGTCTCGAGTCACATGGAGGCAATGAGCGATAGGAAAGGATTTCTTGTCTCCCGGTATTGGGGGTTGATGTTATGCTATGCTCGATTGGCTATAACAAGAAATCCCTGGCCAGGGTTGCTGAGATTTACTGGTAAGTGTTATCAGTAGTTTCTTGAACCGTTATGAGCCTCACATCGGCATGACTTATCAGGCTATTGGGGTCTGACGTTTTACCACCCCCCAGGCTGCGATATGCGACATATCAGACGAAGAGACCGGACTGTACGGTAATGTTACTTATTGGATTCGCAGGAGTATGAGCAGGCTTGCTTGTTGATCTTCTGATCGCTCAATACCCAGGTGGCCGTTACGTTTAGCCGACCGCTTGCGGCTTGTGGGTGACAGATATGATCACCACCTACTGCCGGCGTATTGACGAGTCTTTAGAATCCTACACAGTGGTTTCTTGGCTCAGGCGAAACGAAATAGGAGCACATATGTGATATGTGCGAGACCGAGATTAATACGTGTATGTGATACCGTATTCTATTCTCGCGATATGTGATATCGATCGGTTATATGTGATATAGCCGGTGTCACGCCCCGCTTCCCAGTATACGGGTAGAGGACGCGACGAGGCCGCTACGTATTTACTCTGAAGTAAACACTCTGAGCATATCTAAGCAATATAAGTAAAATAAACAAGAGACAGAGACAATAGAAGTAAATGAACAACAACTTTATTTATTCACATTCTTTTTACAATACATCTGAAAAGTAAATATATGGAATGAAAAGCAATGCCTAAACAGTAGCATAACAAAAATAGAAAGTACTGAAGTAAAATGTACAAGTATCTAGAGCTCCGGGTCGAATGCTAGCTGATCCAAGTCCTCGTTGGTAGGCTCGATCTCTTGAAGGTCCGATCAACCTGACAACATTCTAAAGAAGAAAGAGAAGGAATGTCGTCAGCGAACAATCGCTCGGTAAGTCCCAAAGATAAGGGAGAAGTAGAATAGACAGAGAGAGTGTGTGTGTAACTTTTAATGTGGTATTATATTGTTATAATGTTGTATTTAGTGTTAACGCTGTTGTTTGTAACTTGGTACAGAAGAGGCCTGTGTATATGAGAGGAGTCTCATTAGAAAAAGACTACGATGGACGGAATACAAGGAACCATTCAGCCACGGTACAATGGCAATTGAATTCAGGTTAGGTGTCTTAATGGTTGCAGTCACGTGCCACTTCTAACACCTTCTATACCAATTTACCCCTTAAAACCCCGCGATGTCTTGATTGTATTAATGTATTATTTGAATTGTATATTGTATATAGATGGATGACTTGCCGAAACCATGATATCAGTAAATGGATGTAACTGGAGAATCATGTAGATGGATATATATCCATGGTTCGGTTCAGTCAAGTTGTATAGATTGATAGATTGAACAGATTGAATATATGGATTCATATTGAATTGTTATATATACTTGAATCTCATTCAAGTCAGATTGATTATATTGAGACTCAGTCTGAGTCGGAAAATTAGAAAAGAAATTGAATCCTGAATTAGGTTTTGGTGTTATCGGTAACAGCTGCACATGGACGGCAAGATTTGTGTCCTTTTGAAAGACGATTGTCGTGTTGATAACACCGTTTGTTAAGTTGTCTACCTTAAATGGGCAAGCACCCATATCTCCGGCTCCCCGAGGCTCAAGAGACTGGTCCCGCTTAAACCTATGTTTACTAGGGTTCTTATTGTAATTTAGTATAACTTGAGGGGGTATTATGTAAAAATAATTTTGTATAATTTTCAAAATACACCTAAAGTATTTTATTATCGTCTTTAATGTTTTCATTGATGTATATTCGATCATTATGACATTTCTAATGAATAAAACCTATTTTTCATAATATATGGTATACATTTATAATATTGGAATTGTTTAGTATTTTCTTGTAAATGGAATGGTTTTCTTGAATTTTGAAATGTGGAATATTATAAATATTAAAAATAGATATTTTGATATTAATTACATATATATTTATTTATTAAAAATATTAGTTTTATTTATAATAGAAATCACATTTTCTAAAGAAAAATATATTTTTAAATCCTTAGAGACCGTATGCTTCTTGCGGAGGTCTGCATCTCGCACTACTAAGTCTGAGGATGTGCGATAATCCGTATCATCCCGAACGGGTTCCCCAAAATGGGTTGTAGCGGCACATTGCAAAGATTTGTTAAAAATACATATCTTGTAGAAAAAGGATTTTATAAGTTGGAGATTGTTTTGTGTAAAATCGTATTTTCCCAAAACTATGTTCCCAAAAATTATCGTGCTATATTACATATGAGTGTTGTGAGGAGGTAGGTCATTACCTCGTGAGTTTTCTAAAAGTATAGAAAGAGGTAATGATGTTTTTATGTCGAAACTAAAGTATAAGGTATTTTTCTGTAAAATTGCGATAAAAAGTAAAATAGGAATTCTTTTGATATGAAACTTGTCAATATGTTTTGTTAATGTTTAATGATCATGATATGATGGTTTGGTATTATTGTTTTTAAGAAAAATATGATTTTTAAGGAAAATCCGAATCGGAAGTCGGATTAACTCCATTTCCGTCGGTTTTTAAAATTCTAAGTTTTTAGAATAGTAAAGAGAAGGGGAGATGGGAATTACTAAATTGTAGTGGAGTGGAGAGGAAAATGAAGAAGTAGGAGGTGCCGGTGCATCGTTTCGTCGCCGGAATCTTCTCGGAACGTCGTCGGAAGTTCGCCGGAGCTAACTCCACTTGCATACAAAAAGTCTAGGGAATTTTCTTGAGAGTTTGGACAAAAAATTGGAAGTGAGGAGGGGTGAGTTTAGATGTGGTATTTATAGGAAAAATTAGGGTTTTAGGGTAAATGAAAGGGTGCGATAAAAATTGTTTTAAAATGGATTAAATGTGTGATTTAAATTGCTATGTAAATATGCAGGGAAATTAAACCATACAGGGGTTATGGGGGGGTTCAAGAGTCATAGAGAAAATAAGAAAATTAGGGTTTCGGTCGAGTCAGGCCGACGGCGGCGGCCGATTCGGCCGAGTCGCCGGCCCGAGTCGGCCGGGTCGGGCCGGGTCTCGACGCCGCGTGTCCCTTGCCTCTTGGTCTACCTCGTTGACCCGTTTGTTTTAACTGTGACTCTTGGTTTTACAATTTATGCACGTGTAGACTCTTAGGCTTCTAAAATGATTAAAATAAAACTAATTAAAAAAATAATGTGGCTGATGGGATTTGAACTATGGTGCTTTGGTTCAGCAGTGCAAGGTCTTACCAATGAGCTACAAGCTCCTTCTTGCTGTTCAAAAATAAATTAAATACTTATAGTACTCACAGGAAATGTAAATACCCCAAGTATACATTAACTTTAAATCAATTTTATGTACACAAGAATTGGAGTTGTTACAGCCAGGGCTATCGAATCAAGTGTTGATTCGATAAGTTGATACATCTGATATTAGTCGGTTGTATGTGATATAGCCGGATTATTAAATCAAGTGTTGATTTAATAATTTAATGTATAATTATATATTTGATATATTATCTTACATTAACAAATATTAGCTCACTTAAGAATTCTTTTTCTCACTTGTGCATTTAGTATATATGTGATATATATTAATATACATTTTTGTGTGTCATGCTAGATGATACATGAAACATGGGTGTATGAGACTCACACCATGCTTATCATAATGATGGGTTTTATTTATTTAAAGTAAATCAATATTAGTTGGAAATTAGTCATATGGTTAGAAGCTTGGAGAAGCTTGTAGTGATCATTGACTTAGTCCACTAATTTTGTTTTACATTAGATATTTATTAACCCAACTATTATCTTAAATCATGATTATGTCTCTACATGAGTTATATGAGATATTTCTCATCCATGGTTGCCATTCTACACTTGACTTTTTCCATGGTTGTTTTTCTTCATCTCCTTTCTTAAAGCTCTTTAGCTTTTTGGGAGGTGAAAAAAATGAGTGAGAAAAATATTTCTAAAGTGAGCAAAATTCCTACTTCATCATCCTCTAGTAGATTAGCCATTTAGTTTAGGGTGTTTGCTTCATTAATTCCATATTAATTAGGAGATAGCTTGGGTTAGTGTCTCCTCGACGTAGATCATCTTCGGCCTCGAAGACTTCAAGCAAGCTTGTTCATTTCACCTTGTGGAGCCTTACTAGGGTCTGGGAGATCACTACTTGGAGCAAAAGAACTATTACACGAAGCTATTGAAGTGAAAGACCGGTCTACAAAGGTTGTATTCTTTGTTCACTTAGATGTAAAGATGTTTACATTCTAGTTCCGTCTAATTCTCTAGTTAAGATTCTAGGTTAGGGTTCTTTAGTGTGCCAATTTTTAAAAAACGGCAGGGTCGATGCCTCCCGAAACCTAGCGGCGTCGCTAGGGAAACAAGCACAGGGAAAAGGAAAGGAAAAGATAGGGGGCTGCCACAAGAGAAGAATGCTTCTATTGTCGAAAAAGGGGACATTGGGAGAAGGACTGCAGGGCCCTAAAGGCTAGAAATCAGGACACGAAGTAAGTTATGGTTTCGGCTTCAGGTGTGTTCGTGATTGAAAAATGTTTCTCTATAAACTCTACTTCCTGGGTATTGGATACCGGATCAGGATCTCATATTTGTAATTCATTGCAGGCGCTGAGAAGCCGTAGAGTTTTGAGGAAAGCTGATATGGCCCTCAGGGTTAGCAACGGAGCCAGTGTGGATGCTGTTGCAGTAGAGGAATATCACCTAGGATTGGCGAGTGGACAAATTTTATTATTGCGTAACTACTTTTGTATACCCAGTATGGTGTGCAATATTATATCTGTATCTTTGTTATCAAATGAAAGATATAATTTTGCACTTGTAAGCAATGTTATAAACATTCACCTAAATTATGAAATGGTTGGGTCGGCTACACTTAGTAACAGGATATACAATCTCAATCAATATCAAGTTTTCAACGTCCAAAACACACTGAAAAGAAAAGCTTCATAATCAAACCAAGCTTTCTTATGGTATTGTAGACTGGTTATATCAATGAAACACGACTGACTAAGTTACATAAAGAAGGATACTTAGATCCGTTTGAGTATCAATCATATGCAACTTGTCAATTATGCATCAGAGGAAAGATGAAAAAAACTCTGTTCACTGGACACGGAGAAAGAGCTACTGAGCTCCTGTGACTCATACACAGCGACGTGTGTGGGCCAATGCCTACACATGCAAGAAGTGGCTATTCCTATTTCATTACTTTCACATATGATTTCTCAAAGTATGGACGTGTATTCTTAATGAAACATAAAACCGAGGCCTTTGAGAAATTCCAAGAGTATAAGAATGAAGCGGAAAAGTAAACTGGCCAAAGAATCAAGATGCTCCGATTCGATTGGGGTGGTGAATACTTAAGTTCCGAGTTCCTGGAATATCTAAAAGAGAATGGAATTCTCTCTCAGCTTACTCCTCCATATACACCACAACACAACGGTGTATCAGAAAGACGGAATTGCACCTTACTTGATATGGTGCGTTACATGATGAGTAATGCTGAGTTGCCGCCCTCCTTCTGGGGTTATGCACTGGAAGCTGCTGCATACCTATTCAATAAAGTTCCAACTGAGTCTATACTGACCACTCCATATGAAATGTGGAGTGGGAAGAAACCCTGTCTTAAGTATCTAAAGTTATGGGGTTGTCCTGCCTTTGTCAAAAAGGTTCATCCAGACAAGCTCGAGGCACATTCAGTATTGTGTAAGTTTGTGGGATACCCCAGGAATTCTAGGGGGTATTATTTCTATTACGCCGAGGAAAAAAGTCTTTGTTTCTCATCATGCCCGCTTTATGGAAACTCAATTTCTCAAAAAAAAATGATAAGTGGGAGCGCAATAGAGCTGGAAGAAATTTCAGAACTACAAACTATTACTGAAAGCTTAGTAGAACCTGAGACTTCGATGGAACTGGATGTACCTACTCCATTATGCAAATATAGTAGGCAGTCTCATCCGCCTAAGAGATAATACGGTTTTCTCGTAGACGGGGATGGAGAGGATTGCATCATTGACGATGATGAGCCGACTAGTTTTCAGCAAGCCATCACGAGTAAAGACTCGGTGAACTGGCTGGATGCTATGCGATCCAAGATGGAATCCATGTACACAAACCAAGCTTGGACTTTGGATTTTTCTCCTACTGGGATAAAACCATAGGATGCAAATGGATCTTCAAAAAGAAGATTGGTGTAGATGGTCAGGTAGAAACCTACAAAACTAGACTTTTTGCTAAAGGTTTTCGTCAAAGACTAGGTTTGGACTATGACAAAACTTTTTCACAGTTGCTATGCTTAAATCCATTCGGATCCTACTTGCCATTGCTGCCTTCCATGACTATAGCATCTGGCAGATAGATGTTAAAACCACTTTTCTAAATGGATGTTTAGAAGAGTTTGTTTACATAGATCAACCAGAGGGTTTCATAGACAGTGGGAGCAACGGAAAGGTGTGCAAGTTGCTCATATCCATTTATGAATTAAAGCACGCATCGCGGAGTTGGAACATCTGCTTTGATGAGACGGTCAAAGAATTTGACTTTATCAAAAATGTAGATAAACCTTTTATTTATAAAAAGATTGTAGGGAGAACTGTGGTATTCCTTATTTTATACGTTGATGACATTCTCTTGATAGGAAATGACATTCCTATGCTACAATCGACCAAGCTGTTCTTGTCACAGAAGTTCTCTATGAAAGATCTGGGTGATGCCTCGTACATTTTAGGGATTAAGATTTATCGTGACGGATCTAAAAAAATGATGGGATTTTCATAGTCGAGGTACATTGACACTATACTGAAGAGATTTAGTATGGAAGATTCTAAACGCAGTAATTTACCCGCTTGTCATGGATTCATTCTCTATAAAGAGATGTCTCCCAAGACTGATGAGGAGAGGGCCCGCATTAGCATAGTACCCTACACTTCGGCTGTAGGGTCAATAATGTATGTGATGTTATGTACCAGACCAGATATAGTTTACGCACTTAGCGTGGTAAGCAGCTATCAGTCCAACCCAGGTGAGAAACATTGGATAGCAGTAAAGAACATTCTTAAGTACCAGAGAAGGATTAAGGAGATATTCCTGGTGTATGGTAATGGAGACCGCTAGATCGAGGCTTTTACCGACTCTGGCTTCAAAAGTGACAAGGATGACTCTAAATCTGTATCGGGTTATGTATTTACCCTCAACGGAGGGACGGTCTGTTGGAAAAGTTCACAACAGGACACCATAGCAGACTCGACGATGAGGGCTGAGTACATCGCTGCTTGCGATGTCGTAAAAGAGGCAGTCTGGATGAGGAAGTTCGTTTTTGAACTTCAGGTGGTTCCATCCATTGCTAATCCAATACCTTTCTATTGCGATAACAACGGAGCCATTGCTTTGGCAAAGGAACCACGGTCCCATTAGAAATCTAGACATATCTTGAGGCGGTATCACCTAATTAGGGAGACCATGGATCGCCAGGAGATCGAGATGCGGAGAGTAGATACAAAAGACAACACGGCAGATCCATTCACCAAGGCCATCCCTCAAGTCCAGTTCGAGAGACTATTCAAGATGTTGGGCATGTGGTACGGCAGCAACTGGCTCTAGAGCGGACAGTGGGTACTTATTGCGCCAATTACAGGCCTTAGTGCAAGTGGGAAATTGCTGGATATGTATTCCCTAGAGGCCTTCATTGTATAGGACGCTAAGGATATGTATGTAGAGGACAATCTTGCTCGATATGATAGTATGCTATCTGGTTTGTATTTATCTTAACATGAGATGTGTTTTACTTAGTATTTCATATCTTGTATACATGTTGATAAAGCCCGTAGGATCCTTACTTGACTACCAGCGTTGTGATGGCAATCATACTTGTGAGAGTCGGGTAGTCGATAAGCACATCCTTAAAGTTTCCCTAGTCGTGAGAGTATCGAGACTGGGCATCGATACTCCAGAGTAGACTAGTGTATACATATCTAGACCCTGACCAGGGGCGATGGATTGGTCCCGCAGCCATTGATGAGGTGCACCTAAGATTGTATACAGGTGCTCACTTGGGGTGAGTACACCGGACGGACTCGCCGAGAACTAGCTAGATGGGATTATACCTAGCATCAGATAGTAGTTCTCTGGTGACATGAGTGTAGATAGTCTGTCGACCTGAGATCATCATTTGTCTCGTGTGAGTTCCCACTGTGCTTTGATTACTACCTTACCACGGCTCTACTGAGTCATGCAAACAGGTTTTAGTTAGGTACAGTCTCGAGCCACATGGAGACAGTGAGCGAATGTTGGGGATTCATCTATCCCGTTATAGGGAGTCGATGTCGCGATGTGATCGGTTGGTCAACACTATAAGTCTCTGGTTAGGGCGGATTGAGAATTACTAGTAGTTGGACCAGTAGATTCTCGGACGGTCTTGAGCCACACCTGCATGACTTGTCTGATTATTAAGGGTCTGACGTTTTCCACCCCCTTAGACGTTGCATGCGATACTCTTAGATGAACAGACCGGACTGCACGGAAATTGTCACGGACAGGGTCAGTAGGGGTTCGGATGAGTTCGTTCGTCGGCCTTCTTTTCAACATGTACCTGAGAGCCGTTACGTACAGCTAGTGCCGCTGACAGACTTATGGTTAAACCCACTGCCAGCGTACTTTCGAGACTTTAGAGTGCCACACAGAGGGTTTCCATAATTCAGACGAAACGATGTAGAGGCCATTTGGTTTTTCGGTAGGGTTCCAATCATATACGTATACTAGCTACACGGATGATGTTCGGACAGATAATACTAGAGGGCTTTAGTTTTGTAACAACCCTAAATTTCCTATACAAGTTTTTTACAAAAAATTTTCAAAAATCCATAAAGGGGTATTGATTGTTAGATATTCTGCGTGTTCAAGTTTAGTTAATTACCGCAATCAAGACGGTTTCTCTTGTAGCTAGCCGGTTGAGTACGGGTCATCCGCAGGGAGATGGGAATCTTTTTCTATGTGCTTTAACGAGTTAAGTCCAGTTTTTCAGATTTTGTTGTGATTAATTAAGTGGTAAAATGATATGTAAAGAGAGCTTGTTAGGGTTAGGATTAGGTTAGTTTGAGTTAGGAGTCTCCCAGATCTTTCGTTGCCCCTCTTAATCTCGGTGTTACGGTAATCGGCAACAACGGGGATTAGCACGACTAGGAAGGAACTTGCGAGTATAAGCTAGGCTTTCCAACGCATAAGTTCTTCCTTTTGGTGCTTGTCCGTCCGTTCTTGGCTCTTAGCCATAACCTCCAGTTAATTCAACCACAACCGGTCTCACTACGGAATCACCGCTATCATGTAGGATAGGGTGCCGTAAGGAGCGGATTGTGGTTCAATTAACGGGAGTCGAATTAAGCTGTTGGGCAAGGAAAGAGTGAGAGAGATTTCCTTCTCTCAAACTTCCCTTATCCTACCCTAACAAGTATGAAACTACTCACACATCATGATACGGAAAAATAAAACAAAACAAAAGAGGAGGATAGAAAGAAAGAGATTAGAAGATAACAACTAGCTATTTGCGACCTCACCTTGGCAAGGATCAAGCGTAAGCATCATGGTTGTTTTAAGGATAAAGAAAAAGAGAAAAGAAAGAAACAACAAGAAATAACAACAACTAAGTTAACAAATTAAAATTACAATAATTAACAAGAGAACAAGACAAGCATAATAATAAACGGTTCTTCTTTATTCATCATTCTTCACTCAAAAGCTCACTACAAGTTTTAATGGAGAAGAGATGAGAAGAGGAAGAAGAACATGTATTCTAAAACCTAGAGAAAAAATACAAGATTGTGGACCCCTTTGGCTTCACAAGTTCTGGACTATTTATAGGCAGGAAACTGAAAATCTAGGGCAACATTCTGGACCACATCAAAAATACCAAAATACCCCTGAAATTTTATCTTCTGAGGAGGCCGTACGGCCGCGGATCCGCGGCCTAAGCATGCTTAGGCCGCGGTTCCGCTGCCATATTGGAGACTTAGGTCACCAAAAAAAGGTGACTTGCCCTGGTTTGTAGTGCCCTTTACTCTGGTATATATATTTTCTCATATTTTCTTCACGATTTTTCCAGAATTTCTGTTGAGGGAAAGGTGATTTGATGTTGACTTTTTGTCATGATTTCCTCGAGCTCCGCGTAGATTTCTTGGATCTTGTGCTGCCATTGAGCCTTGTGCATGAAAACGACATTGATTTGACATTTCGTCTCTTAAACTGGTGTGTGCCAACAGACGGATAAAGAGCGGAGATCCGTGTTTTATCTGTGGTTGGCAGGAACCCGGATTTTGTCGTGTTTTCCATGAATTTCACCGTTTTAGAATCGAGAACCTGTATCCTGCAATTGACTAGCAAACACGGCTCAAGAGTATCTACCGATATGCAATGTGATAAAAATTAGACGGTATGAAAATGCAAAAATCTGATATGAACAAATACCCCCAAACTTATCATTTGCTCGTCCCGAGCAAAGCCAATTTATTCACAAAAAATTTCCTAACCTCACTTTCGCAGGGAACGCGATTGCACTGAGCATGTGCAACAAGCCGTTAAACCTCTAGGTGTCCCTAGTAGGAGGAGTGTTGTCTCCTGAGGGTTTTCAGCGGATACTACCCACAAAATCCGGTCAAGTTGGTTTTGTAAAATAACTAAGATTCAATCCCTAAAGTTTTGTTTCAGAAAATAACAATTCTATTATCCTAAGTCTAGACTATCGAACCCTTATTTTTCATACCTCGCTTCTTATTTAACTACAGATTTTATATGTCTTTACGTGCAGTGCAAATAGTGTCGTTAAGTTCCAGAAAGGTCGAATAAAGTCCTCATAATAAAGCCCGGATAAGAATTTTGAAAGGATCACATAAGTTTTATAAAGAGTTAAACATTTTTCAAGTTTCGTTTTCCAGTAAGGTTTCAACTTCAGAATTTCTATCTTCCTTAACAGGAAGCTAGGTCTTATTTTTCACTCCACCTTTTTCTTGTTTTCATTTCATACACACCTCTGTGAACGTGCAATAGTCTTTATCATAGAATAAAACCTTCATATCTCCGCTAAAATTTTTATAAATGCCTGTCTTTTATCAAGATTATTCTCACACAAAGAACCGTTAGGAATTTTAACTTGGAGAGAACACTTGCTTGACTTTGTTTTAATCTGGACTTTCTAGGCTTCTTAGCGAGCTTTGGGCCAATGCACCCAAACCAGTTGGTTTTAGGGCATTAGGTGTAGAAACACCCCAGCGGACTTAATTACTCAAGTTACCTAGGTCCAAAAACAAAAGACAGTTTGGCGTGAAAATCAGATGATTTAATACGAACGGAGATATAACCGGCAGTTCAGTTATTTTTTGGATAAAAGACGTGTTTAGTGGGTTTTGGTGTGTAATCATTCCAATCAAGTTCCAGATGGGTTATTTTTCAGACTTAGTTCCAATTAAGGTATCAATAACATTCCTTCATATTCACTCACTTCATAAACTATTCTTGATATTACTTATTTCCGAACAAACCTATTTGATCCTCAGAAAATCATTTATCCGTTTAAAAGTTTTTAGACATAAAAAGACTTGTCATCTAATTTCCAAAAACTCACGACACGTGTAGTGTGATGTAAAGACGTATATCAGCTATAGTTAAGTTTAAAGGAGGGTTATCTTTCAGGTTTTCAAAATCTAAACATAAGATTTAGTTATTCTTATTTTATCAAACAAAACCGTCGAAATGTTGAATCAGAGTCCTCCCACTAGCTAACTTGACAGAAAAGTTTTTATGTTTTTAGAAAATTTTCAGATTTTTATTGATTTTATGGATTTTAATAAATATACATATGAATGCGAAGGTAAGAAATGCGTACCGAGTGTACCCCCAAACTTAAACTGGACAGTGTCCTCACTGTCATTGCATGAAGAGATCATTTGAAGGGTCAAAAATTGTCGGTTAGCGATACACAATTTTTATTTTATTTTTTTTCATTTTTGTTTTTAAAGAAAAAAAAAAAGAAAAGAATATACACAAATATGTACAAAATAGTTTATACATACCCCCAAACTTATTTGGAACAGTGTCCACTGTTCTTGGCTGGATAACCGAAGTTTGGAGGTAGGCAGAGGAAGATTAGACAGGGTAAACCGGCTCCTGTAAGAACAGGAGCTCCTCTGTTGGTTCGGCGCTAAGGTACGGTTTGCATCGGTGTCCGTTTACTTTGAAAAATGAACCGTCCTTTGGATTTTCCAAATCCACTGCGCCCTGCGGATACACATTCCGCACAAAATACGGCCCTTTCCAGCGAGATCCGAGCTTTCCAAGATGGAAGTGAAGTCGGGTGTCGTAAAGCAGTACCTGCTGACCAGGTATGAAAGTTTTGCGCAAAAGGTGTTTATCGTGAAACACCTTCGTTCGATTCTTAACGACAACCGCGTTATCATAAGCCTCATCCCTAAGCTCGCTCAGTTCGTTCAACTGCAGCTTCCGATGGCTGCCCGCATCTTCGAGAGACAGATTCAGCTCCTTTATCGCCCAAAATGCACGATGCTCTATTTCGACAGGTAGGTGGCAGGCTTTTCCATACACAAGCCGATAGGGAGACATGCCAAGGTCGGTCTTATAAGCGGTTCGAAATGCCCAAAGGGCATCACTGAGTTTTAGCGACCAATCCTTACAGTTTTTGGAAACCGTCTTCTCCAGTATCTGCTTGATTTGCCGATTTGAAACTTCGGCCTGCCCGCAGGTTTGGGGGTGGTAGGGCATGGATAGCTTATGATTAATGGAATATTTCCGCATCAAGGCCTCGAAAGTCTTATTGCAGAAATGACTTCCATTGTCGCTAATGATCGCTCGGGGGTGCCCAAACCCGGAGAAAATGTTTTCTTTAAGGAACCTAAGTTGTCGTTAGTCCGGCTGGGCACAGCCTCGACCCATTTAGAGAAGTAATCAACAGCGAGAAGGATGTACAAGTTCCCAAAAGAGCTGGGAAACGGCCCCGTGAAATCTATCCCCCAAACATCGAAAATCTCTACAACCAAGATCGGTTGGAGCGGCATCTCGTTCCTCCGGGATATCCGGCCCAAGTGTTGGCACCAGGAGCAAGTCTTGCAATAGTCATGAGCGTCTTTGAAGAGTTGTGGCCAGTAGAAACCACATTGCAAGATCTTCTCAGCTGTCTTTCTGGGGCCAAAATGCCCGCCACATGCTTGATCGTGGCAAAACGACATCACACTCTTGAATTCTTCGTCAGGGACACACCGACGAATAATCTGGTCAGGACAGTACTTGAACAAATAGGGTTTGTCCCAGTAAAAGTGTTTTACTTGGGATAAGAAGCGAAGTTTGTCCTGACTTGACCATTCAGTCGGTAGTAATCCCGTGGCCAAATAGTTCACAATATCTGCGAACCAGGGTTCGCAAGATACTGTCAAGAGCTGTTCATCCGGGAAAACGTCGTCGATCGGAATTGGAAGCGAAGGCGAAGAAGGAAGTCGTGAGAGATGGTCGGCAACCACGTTTTCACATCCTCGTTTGTCCTTAATGATAAGGTCAAACTCTTGAAGCAAGAGGATCCAACGGATTAACCGAGATTTTGCATCTTTCTTCGCAAAAAGATGGCACAGAGCAGAATGGTCGGTGTAGACAATGACTGGAGAGCCGATGAGGTAGGGCTTGAACTTTTCTAAAGCAAATACAACAGCTAAGAATTCCTTCTCAGTTGTTGTATAATTGAGTTGGGCGTCGTTCAGGGTTCGGCTCGCATAATAGATTACGTGCGGCATCTTGTTGATGTGTTGTCCAAGGACAGCACCAATGGCAAAGTCGGATGCATCGCACATAATCTCGAATGGGTGCGTCCAGTCAGGTGAAGAAAGAACGAGAGCAGAAGTGAGTGAGCTTTTCAATGACTCGAATGCAGTCACACAGCTCGAGTTGAAGTCGAATGGCGTATCCTTGGCCAGCAAAAGAGTCAAGGGCCTAGCAATCTTGCTAAAGTCCTTGATGGACCATCTATAGAAACCGGCATGGCCAAGGAAGGCTCGGATATCTCTGACGCATCGGGGAGGAGGTAGATTAGAAATGACCTCAATCTTTGCTTTGTCAACCTCTATGCCAGTTTGCGAGATGATATGTCCTAAGACAATACCTTCGCGCACCATGAAGTGGCATTTCTCCCAATTCAAAGTGAGATTCTTGTCCTTACATCGGGTAAGGACAGCGTCAAGATGCAGCAAACACTCGTTGAAGGAATCGCCGAAGATGGAGAAATCATCCATGAAGATCTCCAGAAATTTTTCCACCATGTCTGAGAAAATTCCCATCATACACCGCTGAAGAGTAGCGGGCGCATTGCATAACCCAAAGGGCATGCGACGATATGCAAACGTGTCGAAAGGACAAGTGAAAGTGGTCTTGTCCTGGTCTTTTTTGGCGATGGGAATTTGATTATAGCCGGAGTAGCCATCAAGAAAGCAGTAGTACTCGTGTCCGGCCAATCGTTCAAGCATCTGGTCAATGAAAGGTAGCGGAAAGTGGTCTTTCCGCGTTGCGGCGTTGAGTTTTTTGTAATCAATGGACACTCGCCACCCAGTTTGGGTGCGAGTAGGGATTAACTTGTTCGCCTCGTTGGTTATGACCGTGATGCCCGACTTCTTGGGGACAACGTGGATGGGGCTAACCCACTGGCTATCAGAGATAGGGTAAATGATACCACTATCTAGACATTTTACGATCTCCTTCTTCATAGCCTCTTTCATGACTGGATTGAGACGTCTTTGTGGATCCCGGGCTGGTTTGGCATCATCCATCAGATGAATGTGATGCTCAACAATCAGGGGACTAATCCCCTTGATGTCCGCCATGGACCAGCCAAAAGCTTGCCTGTTGCTGTGCAAGACCGCGAGAAGGGCTTTCTCTTGCTCGGGAGCTAGAGAAGCCGAAATGATGACAGGGAGGGTCTCGTTCTCACCTAAGTAAGCGTACTTAAGGTGAGACGGCAAAGGCTTGAGTTCGAGCGTCGGAGGTGAAACGATTGAAGGCAAGATTGGTGCAGAGGTCTCGAACTCAAAGGACTCCAGCAAAGGTTCAAAACGAGTGTACGCGACCGAGTTGGATGGTTCAGGTAACTCATCCGGAAATTCGAAGGATTCAAACTTGGGTGGTGAGCGGCTAAGATCGTTGGAGAACGTGAAACACTCGTAGTCGTTGTCGGGCGCAGAAACAGCAGCAGGTTCGAGGAGGAACGCACTAGTGGCGTCAAGATTATCATGATCAAACAGAAACTCCTCGAATTCACATTCTTCTGGGGTGATCTCCTGGATCGAGCAGACGTCCAGTATATGAGCATTAGGTTCGGCGGGCTGATTCCCCAACCTAAAAATGTTGAGTTCAATCGTCATGTTTCCAAAAGAGAGGTTCATCGAACCATTGCGACAATTGATCACAGCATTTGAGGTTGCAAGAAATGGGCGACCGAGTATCACCGGAATTTGATTCCGGGGGTTAGCTACAGGCTGTGTGTCTAATACAATGAAGTCAACGGGGAATATGAAGTCCCCGACTTTTATTAACACATCCTCTAGCTCACCCCTAGGATGGGTGATCGATCGGTCGGCCATTTGGAGAGTGCAGTGCGTGGGTTTCAGCTCTCCGACGCCTAATTGCTCGTATACTGAATACGGAAGCAGGTTAACACTGGCACCAAGATCTAATAGTGCGCGGTTGATGTTCTTATCCCCAATGGTAATTGAAATCGTAGGACAGCCAGGGTCCTTCCGTTTTTGTGGTAAAGATTGGGTAAGAGTATCACTCACAGCACTAGCCAAGAAAACTTTCTTTGGTACCTGAGATTTCCTCTTTTTCGTGCACAAGTCCTTTAAGATTTTCGCGTAGGACGGGACTTGTTGGACAGCATCTAAAAGAGGAATGTTAATGTTAACCTGCTTAAATAACTCCAGAATCTTCTCCATTTGAGGATTTTGTTTATTACACCTCAACCGGTTTGGAAATGGAACATTTTTAAAATTGGTTGAGTCTAATGCTGGAGGAGGAGATTGTGGAGTTGGAACGGATCCCAGAACAGGTGTTTTCGTGGAGTGAGAAGTGGGTCCGTTCAGAGCAGAAGAAGAGGAAGGAGAGCCTTGTGAAGAACGGAGAATAGGCTCAGAAGACGAAGAAGAAGAAGAAGAAGAAGAAGAAGCAGCGGCCGGGGTGTCATCGTTGATCCGTTTGCCAATGTTGTTTTGCAGCATCCTTCCCGATCTCACTATGGTCACGGCACTCACATTATGGTTCTGTTGTTCAAGTGCAACATGTACATTCTGTGGGTGACCGGGATTTGGGAGTGGCTGGGACGGGAGCTTCCCCTTCTCTCGCTCGCTTAAGGCCGCATTCAGTTGTGCAATCTGGGCCTCGATGGTTTTGATGCTTTGCCCGTGAGCGGCAATGTGTTGCACTAAGAATGAATGGAAGACTGGATGTTGGCGGTGGACTGAGTCGATTGTTTAACGAACGCCTCCAGACTTCGTTCGAGCGAGGAAACCTTATCGTTGTTTGACGGAACAAAGTTGTTTGGTGGAAAAGAATTGTTGGGTGCAAAGTTGTTCGTCTGATTTTGGAAAGGTTGGGGTTGGAAGGGTTGCTGAAACTGATGTTGAGTTTGTTGTTGCGCTTGTTATTGCGGCGGAGGGGCCCTTTGGAAATTGTTGCCTTGGAATTGATTCTGATTCTGATTCCAGGTGAAATTGGGGTGGTTCCTCCAACCGGGATTGTAGGTGGAAGAGTATGGATCATTCCTCGATCTTTGCTGAAATGCAGCATTAACCTGATCCTGTCCTTGCAATGGTGGATTGTAAGGACACTCTTCGGTCAAGTGAGAAGGATCGGAACAACAAGCGCAAATAGTACGAAGGGGAAGAACATGGGTAGGAGCAGGAGAAGAGAATTTGCTCTCTATCGCTTCAAGCTTTCTCGTTATTGCAGCCATCTCAGCTTTCATCGCAATAGAGACGTCAAGTTGGTGAATTCCTACCCTAAACTGACCGGTAGAAGTGGAGGTAGAAGAAGAAGAAGTCGGTCTGGTGCTCTCCCATTGTAGCGTTTGCTCCGCAAGGTCGTCAAAGAACTGCCACGCTTCCTCGTCCGATTTCGATAGGAAGTGGCCCTGACAGATGGTTTCCAACAACTGCTTCGTTGCTGGGTTCAGGCCCTCGTATAAGGTTTGGCAAAGTTGCCATTTCTCTATACCGTGGTGAGGACACTGAATAAGAAGGTCTTTGTACCGGTCAAAGCACTTCCAGAAGGGTTCAGAAGGAAGCTGAGAGAATTGGTTGATTTCATTGCGAATCCTTGCGGTTTTATGATTCGGATTAAATTTCTTTAGAAACGCTTTTACAAACTCGTCCCAACTGGTTATGGAATGGGAAGCGGTGCTATACAGCCATTTTTCAGCAAGATCGCATAAAGTGAACGGAATGACCCGTAGATGTATAGCATCGTCCGACAGCTGGGTGGTTTTCATCATGGCACAGACGTTTTGAAATTTGTTGATGAAGATATAGGCATCTTCAGATTCAAGCCCATGAAATCGTGGAAGCATGTTGATGAAGTGGGGCTTAATTTCAAAATTATCCCCATTGGCCGGTGGAAGAGAAAGGCAGGTGGGAAGTGCAGAACGGGTGGGATATAAACGATCCTGGAGCGCGATTCGCTGCGGCGCTACAACAGGCGGTGGTGGTGGGTTATTGGTCTCCGTAGGAGGTGGAACCAATCCAGGGGTAGTCAAAGAGATGTTCGGATTAAATCCTGACATCGCGGAAGAAGAGGTTGGTGAAGGTGAAGGTGAAGATGTATGAACAGAATTCCGGTCAACGTCGGAGTTGGCCGGCAAAGGAAGGGGTGAAAGAGGAGTGGACGGAGTTTCGACGTCTGAGTCGCTCGCGTAGTCGGTAGCGACTAACGTAACGCGGACTAGACGGGCGCTAGTGTCCCGAGTCCAAGCGGACATACACTAAACGAGTTTAGTATAGTCAAAGCGGAGAAGGTGAGGGTAAGAAAACGTCAATGGCGAAAGGCGATGGGTGGTGTGTGAAAAATGGATTTTGGCGACAAAGGTCAAGTTTTTATAAAAGTTTTTGATTTTTTCTTTTTTTTTTTTTAGAAAGAGCTTTACAGAAATATGTACGGACTTACGACTTTAAGCAATCACAAACAAGATATGCACAATCACACCTAGATCTAGTGTCACCTAGGTCTGCTAGACCTGCTCCAGAATTTGATTGTCGAAGTAAAACAGTGTCGAGAAACGGGCTCAAGATACACTGATCACGAGGCCAGGTAAGTGCAGAGATAAGGGGAGGTTTTCCAACGCTTTCGCGAAGTTCCTTAATTAAGTAACCCTTTCTCTTTTGGCGGTTGCGCCGTTAATACTTTCCTAGACACCCCGTAAACAATATACCGTTAAGCGAGGTTCTAAACACGGTTTAACTTCTCCTAATGAGCGCGAAGTCCTTAGGGCTGCAGTCTAGTATTTTTTAATTACAATGGACAATGCATATGCTCTTTGTGATTTTTGGGGTCCTGGGAAGGGTGATGAAATCCCCACCCAATCTGAATTGGTTTCAAGCCCCTTAAGTCCGTATTAAAGAATGCAAAGCGGTAACAAATCAACTGCAAACAATTTTTATTTTTAGCGCGGTACAAAGAATCCTGCACAAGAACAGTTTATTGGAAGGGGGAGAAGATTTTGCGCAAAGAAATCTGCAGAAAACACAGTTTATTGGAGTCCAGAGGAGTGGGAGAGAGAAGAGAGAGACTTACAGAAGTTTTGGGGCCCTGAAACCACCAAGTGGCCACGGATCCGCGGCCTAAGCCAGCTTATGCCGCGGTTCCGCGGCACAATAGTGGGATTGGGCCTTCAATTTTGTTGGGTTTGATGCTTTGGGTGTCCTCTTCTGTTTTTAAGACCCTGAATCTGGATTTGCTTACTGGTTCTGTTCCAGAATCTTAAAGTAGACCGTTTGCTTCGTTTTGTCCGTCGCGGTGTAGCCGCGAAATGTGGGTCTATCTTCCCACGTCTTTGGCACTGAACTTGAACTTCGTATATTCTACGTCTTGGCCACTGAACTCGAACTTCGTATTTTCCTGCACACTTGCACAAAAACTAATCAAAAATAACAAGATGATTTTTTTTTACAACGTATATATATATTTTTTGTTTTGGTTATATTTATATTCACAAGTTAACCCGAAATTACACAAAGAAATAAACTACCGTCTCCCCGGCAACGGCGCCATTTGATTGTTAGATATTCTGTGTGTTCAAGTTTAGTTAATTACCGCAATCAAGACGGTTTCGCTTGTAGCTAGCCGGTTGAGTACGGGTCGTCCGCAGGGAGATGGGAATCTTTTTCTATGTGCTTTAACGAGTTAAGTCCAGTTTTTCAGATTTTGTTGTGATTAATTAAGTGGTAAAATGATATGTAAAGAGAGCTTGTTAGGGTTAGGATTAGGTTAGTTTGAGTTAGGAGTCTTCCACATCTTTCGTTGCCCCTCTTAATCTCGGTGTTACGGTAATCGGCAACAACGGGGATTAGCACGACTAGGAAGGAACTTGCGAGTATAAGCTAGGCTTTCCAACGCATAAGTTCTTCCTTTTGGTGCTTGTCCGTCCGTTCTTGGCTCTTAGCCATAACCTCCGGTTAATTCAACCACAACCGGTCTCACTACGGAATCACCGCTATCATGTAGGATAGGGTGCCGTAAGGAGCGGATTGTGGTTCAATTAACGGGAGTCGAATTAAGCGGTTGGGCAAGGAAAGAGTGAGAGAGATTTCCTTCTCTCAAACTTCCCTTATCCTACCCTAACAAGTATGAAACTACTCACACATCATGATACGGAAAAATAAAACAAAACAAAAGAGGAGGATAGAAAGAAAGAGATTAGAAGATAACAACTAGCTATTTGCGACCTCATCTTGGCAAGGATCAAGCGTAAGCATCATGGTTGTTTTAAGGATAAAGAAAAAGAGAAAAGAAAGAAACAACAAGAAATAACAACAACTAAGTTAACAAATTAAAATTACAATAATTAACAAGAGAACAAGACAAGCATAATAATAAACGGTTCTTCTTTATTCATCATTCTTCACTCAAAAGCTCACTACAAGTTTTAATGGAGAAGAGATGAGAAGAGGAAGAAGAACATGTATTCTAAAACCTAGAGAAAAAATACAAGATTATGGACCCCTTTGGCTTCACAAGTTCTGGACTATTTATAGGCAGGAAACTGAAAATCTAGGACAACATTCTGGACCACATCAAAAATACCAAAATACCCCTGAAATTTTATCTTCTGAGGAGGCCGTACGGCCGCGGATCCGCGGCCTAAGCATGCTTAGGCCGCGGTTCCGCGGCCATATTGGAGACTTAGGTCACCAAAAAAAGGTGACTTGCCCTGGTTTGTAGTGCCCTTTACTCTGGTATATATATTTTCTCATATTTTCTTCACGATTTTTCCAGAATTTCTGTTGAGGGAAAGGTGATTTGATGTGGACTTTTTGTCATGATTTCCTCGAGCTCCGTGTAGATTTCTTAGATCTTGTGCTGCCATTGAGCCTTGTGCATGAAAACGACATTGATTTGACATTTCGTCTCTTAAACTGGTGTGTGGCAACAGACGGATAAAGAGCGGAGATCCGTATTTTATCTGTGGTTGGCAGGAACCCGGATTTTGTCGTGTTTTCCATGAATTTCACCGTTTTAGAACCGAGAACCTGTATCCTGCAATTAACTAGCAAACACGGCTCAAGAGTATCTACCGATATGCAATGTGATAAAAATTGGGCGGTATGAAAATGCAAAAATCTGATATGAACAGGTATGTATTGCCTGAGCACAAGACTTAAGTAATTAATTAGCAATTTAATTACAAGAAGGAGCTTGTAGCTCATTGGTAATACCTTACATTGCTGAACCAAGCCACCAGAGTTTAAATCCCATGCACCACATTATTTTTAATATTTATTTTTTTAAAATTTTTATAGAAGCCCAACAGTCAACTCGTGATAACTCTATATTTTTCTACTACACCCACAAAACTGAAAGTACCAGTGACTACCTCCGGCGACCCCCACCTTCCGAGCCCTCGACTCGGCCGGACTCGACCGAGTCGGCCGGTCGGCCGAGTCGTCAACTATAAATTGGTGCCTCTTCACATGCCCTACCCCCTGCATACTTTAAATCTGCAGACCACATCCAGAGAGCTCCTTATACCCTATTTACTCCAATTTTTAATGATTTTTAATACATTTTACAATTTTTTTTAAAATTAAAACCCTACATCTACCCTAACCTCAGCCTAACCCTATAAATATCACCCCTACTCTCTACCCTCTCATCCCAAACTCTGAGCCAACTCTCTAGAATTCTCAAGTAAACCTTGTGTGCAATCGAAGTGAGCGAAAGGCGCAGCTCCGGCAAATTCTTCGGCGGATTTTCCGGTAACGTCCGTAGGAACTCCCGGCGACGAAACGACACATTGCCGACTCTTTCGGAACCATATCCCTCTTCTAGTTGTCTAAAACTCGTAAGTTCCATTTCTATCTTTCTTTTCTATTCTAAAAATATGGATTTACAAAACCCGATGGAATCAGAACAAATCCGATTTCCGATTCGGTTTATTTATAAAACTTCACTTTTCTTTAATTCAATTATGCTTAAACCCTTTCATATTGACTATTAAACACTAATCAACCAAATTGATCAAATTTCATATCATAAAAATAATTGCTATTTCATTTTACCGTATTTTTCATTTAAATACCACATAGTTTCAATTCTACATTTAACATCACAAAACTTGCTATACCTTTAAGTAGATCACGAGATAATGCCTTACCTTATCACACACTCATATGCAACATAGCACAATACCCTTGGGAATATAGAATACGTGAAAACGACGTCATTGCAAATAAATACCATTTACTTAATAAAACCGTTTTCTAAAAGATTTAGTATTTATATAATCTTTGCAAAGCGCCGCTACAACCCATTTTAGGGAACCCGTTCGGGATGGTGCGGATTATCGCACATCCTCGAGTTTAGTAGTGCGAGATTCAGACCTCCGCAAGGAGCATTCGGTCTCGAAAGATTTAAAATACGACATCTTAAGAAAATAAGATTTTTAGAATATAAAATATATATTAAGATTATTTTTGTATAAATATATGTATATTTATCATTAAAGTACCTATTTTGTTATGATATAAATATTCCACTTTTTTCTAAATATCACAAGAATCAAATTACCTTAAAATACCAGAATTCTATACAAAACCAATATTACAAATAAATACCATTTATCATGAAAATAGGATATTTTCACTAGAAATACCACAATATAAAATCTACATTTATTACAACTCTAAAGACGATTAATAAATACTTGGGGTGTATTTTGAAAACTATACAAGAGTATTTTTACATAAAACCCCCTCAAGTTCTATAATTTACCCTAAGGACCCTTGTAAAGATAGGTTTAAGCGGGACCAATCTCTTGAGCCTTAGGGACCCGTAGAAGTGGGTGCTTTCCTATCTAAGGTAGACAACTTAACAACGGTATTATCAATACGGTAATCGTCTTTGAAAAAGACACAAATCCTGCCGCCCATATGCAGCGGTTACCGATAATATTAAAACAATCAGGACTTCAATTTACTTTTCTAATTGTTTGACTCAGTTTGAGTCTCATTAAAATTTGACTTGAATATGATTCAAGTACAATCTGCAATCTTCAATTTACAATCTACAATATTCTGATTCAACATGAATCCCTATATTCAATTTATTCAATACATTCAATCTACATTGACTGAACCGAACCATGGATATACATCCATTTACATGATTCTACAGTTATTCCACTTACATGATTATACAGTTACATCCTTTTACTGATATCATGGTTTTGGTCAGTCATCCAACTATATTATCTATACAATATAATACAACAATATAATCAAAACACTACGGGGTTTAAGGGGTAGATTGGTACGGAAGGTATTAACAGTGGCACGAGACGGTAAGATTAAGACACCTAACCTATATTCCGTTGTTGTTGTACCGTGGCTTAACGGTTTCATGTACATTCCGTTTGCCCTGGTCTCTAGCATATAGAGACCCCTCTCGTATACACCGGCATCTTTCTGTACCAAACTACAAACAACAGCGTTAACACAACATTACAACAATATAATACAACTTTAAAAGATACATTCTTATTCTGTCTTTTCTATTTCTCCCTTATCTTTAGGACTTACCGAGCGACCTGTTCGCTGACGACATTCTCTTTCTTTCTTCTTTGAATGTCGTCAGGTGACCTGGACACTTCAGAGCTCGAGCCCACTGCTGAAGACTTGGACCAGTTCAGTGAAGACCCCGAGCTCTAGTCATTGTACACTTTCCATTCATTACTTTTCATTTCTGTTATGCCATTATTTAGGCATTGCTTTATTTCAGTTGTATTTACTTTCCATGCACTGTACAGAAAGAATGTGAATAAATAAAGTTGTTATTTTTATTATATCTTGTCTCTTGTGCTTTACTTTTATATTACTTAGATACGCTTTGCGTATTTACTTCACAGTAAATACGTAGCGGCCTCGTCGCGTCCTCTGCCCGTATACTGGGAAGCAGGGCGTGACAGGTTTAAGCCGGATTCTAGTATTATATTATTGGATTTTTATTATCTCATTGTATTCATATTTTTACAGTATGAATACGGGTATGTATATACGGTGAGGGCATTCTTGTAATTTCATAAGACATTGTTTTAGAAGGAGACACCTCATTATTAGATTTATCTATTTTTAGAAATAGATTAATGAGGTGGAAATTGGAGATATTTGTGGCATGGATAAAAGCATGGCTAAGTCATTTTTTTATTCATTTGACTTTACTATTAAAACATAGTTGCTTATTTTCTAAGTAAAATAATCCATGCTTGATTATTGTTTTGACTTAGCCATTCTTTCTTGGCCTCCACAACCTAGCTCGTTTGCACTTGCTCATTCTTTCTCCAATTTTTCTCTCCTCCTTCCTCAAACTCTAACCATCACATGAGTTGTGAATCTTAGGGTTCTTGAGATAAAATACTCCATTCATCTTTCTCTATATCTTCTAAGTTGTCTAGTTTAGCAAACCAGAATCTTAGTTATCTCACACTTGAGCTTGAAGCTTGAACCATAGGCTCTCGGATGGATCATCTTCGACAAAGAGAAGATCGACGATCGAGTTCCATTCAAGCTTTCTAGGAGCCAAGAAGAGGAGAAGAAAATTCAAGCTTGAACCAAGAAGCTAAGAAGGAAAAAGAAGACCCGAAGGACTTGATCGAGAAGGTATAACTCTAATCGAGTAGTTAGAAACCTTCTTGTATTTAGTCGTAGCTAGTTATGATTTAATAAAGATCCTGGGTTGTCTTGGTCGATATTACGAAGCCACTCTTTTGAAATAGAAAAAATAATTTTTTGTGTATTCCGCCTCCTTGTGGACTCGCGGGGTGCGCGACATCGACTTACAACAATTGCCAGGGATTAAAAATATCGATTAAAAGAAACCCGTTTTAAAAAAATATGTATTTTAATGTAAAACCTATTCTTTCAATTAACCATACATATAGAGCATCGTTCTATGAAACCATAGTGTGCGTGTGGGGTAGGTCGTTACCCTGTGAATTTTCCTAAGGTATTTATGCTAATTAAGGGTTATATTAAAGTTCATGGGATTTTAATGAAAAAGTTCATTAAATGAGTATTTCAAATGGAAATTTTCATTATGTTAAGAAGCTAAATGATGTGAATAATGTTAAGAGTGGTTTTATAGTGTTGTTGTGATTTATTTTGCTTATCAAGTAGGTGAAAAGGCTTGAAAAGAAAGTAATATCGGATCTAACTCCAATTTATCGATATGTTTTAAGAATGCGATATTAGTTGAAAAGAAGGAGAGGGGGAAGGACTTACTGGTTGTGTAGTGTTAGAAAGAGGGTAAGGAAGAGGGAGGAGGTCTTGGTCTCGTCGAAGATGCACCGGTTGTAGGAATTTGATCGCTACTTCTCTTAGCTTGCTTGACTCAACTTGAATAGGCTTAACCCTTCTTGACCTTTGAGAATTTTTTGAGGAATTTTCAGAAAAGAGGAGAGGTAGGGTATGGGGTGGTATTCATAGGGTAAAAATGAGAGAGTGTGTGAAATAAAAATGAATTAAAATGGATTTAATGGTGTTAATTAGGGATTTGATGTGTATCTGTTTGATTGCAGGAAAATCAAACAGTGTAGGGGGGTTGAGGTGAGCTGAAAAGACGAGTGTGCAAAGCACCGAGGATTTTGGAGCCATCTGGACCGGCGGTGGAGGCCAAATTGAAGAAATATGCGGTCGGATCTTAGGGTCTCGCCTTGAGATTCTTGCCACGTGTATAGATCTGTGTTTACTCCTCTTTACGCCTGTTTGATTTTTCTGAAATCTTTCGTTTCTCCGTGTATTGCACGTGCAACTCTTGGGCTTCCGAAAAATCAAAAAGAAAAATCTTTAAATAATTTGGGACTGATAGGATTCGAACACACAGACTACATCCCAGCAGTATAGAGGCTTTACCTGTGAGCTACAAGTTTCTTCTTGCTATTATTGAACAAAAATTACTTATAACTCTTACACAGGTTGAAATACCATTTTCTATATATTTAAACAAATAATTCTGTAAAGAGGATTTAGAGTCTTTACATTCTACCCTTCTTATAAAAATTTCGTCATCGAAATTTTTATTTACATAGAGACTAATTTTCAAAAAGGTAAGGGTATCGCGTATGCATATCTTCTTCTCTTTCCCAAGTTGATTCTCCTGGCGAATACTTTCTCCACATCACTCGGACCAAGTTCACCTCCTTGTTCCGTAATGTCTTATCCTTTCGGTCCAGGATCTCAACCGCTTGCTGCTTGCAGGTTAGGTCAGTCTGTACCATGAGCTCTGAGTGATCAAGTATATGGCTGGGATCGCGCACATATCGTTATAGTTAGGATATGTGGAACATATTGTGCACTCTTTCCAATGAGGGTAGTAGTGCCAAGCGGTACGTCACTTCTCCAACTCGTTCGAGTATGTCGAACAGTCCTATATATCTTGGACTTAATTTACCCATCTTGCCAAAACGTATCACTCCTCTGTTTGGAGAGATCTTCAATAATACATGCTCTCCGGGTTAAAATTTCAGATGTCGACATTTTGAAAATACTTCTGTCGGTCCTGCGCTATGCACATCTTTTCCCTGATTGTGCGAACCACATCTACAATCGCCACGATCATCTCTGGTCCCAGAAGTTCACGATCTCCAACATCGTCCCAACTTAGCGGAGAACGATACTTCCGCTCATAGAGTGCTGCGAATGGTACCATTCCAATACTGGCCTGATTAATGTTGTTGTATGAAAACTCCACAAGGTGTAGGTGATCTTCCCACGAACCTCCGACGTCTAACATACATGCCTTTAGCATGTCTTCCAGGATCTGAATTATTCGCTTGGACTGTCCATCTGTTTGTGGATGGTACGCCGTGCTGAAATTCAAACTCGTTCCTAGGCTAGCTTGCAGACTCTGCCAAAATTGTGATCAGAATCTCGTATCACGATCGGAGACGATGCAAACAGGTTCTCCATATAATCTTACGATCTCCTGCAAGAGTTTATGGGTATCAAATATGATACATCTTGAAGGTATAAATCATACTTTAGATTTATACTCACCTTCATATACTTCCTTACTAACGTCTCGGTTGACTAGCCAACTCGAAATGGAATAAAGTGAGCTGACTAGGTGAGTCGATCCGTAATAACCTAAATCGCATCGTTACCCTTCGTGCTGCAAGGGTGTGCAGTCATGAAATCCATGGTAATGTGCTGCCATTTCCATTCTGCGATTGGTAACGGCTGAAGCAGACCAGCAGTTCTGTAATGTTCATCCTTCACTTGCTGACATACCAAATATTTTGCTACGCTCCTTGCTACATCGCGCTTCATCCATGCCACCAATAGTGTTGTTGTAGATCCTTGTACATCTTTGTACAGTTGGGGTGTACCGAATACGGAGAGTTGTGGGCATCTTTCATCAACTCTTCTTGAACAGATCCAACTGGTACACATAAACGGCTTCCATATCGTAAGGATCCATCTTCGTGGATGATGAAGTCAGTTCGTAGTCTACTTTATACTTGTTCCCAGATCTTTTGTAGCTTGGCATCATTTTCTTGAGCTGCCTTGATCTAATTTACAAGAGTGGGCTGGACTTATAAGTTCATCAAAGATGAAGCGCTACCTAGCACAACTACTTCAATCTCCAATCCATGCAGTTCTTGTTGTAGTCTCCGCTGAGCAGTAAGGTTCATTGTTAATGGCTGGCGACTAAGTGCATCAAGAACTATGTTCACTGATTGATGTGAAGATTTTAGTACGTGCGTTTTAAAGTTTAAAGATACCGCAATTAAGACGGTGTCACTTGGTAGCTAGCCGGTTGAGTACGGGTCGGTCTACAGGGAAAATGTGTTCTTTTCTTTAAGTTCTAACGAGTTAAGTCCTATTTTTGGTAGGTTTTGTTTTTAGATCTAAGAATGAGATTAAATTGATTTAAAGTCTTGCTAGGGTTGGAATTACGTTAGTTTGGAAAAGGAATTCTACTCACTGCTTTTAATGCCCTAGTTAAGAATATAGGTGTTAGGGTAATAGTCAACAAAGGGGATTAGCACGACTAGGAAGAAACTTAGTTTCTTCCTTTTGGTCCTTGTCCGTCTTTTCTTGGCTCTTAGCCCCAACCTCTAGTTAATTCAAGCACAACCGGTCTAACTGAGGAATCACCGCTATCTTTTAGGATAGGGTGCCGTAGTGAGCGGTGTATGGTTAAATTAAATAGAGTCCTATTTTATATATTATATGGGGCAAAGAAAGGAGTAAGAGGGATTTCCTTCTCTCAAATCTTCCCTGTCCTAACTCTAACAAGTGAGGAATTACTCACTCATTAGGAAAAGTACGATAAAATTCATTTTTGTTTGTTTATTTTAATAGGTGAACTAGAATGCAAAAAATAAAAGAACAGATAAAATAAATTGCTGGAATTAAAATTCAAATAAAAGAAGGAGATAAAAGAATAACACTTACTTTATTGATACCTCTCAACAACGCATTACAACTTGAATAAAATTTTAATCTAGAAAATTAAAAAGAGGTATGCCTAATTAGGCTTTTGGCTTTCTTATTTATAGATAGGAGAAACCCTAGGTTTTACATCTGATCCATATTGGAATTTACAAAACTACCCTAAGAAAGCCGGGTCAAAGCACCGACACCCACCGACACGTGCACTGCACGGCCGCGGAACCGCGGCAGAAAGCCATGTTTGGCCGTGGATCCGCGGCTGTATTGTGGGCTCTTGGGCTCAATTCTTCAGTGATGCTTCATGTTGCTTTTTCCTTCTGTTTTATTCACTTGGTTCCTTAGAATTTTTTCTACTTTCTTCCAGATTTCCAACAGTGCAGAATTATGTGAACTTTTACCGTGAGCTTCGCTTTGAAGTCTTGAATCTTGTGCTACCCTTGTGCCTTGTGCATTTCAACTGTCTACTCATTTTCATTTGTTCCTTGAACTGGTAGGTGGCATCATACGGATTTATCTATTGTTGGTCGTAGTCTCACATTTTTAGTGTCTTTTCATGAATTTCCCTGTAATGATTTGAGAACTTGTAACCTGCAAATATTTAGCAGACATGGATCAAAAGCACCTATTTATTTGTAATATGATTAAGAATGGGCGATATAATAATGCAAAATTCTGATATGAAAAAATACCCCCAAACTTATCTTTTGCTCGTCCCGAGCAAAACTATTTTTATTCTCAACAAAATCCTAACCTCACTTTCGCACGGAATCGCGATTGCACTGAGCACGTGCAACGAACCGTTAAACCTCTAGGTTTTCCTAGTAGGAGGAGTGTTGTCTCCTGAGGGTTTTCAGTGGATGCTACCTACAAAATCCGATCAATTTGGCCTGTTGACCTTCATTCTTCAATTCGGTGTTCTAACAAGAAATTCTATTATCTTCAACTTAGAAATCATCAACCCATATTTTTCACACTCACTTATCATTTAACTTAAGATCGTATATGTTCTGCAAATTTATTTGCTTTCAGCATCTTTTGAATTTTCCTTTTAAGGTTCCATCTCAACTTAGGAATATTTATCATCTCTACTGAAGGTATAAGCCCTATCTTTCATTCCTATCTCTCATCCAAACCCCAATCATATACCCGTACGTGTGTGTATGTATCACCCCTACACTTGGAAATTCAATTCAAGCTATCATACCCTTGTCCATCGTCCAAAGTACTTTTAGTTGGTGAATTTTAGATGAAATTGCTCATACATCTTTCATGCGACCGTTAATACTTCTTGAGGTACTAACGACCGATTACAAAATATGTTCGCGCATTTAGGCGTAATTCCTCGTATTATAATACCTAAGGCTTTAGCAGTGACTCCCAAACTAGTTGGTCTACGACACTAAGTGATAAAGCACCCTCGCTATATATATATTTTTATTTTATGCAGCCTTAAGTAATTACAAAACCAGTGTTCATTTTTTTATTTACACTTGTACTTTTTATTTTCTTTTCTTTCATATTAAGGATTTTAGACAAGAGCATTTCAAGGTATCCTCTACTATTCCAAGTTTCAAGGTGCGTGTGTATGCTAGTTGTAGGGTATATATTTTCAGAATTTAGACTTAAGGTTCAGAATTATTTTTCAGACTTCACTTCAAATAAAAATTCACTACTCTTCCCTTATTTTGACTTAGCCCAAAAACTGAACTCAAAATTTTGCCTATTTCTAAATAGACTACAAGGACATATATTTTCTACCGTTAAATTTTAAGAAAGGTTATTTTTAGGGTTTTTAATTTACTAAGTTTAGGATCTAGTTTTTCTTAGCTAGTCAACCGTCTTGTCGAACTTAAGTCAAATATAACCAAAATTGAATTTTTAAATTTTTATAATTTTTAAAAAATTTTCAATTTTTTATTTGATTTTATTTTTATATATATATTTTTTTAAATTTTTAATTTTTATATTTCTTTTAAAAAGATGCAATGCGGAATTAAATATGCAAAGAAAGAAGAAACAAATATGTACAAAAAATTAAAATATGCAATGCAATGATAACTATTTACAAACTACCTCCACCCCCAAACTTATCAAAAGCAGTGTCATCACTGCTCATGGCCTTGCCGTCCCCTCGAACGTGAACGGGAACGTTCCTCTCTCGCCAGCAGGGTGGTCATGCCATACTCTATTTTTGTCACTCGCTGATCAAGGTTGGTCACTATCCCTATCAATCTGTCTATCCCCCTTGTGGCTTTCCTAAGTAAACCTGCATATGCTGCAGGGGTAAGCTCTTCCTCGCTCGCGGTCAAGCTGGAGCTGGGTGTTTTAGCGGGTACGTCCTCGGCCGGCTCAGTGCGTGACCATACATCATTTAAGCGTGTGTACGATATGGATACGCCCTCAAGAAGAAGTCTAATGGGGATACCTCCATGCATATAAAACTCAAATTCCTCCACAGGGAGGAAATAGCGACACAGTTGTGTCACCAACATAGCGCATGGGTAATTGGCAGCCCTTTTGCCCGCACCAATCGAATTAAGTAATACCGTGCACACATCATAGCTGGGGTACCTAATCATCAAAGTGTGCACGGTATGAAGGGATGGTGTGAAAAATGTAGTATTGTGCGAACTACCAAAAATGTTATTTTTTGCCCAACGGCACACAGTCAATACGTTCGCAAAAAGGGTTCTATCCTGGATGCCCTTACGTGGCTCCCTCGAACAGTCATTACCCATCAAGGGTAGGTAATCCTCGAATTGGAAGGGTTGGTCATAGGTAGGTAGTCTAGGTATTAAGCTGACTTCATGGATCAAGTCCCTATCGATTGTTATTTCCCTATCCCCCAATTTAGCCTAATGTATCCGTGTTGTGAGAGGCAACCATCCTCCATGCACTCGTAAAATCGGGTGACGAGATCCGAAAGCGCGAAGGAGTTTGGATGGTTAAACAGTAAAAAATTCCATCCGCGCCTTCGGATCTCTTCACCGAAGTAACTTCCAAAGACCGTGTGTACAAAGATTTAGGAAATGTCTCTCTCAAACCGCAGAGTTGGTGCCATGACAGAGAGCAAATTAAAAAATAGAGATTTTACAGAAAGGGAAAAGGAAGTGCAAACCTTCTCTGAAATTTTCAGAGGGTGACGTAGCAAATACGCGGCGGTTGCGCGGCGAGGAGGCACGTATGGCGGCGGTTGCGCGGCGCTCATGAGAGAACTCCCTGAACTTCCTGCTGCGGGTTTTCAGAGAGTGGGAAATTATGGTTTGGTAATTGCAGAGGAGAGGTCGGCTTGTATTTATGGGGGGTATATTTTGGTTATTTGTAAAAAGGTCCTCTTAAAAAGTGTAATTTATTTGTAAATAATTTTTTTTATTTTTTATTTATTTTTTATTAAAACTGAAAATTTACGAAAATACCCCCAAAAATTTAAAAAAAAAATTTATTTTTTTATTTTCAATTTTTTTATTTTGTTTTTATATAATTACAAATGGTATATACCCCCAAACTTATTTGAAACAGTGTTTCCACTGTTTATGCAGTGAAGTTCATGATTAGGGGGGAAAAGAGAACAGTATCGATCTATACAAGGCCTTACACAGGCCAAAAATGAGAACCAACCATTCAAATATTCTATATCTGTAGTGTGTTGGTTGGTGAAAGAATGCGGAGAGGAAAAAATTGGAGAATACGCGAGACCGTATGGGAAGGAAGGTGAAATACGATCTCGGTATATTAGGAGAAGAATGGCGGAAGAGAGAAAAAAGTGTAGTACGAACTTAAGAGTGTAATTTGAGTGAATAAATTAGCACAAATTGTGATGACCGATATGTAAAAAGCGATTGTGCCAGTCTATCAACCCGTCGAGAAATAGGGTCAAATCCCTCAAGATTCGCGAGAAAACATGGGTACGTTGAACTTGGTAAACCAGACATTGAAAATGAAAGTGTAACGGTTTCTTGCAAGGTCGGAACGAGGATGGAGGGAAGTAATTGAGGAAGGGTATCGGGTAAAGATTCAGGAGGGTGTGCGCAGTCATTAAAAGGGATAGAATGAATTGGAAAATCCGACTCCTCAAGTAAAACTGTTTTATCCTCAATAATTTTCTCAATACTCTCCATGCAATTCTCATCAAGACGCATATGAAGTTCGGGAAAAATAATTAATGACTCGGGATGATGAATTGGAGAAAAAAATTCAGTCAAATCTGCGGGTTCATCATCCAAAGTATTCCCAGTATCGATATCCTTAATCATGTGAAAATCAATTTTCTTAGACACCTCATCAAAAGCATGGATATTAATCAATTTAGGTTCTAGAGTGGAGGTGTAGAGATCGAAAGGATTGGTGATTGTTTCACTCGAAACGAACCCTTCACAATCAGGTAAATCAAACACTACAAAGTCACACAACTCATTAATCGTTCTATCTTCAACTGGTGAATCATTTGGAACACTTGATAGACAATCAAAACCGGAGTTGTGGGATTCAATAGGGGATGAGTAGGTTTGATTTGGAAGGGTGTACAGCTCACTCTCACCACTCGAATTCTCAATCTGTTCAACCGCCTCATCATACATTGGAAAATGTGGAGCTAGTTGGAAACTAGCTACCGGGTCACTAGGTTGTATGAAGGCGGCCATGGACGCATTCAAATCCATCATCTGTTGGCTTGACGCTACCATAAAATCTTTCAACGACTATTCTATACCAAACATGGGTTGTGACGGGGTTTCTGTAAAAGATTCAAAGTTGTTTGGAAACGTGAAACTCCCAAATGGCTGTGAAGAAGCAATGTCTAGGGAAGGTGCAAAAGTCGGGTAGGACTGGTAGGAATTGAATGGTTGGACAGGAGTAGCATCAATATTTGGATAAGAAGGTGCATGGAATTGTTGATCCAAAGAATTCGCAGTGGTGAAAGGAGTGAAAGATCGGTTACGAGATTGTTTAATACGTTCAGCAATAGACACGGGGTTTCGGAGTTACAACAAGACTCGAAAAAGGGGTATCAATGCAAGAAAATGGTGAAGGTTGAAATGGTTGATATAAGGTGGATTGCGGAGTCCAACTGGTTGTCCTAGACGTGTCTATTCGATCTTTCAAAGAAATTTTGGGTATGGAGGGGTCGTTCGAAATTCGACCAAACCAAGAAGCGTAGGAAGTAATGTCTGGTTGAGGGTACCAAAATTTGGCAAGAGTTTTGCGAGGTTGGGTACCCATGATGTGATGAGAGAAAGGAAAAGAAAAAGAATGTGATTTTTTTATTTTATTTTATTTTATATTTTTTGTTTTTTTTTTAAAAAAAATTGTTTGATTTTGGAGTTTTGAAATTTTTGAAAGTGTTTTTCTTAGAAAGAGTTTTGCAAAAATTTGTACGGAACTACGACATAATTTCAAACAACCACGGTTTAAACATGCATAATCAAATCTAGAGCTAGGGTCTCCTAAATCAACTAGACTACTCCTAACTGTTCCAAAGCGACAAGTTGTGAGATATCCCTCAAATCACCTCTTCACCACCAGTTGTGGCCAGGTAAGCATAAATGAAGAAAGGAGGGTTCTGCTCACGAATCACCGTGAGACGGGCCTTTTAAAGTTACCTTTCTCACTTGTCTAGCCTAGACACCACAAAATCAGGTTTAGATAAACGACCGAATGCCCACAACCTTCCTCTGTCCTAATGAGCGCGACAGTCCTTAATTGGCTGAGTCTCGATATTTTTTAATTAGCTCAAGGGTGAAGCATATGGTTTTAGTGATTTTTGGGGTCTTAGGAAGGGTAATGAAATCCCCACCCAATCTTGATTGGTGTTATTGCCCCTTAAAAGTCCGTATTAATTATGCAAAGCAGTTAACACACCAAAAACACTTGCAATTTTTTTTATTTGGCAGCGCAAAGAATCCTGCACAAAAACAATTTATTGGAGAGGGGGAAAGGTTCTGTGCAAAGAAACCTGCAGGAAAATTCGTCAGTGGAGTTCAGGGGGTAGGAGAGAACACAAAAAATACTCATAGAGAAAAAATGGGATGCTGACGTAAGCAGTTGACCGCGGTTCCGCGGTCAAACGTGCAATTGTGCCGCGGTTCCGCGGTGCTTCTGAAGGTTGACGTCGTCAAATTTGTTCCCTGTGCTGAATTGGTTCTCCTCTTTTTGTTTAGATCCCCTATTTCTGGATTTGTTCACTGTGTTGCTGCAGATCTGAATTAGAATTTTTCTCCAAGCCTACACACTCACACAAAAACCTTTCAAAAATAACAAGATGATTTTTATTTTAATTTTTTTTAAAATTTTTTTTATATTATTTTTTTTTCAATTTCAATTAACCCGAAATTACAAAAAGAAAATAACTACCGTTTTCCCCGGCAACGGTGCCATTTGATTGATGTGAAGATTTTATTACGTGCGTTTTAAAGTTTAAACATACCGCAATCAAGACGATGTCGCTTGATAGCTAGCCGGTTGAGTACGGGTCGGTCCACAGGGAAAATGTATTCTTTTTTTTTAAGTTCTAACGAGTTAAGTTATATTTTTGGTAGGTTTTGTTTTTAGATCTAAGAATGAGATTAAATTGATTTAAAATCTTGCTAGGGTTAGAATTAGGTTAGTTTGGAAAAGGAATTCTACTCACTGCTTTTAATGCCCTAATTAACAATATAGGTGTTAGGGTAATAGCCAACAAAAGGGATTAGCACGACTAGAAAGAAACTTAGTTTCTTTCTTTTGGTCCTTGTCCGTCCTTTCTTGGCTCTTAGCCCTAACCTCTAGTTAATTCAAGCACAACCGGTCTAACTAGGGAATCACCGCTATCTTTTAGGATAGGGTGCCGTAGTGAGCGGTGTGTGGTTAAATTAAATAGAGTCCCATTTTAAATATTATATGGGGCAAAAAAAGGAGTGTGAGAGATTTCCTTCTCTCAAACATTTCCTATCCTAACCCTAAAAAGTGATGAATTACTCACTCATTAGGAAAACTATGATAAAATTCATTTTTGTTTGTTTATTTTAATAGGTGAACTAGAATGCAGAAAATAAAAGAACAGATAAAATAAATTGCTGGAATTAAAATTCAAATAAAAGAATGAGATAAAAGAATAACACTTACTTTATTGATACCTCTCAACAACGCATTACAACTTGAATAAAATTTTAATCTAGAAAATTAAAAAGAGGCATGCCTAATTAGGCTTCTGGCTTTCCTATTTATAGATAGGAGAAACCCTAGGTTTTACATCTGATCAATATTTGAATTTACAAAACTACCCTAAGAAAGCCGGGTCAAAGCACCGACACCCACCGATAGGTGCACTGATACGTGCACTGCACGGCTGCGGATCCACGGCCGTATTATGGGCTCTTGGGCTCAATTCTTCAGTGATGCTTCATGTTGCTTTTTCCTTCTGTTTTCTTCACTTGGTTCCTCAGAATCTTTTCTACTTTCTTCCAGATTTCCAACAGTGCAGAATTATGTGGACTTTTTCCGTGAGCTTCGCTTTGAAGTCTTGAATCTTGAGCTACCCTTGTGCCTTATGCATTTGAACTGTCTACTGATTTTCATTTGTTCCTTGAACTGGTAGACGGCATCATACGGATTCATCTATTGTTGGTCGTAATCTCACATTTGTAGTGTCTTTTCATGAATTTCACTGTAATGATCTGAGAACCTGTAACCTGCAACTATTTAGCAGACATGGATCAAAAGCACCTATTTATTTGTAATATGATTAAGAATGGACGATATAATAATGCAAAATTCTGATATGAACAATCACCTTTCCAAGATGATACTGTAGGTTGATGTCGAAGTCCGCCATGAGTTCTAGCCATCTTCGCTGCCGCAAGTTGAGTTCCTTCTGAGTAAATATATACTCTTTACTCTTTTGATCAGTGTATATATCTACTCGCTCTCCCAATAAATAGTGACGCTAAATCTTGAAGGCAAAGATGACGGCTGCCAATACCAGATCGTATGTTGGATAGTTGTCTTCATGAACTTTTAACCGCCTTGATGCAAAAGCCCCAACTTTTCCATGCTGATGTAGAAAACATCCTAATCTTTTACCGGACGCATCACAATGCACATCGAATCCGCCAGATTGATCCGGTATTACAAGAATAGATGCAAAGGTTAATCTTGACTTGAGTTCTACAAAAGCCTTCTCACATGCTTCTGACCACACGAATGCTTCGTCTTTACGTATGAGCTTGGTCAGGGGTGATGCGATCTTTGAGAATCCTTCAATGAAGCGTTGGTAATATCCTGCTAAGCCCAAAAAACTTCTTATATCTTTTGCCGTCTTTGGTGTCGGCCACTCGCTGACAGCTGACACCTTAGCTGGATCCATAGAGACTCCTTTGCCTGAAATGATATGTCCGAGAAATCCGACTTGATCTAACCAAAATTCACACTTGCTATACTTGGTGTAGAGTTTGTGGTTTCGTAAAGTCTCCAGGACAATGTGTAAGTGCTCGGCATGTTCTTTCCGATTCTTTGAATACACCAAGATATCGTCGATGAAGATGACAACAAACATGTCTAAGTACTCTGGGAAAACTTGGTTCATCAGGTTCCTAAAGATGGCAGGTGCATTGGTCACTCCAAATGGCATTACGAGGTATTCATAATGGTCATAACGAGTCCTAAATGTCGTCTTTGTAATGTCGGACTCATTGACCTTCACCTGATGGTAACCCGAACAAAGATCTAGTTTTGAAAAGAGACAAGATTCATTTAACTGATCGAAAAGGTCATCGATGCATGGTAGTAAATACTTGTTCTTAATTGTCACTTTGTTCAGAGCTCGATAATCTACACACATCCAGTAGAAACCTTCCTTCTTTTTCACTAGTAACATCTGAGATCCCCAACTTGAATTACTGGATCGAATCTAACCTTTCTTCAGTAGTTCGTCCAACTGAATACGGATCTCCTTCAATCGTTCCAGACTTAATCGGTGTGGTGCTTTGATTACAGGTTGTGCACCAGCTTGTAAATCAATACTAAATTGAAGTGTTTGATTGGAAAGCAAACTTGATATGTCTTCAGAGAATAAATCCTCGAACTCTCGAACTACCTCAAGTTTTTCTTCTTCAGCTGGTAGAGGGAACACTTCTGCATTCTTCGGTTTAGCATGGTAGCTACCTGGCTCCAAAGTTCTGTCTCTGCTTTTGAAATAGAAGACTTGGTGATCTCGTATCTTAAATACTACCCTCATTTGACGGCAGTCAATGGTAGCATAAAATACTCCCAGCCAATCCATTCCCAACACAATATCAAAATTTAGTATGTCCAGTACTTTGAAATTTACGTAGAATTCTCGACCATAAACTACAACTGGACACTGATCATATCCTAAAGATGCCTTCATGGCACCATTACTAGAACTGACATTCCAGCTTGAAATGAGTGGCTTCACAGGAATCGTGTGCGTTCTCACGAATCGTTGTGACATGAAGCAGTGTGAAGCTCCAGTGTCGAAAAGTGCGAATGCAGGAAGGGTGACTACTAGGATAGTACCTAAGTTGTGTGAAGTTGTATTTAGATATAGGGAAAGTATAGCAATGCACAAGAATTGAAAGGTTGAAAGGATGGGAGAATTTATCGGTGATGGCGTGTCCTGTGGCTTTGGCCTCCTCGACCGTCATTGTAAAATCCTGTCGTCTCGGTACATTCCTCCTTACCAGAGGAACTTTCCTCTGCCTTGAGACACGTTTCTCTGTGCCTAATGGAATTGACGCTAAGGCTATGCAAGATGTCCACGTAGAGCTGGTGCAGGAAGAGCTAAGGGAGGTGCAGGTGCCTGAATGGCTGGCTTCTGCGGAGCTGGAATTGCGGGTCTGGGTGCTGGTGCTTTGTTACTACGATATGGGCATGCTCCTATAGCATAAGTAGATGTGCCATAAATCAAATACAGTCCATTTGCACGTCTGCAGTCTTTCGCCAAGTGTCCAGTTCTCTTGCAGTAGAAACAGAAATCTGGACTGGACCGGTTAAACGATCCTCCTGGCCTCTTGGGTGCAAAATTCGGCCTAGAAAACCCTCCTTCCGTCATTTGGGTAGCAAGGCATTTGATTCCGGCTGCTTGAAGCTTACCCTTCTTCTTGACCACAACTTCATAACGGCGTGGTGCCTTTAGTGCGAGTTCATGAGTTGGATAGTCGCTTGTGGCTGAAGCTACCTGAATCTCCAGGTCTAAACCCTGTTGGAATCGTCTAACCCGAATCTCATCGGTCGGGATCAAGTGTGTCGCAAACCTGATAAGATGTTGATATCAGGATCGTGATGTGTTTTAAAGAACAAAATTTAATACGAATTCTTTACCTGCTGAGCATAATGAATTCGGCATCATATTCATCCACTGATTTTACCAACATGGAGCCTTGTTGCAGATGGATGAATTGTTGTTCCATCTCAAAACGAGCAGTCTCGAGGAAAAACTTCGCATCGAACAGATCGCGTAACGCCTTCCACTCTATTGGTTGTGTGAGACGGCTTTCCACCAGACTCTTGCATTGTCAGTGAGCTGGAGGTTAGCCACACAAACCCAAGCCATGACTGGTACCTACACTGCTACAAGGTCGTCCTCGATATTTTGGGCCCATTCTTCAGCCTCAAGAGGACTCACTTTCCCTAAAAATTTCCTTGGATGAAATGCACGAAATTGCTTTACTCTAGGTGCTTCGGCTTCCGGGCGGTTCATTAGAATAGCAGTCTACTGCTGCTGGCCCTCCAGAAGACTTTTGATGGCTTCTAGAAGCACCGTCTATTCATTGATCGGAGCACCAACGGTAGGGACAAGTGATAAGGTATGTGGTGGTGTGTTGCCGTTGACGTTGGTGCTGGTGTTGTTGGGAGAATCCATTATCTTGATAGAAAAGGAAAGGTTATGACAGATTCAAGAAATTTGATATGCTCGAAATATATAGTTGCTGATTCTTATAATTCTTTTGATATATTGCTTAAGACTTCATACGGAACTGACCTGCATGGGCCGCCAACAAAACCTGTCACGCCCTGCTTCCCAGTAGACGGAATGGCAAGACCGCAACGTATTACTATGAAAATGCGTTAAGCGTAATTAAGTAATATAATAATGAGCAAGAATGACAAGAATAATAAAATGAAACAACTTTATTTACATTCAACTTTACACACAACTATTTGTAATAAAAAGATATATTGATAAAGCAAATGTCTAAACAATGGCATAACGAAAGTAAGTACAGGTAGTAAGAAGCTAGTAGTCTGGCTGAGTAGCAAATTGGTCCAAGTCTTCATAGCGCAGCTCTATGTCCTCAGAGTCCGGTCCTCCTGACGAACATTCCAAAGAAAGAAAACAGAGAGGAATGTCGTCAGCGAACTAGCGCTTGGTAAGTCCCAAAAAATATAAGAGAAGAAAGTATATAATGTGAATAGAAACGAAATAAACAGTGGACAGGCAAAGTTGTATATGATCATTCACAGGTATAAGATAGTTATTCTAACATGGTTATTTATAGTTTGATAAAGAAAATATTCATGTATACGAGAGGGGTCCATCTTACCCTGTGGACTATGGTAACATGTAGTACAAGGTATCGTCATAACCAACGGGACAACGTCACGTTAATTCATGTAGGTGTCTTTTAAAGTGACCTCTCATACCAATCTACCCATTTCGTACCAATCTACCCATTTATCCCCGCGTATTGTATTATATAGATTAAGGTTACAGGTTTTAGCCGAATCCATGGATATACAATGTACAAGTTCATGTTCCAGATGTAATCATGTATTCAGGTATTCATGTCAAGTTCATGTCAAGTTAAACAATAGTTCGGTCAACTCGAATCAAGTATTCAAGTTTGAGTTCGATATATGAATTCAAGTGTTCAGGTTAATGATCATGTATTCAAGTTCGTATTTGATTTTGGATTCTGGTTTGAGTTTGGATTCAGGTTGAAGTCAGAATCTTATGAAAGAATTTAGTTCTTGAAATTTTTAGGTTCGGGATAATTGGCAATTACTGCACATGGACTGCAGAATTTGTGTCTTTTTCCAAGACAATTGCCATTGATAACTCGGTTAAACTTTTCTGACCTGAATAGGCAAGCACTCACTTTCTCTGGCTCTCTATTGCTCAAGAGAAATGATACCACTTAAACCTATATTAATTTAAAGTCTTTAAATATTTATTATTTTTTTGTTTACATTGTATTTATATTGTTTGCATCTCTCGAGAGGGTTTTATGAAAAATACTTTAGTATTGTTTAAAAATAAATCTCAAGGGTGATTTATAATATTTAGAGTTTTTATGAAGATATATTAGAATTGTTGGGGTGTTTTAGTGATAAAAACCTAGTTTTTAAAAGTGTATGGTATTTTTATGAAAACTAGCCCTTTTAAAAATTTGATGGTATTTTATTAAAATTTTAATCTTTCATTTTAAAAATATAGTTTCATAATATGTATTTATTGAAAATACGGATACATAGTCTTATATAATTTTCCAAAAATTTTAGTTTTGTTTAGAAAAATTCGTATTTCTTAAAAACGTATTTTTATTTTCTTTCGAGACCGAATACTCTGAGAGGAGTTCTGCATCTCGCTCTACTATCCTAAACATGTGCAATAATTCCCACCAACTATTAGCGGGTCCCCTAACGAGAGTTGTAGAGGCGCAATTGCCAAGGATTAAAAATATCGATAGAAAAAACCCGTTTTAAAAAAATATGGTATTTTAATGTAAAACCTGTTCTTTGAATTAACCATACATCTAGAGTATCGTACTATGAAACCATAGTGTGCGTGTGGAGTAGATCGTTAACCCATGAATTTTCCTAAGATATTTATGCTAATTAAGGGTTATACTGAAGTTCATGGTATTTTAATGAAAATGTTCATTATATAAGTATTTCACATGGAAATTTTCATTACGCTAAAAAGCTAAATGATATGAATAAGGTTGAGAGTGGTTTTATAGTGTTATTGTGATTTATTTTGCTTATCAAGTAAGTGAAAAGGTTTGAAAAGAAAATAATATCGGATCTAACTCCACTTTACCAATATGTTTTAAAAATGTGATATTGGTTGAAAAGAAGAAGAGAGGGAAGGACTTACTGGTTGTGTAGTGTTAGAAAGAGGGTAAGGAAGAGGGAGAGGGCCTTGGTCTCATAGGAGATGCGCCGGTCGTCGGAATTTGATCGCTACTCCTCTTACCTTACTTAACTCCACTTGTATAGCCTTAACCTTTCTTGAATTTAGAGAATTTTTCGAGAAATTTTCAGAATAGAGGAGAGTTAGGACACGTGGTAGTATTTATGGGGTAAAAATGAGAGAGTGTGAAATAAAAATGAATTAAAATGGATTTAATGGTGTTAATTAGGTATTTGAAGAGTCTCTGTTTAATTGCTGGAAAATCAAACAGTGTAGGATAGTTTAGGTGAGCTGAAGAGACGAGTGTGCAAAGCACGGAGGCTTTTGGAGCTATCTGGACCGGCAGCGGCGGCCAAATTGAAGAAATGGGCGGTCGGATCTTGGGGTCTCGCCTCGAGATTCATGCCATATGTATAGATCTGTGTTTACTCCTCTTTGCGCCTGTTTGATTTTTCTGAAACCTTTCGTTTCTCCCTGTATTGCATGTGCAACTTTTGGGCTTCCGAAAAATCAAAAAGAAAATCTTTAAAAAATTTGGGACTGATAGGATTTGAACACATAAGGTAGTCCCAGCAGTGTAGAGGCTTTACCAGTGAGCTACAAATTTCTTCTTACTTTTATTAAACAGAAATAATTTATAACTCCTATACAGACTGAAATACCATTTTCTATACATTTAAACAAATAATTCTGTACATGGATATTATGGTCGTTACATGTTTATACGTGCAGAGTTCTGGTTAATTATGTGTACTAGTTGCACAGAATTTAATCGGATGGAATATAATACTAGCGGAGTTAGAATTAAGTCAGTTTGTTAAATCGGATATTGATATAATACTAGTATTATATTAGTAATATTATTTTATCTTTTGGATATTCATATTTTGATATGAATACGGGTATGTATATACGGTAGAATATATTTTTTATTTATACAAAATACCCTAGAAGAGGACACCTCATTCTAGAATCCACCTTCTATCATTTAGATTAGGATTAATATAAATCTTCTTTATTTTTATCTAATGGAATATTATCACTTATTTAAATCTAAATCTATATTTAAATATGAGATTTATCTATAAAATATTTTCTTTTATCTAAATCTATATTTAAATAAGAGATTTATCTTAATTTTATCTATAATAGCTAACTATCTTAATTTTATCAATGACCGGCGGCGTATCTTAATTTTATCTATAATAGCTAACTATCTAAAGGAAGGTTCTCTCATCAAAGAAAAAATCGACTTGATTATAAGGTTCAGGGGAGGCGAGAGGCTACTCCATAGGGATTAAGTCGGTCATTGATGATGCTCAATATCGGTGATCTCCCAGATCATGGCACGTGGCAGATGACGTGTCCTAGAGCATGCAAGAAAGGGCCTACAGTGGCCGACCAGACCACACCTATGCTCGTCCTACCGAGCATACACTGGCTCACCTACGAGCCCCCTGCATAACCGGCCTCCTCAGCCTCACAGCTCGTCCCCGGGCTACAGCAGAACCAAGATACCTCGGCTCTCCTGATCGTCCGCGAGATCTCCCGCCGAGGTCATCTTCCTCGGTCTCATCGACCGACCAGCGGCACCACTCACAGGCGCAACCGCCATCCCACGAATCTCGCCATGCGCGAGATATCCGCCGACCACCTCCTACGTTCCACGCCATCACGATCCCCATTAACGAGCCCGTCTCTCCATTAATGGGAGATCCCGCTCATCACGCGGGCGTGACATCGGGAGCGTAACGGTCGGCGTGATTCTCGCACCTGTCCTGCCTGCTGCTACCGCTATATAAACCCCTTCTTCAGACGATTCAAGTAATCTATTTTTACTCCACTAAGCCGTTACTCTGCTCGGATTTCCTCTCTAACTTGATCGTCGGAGGGTCCTCGGTGGTATAACCATCCCGGGACTTCCTTGCAGGTAGCTCGGCAACAACTAACCTCAAACCCATTGAGATCCACACGCTTCAGGAGCCTGCCTCCAGATCCAATCTCAGCCACCCATCGCAGCCATTAGCAGATCAACGGAGGGCAACATCTGAAGGAGATCTACGCCTCCATCAGCTGGCGCCATCTGTGGGAAGACTTTGATTCCATAAAAACAAAAGTTCGCCTTCCGATATCAACCTAATGGCGAGCAATCATCACGACGATCCAAGTACCAGTCCCGCCTCCCCCTCAACGGAGGCGCGGACGAACCTCCTCCGCCGAATACCATCAACGCCCTCGTCGGCCGCATAGACTAACTCGCGTCTGTTGTGGAGGCGCTGATCCGCGTCCAAACGGCGGGAAAAGATCACCAAGTCGCCGCTCCCCCGCCTCGGGACCAGAACCCTTACCGAGAAAGAGAAGACTCTGTTCGTGTCGGTGCTGCCGACCACCGCCTCCCTACCTCCCGCGGCCGTGGATCTCCCGGGCCAATACGTTCTGAGACCCACTTGGCGCCCCACAGTTCCACGCCGAGGTCCGTCGCCAGAGCACCTCTCCCCGAGGTCCTCCGCGCACTTGTCCCTCCCGAGGAGATGTCTGTCAGCTCGCTTTTTGCCAGTCATGACCGACACCCCCTCCCTCGACGGGGGCGCGCGGACGGGACTCGCTGCGGCAGCTCGAAGGCCACCTCACCGAGGGATCTAAGGAACCTCATTGAGAGGAATCGAAGCCGCGGCCAGACGTAAGCCTCCAACAGCAGAGGCCTAGGATCAGAATGCGCCGAATCGTTGGGGTACCACGGCGACTCGATGCCCTCGAGAAGAAGATCGAGGGTATGCATCGGGAAGGTCAGCGCTCGAGCGACGGGGCTAAGTACGCCGCCGACTCGCTCACCAAACCGTTCACTGAGGAGTTGCTCACCGTACACATCTCCTCTCGCAACAAGCCCCCGAAGGTCTCCCTCTTCGACGGCAAATCTGACCCGAAGGACCACTTGGATGCATTCACCGCGGGAATGAGCTTCCAAGACAACTCCGATGCCGCCCAGTGCCGAGCCTTCCCGACCACTCTCATCCGATCGGGACGAGACTGGTTTCGAGGACTCGAGCCACGCTCGATCTCAACCTTCGATGAGCTGGACACCCAATTCCTCGGCCACTTCGTTGGGAACAGGCGGAAAAAGCGCACAGTTGACCATCTCTTCACGATCAAGAACGGGGACAAGGAGACGTTCAAAGTATACGTTACCCGCTTCTACAACGCCCTTCTTGAGGTCCCAGAGCACCGGGATGAAACGGTCTTCACGGCACTGAAGTCTGGTCTTAGACACAAGGAGTGGCTACGCTCCATTGCATTGGCGCAACCTAAGAGCATGGTCGAGGTAAAGGCCTGGAGCGAGCACGAGGTCCAGCTCGAATCCGAGGTGAACGCAAATCTTCCCCGGGCAAAGCAAACCGACCAAAAGAAGAGGGAAAGAGAAGAGAGAAGGGGACCTGAGCGGCAAAAACCCTATCTCCCAAAATTCCAGGAGTACACCCCGCTCAACGTCTCCTAGGCGGTGCTACTAGAGGAGGCCGAGGGCGAAGGGTTCTTCAAGCTTCCCTTGATCCCGCGTATGGCCTCAAAGCGAACCCGGGGCCTCTACTGCGGTTTCATCAGGTCTCTAGGCCACTCCACGGAGAGCTGTAAACAACTCAGAGACTACATCGAGGAGCTTATCCGTTCGGGGCACCTCGCAGCGTACTTGAGGGACAAGCGGCAATCTGACCGTGAGCAGGAGCAGCGTCCCCCACCTGCCGAGCTAACCATCGGCCAAATCATGGTCGTGATGGCCGAGGATATGCCTGGTACCCATGAAGCTCGGTACCCTATGCCGGGCATAAATACCAACAGACGTCCGGTGGGCTCAGGCCGCACGAATAAGAACATCTACTAGCGTGTATTTTCTTTTCAGAGCAATGTACATGTTTCTTGGGATCTTATGTTTATATAATAAAGGGATCGATAAAGCATTGCAGGAAAGAAAAAGAATCTTATTCATTCAAAAGGTACTATGGGCTCCTCAGCCGTACATGCAAAAAAGAGAAAATTACAACAGAGGGGGAATGGGGTGCAGAGAGCACTGCTCGTGGTACTCTGAGCATATTTCCTCCAGCCGAGCCCTCACGGCGACTAACCTCTGCCTCCGACTCCCCCGCGAGCATCGGCGTCGAGCCTCAACTGGTAGCACTCAAGGATGAGTACCTCCGAGCGGTTTAGCCGGCTCGCAGAGATCAGGCCAAAACGCCTCAGTGACCTCAGCTTTCCCACGGCCTCGTCTTTCAGCAATTCAGACAAGGGGTTGTAGAGCCCCGGTGACGCCTTCCTAATGGAGTACATCAACAGTTGAAGGAAGGGGGAGCGTCGGGGGAGCAATCGGCCGAAATGATCCTCGATGCGACCTATCACCAACTACACCATGTCATTAGTGCAGTACTGGTCGTAGAGGTACACATTCTCGAAGTTTATGATATCGGGGATGGTGAAAGGGAAATCCTCCATTCTGGCGTTTCGGGTGTGAGGAAAGGTGTAATCAACGCTCCCTCCGTTTTATAGCCCACAACGCCTGGAAGTCCAACAGTCGCCCGTTTCACCCGCAACACAAGCGCCACGCGGCAAACGTCGCGCCTCCCTATGCGAAACAGAAACGGCGCTACTCTGGCACTTCGCCTTCACCACTCCCTCGGACATGTGGCTCCCGCGACTGTCCAACTCCTTGGTACTCACCTTGGGAAGGTCGGATAGAATCTCACCAAGAGGCAACCGAGCAGCTTCACTGCTCGGTCCTTCCTCATGGAGCTAAGACCTCACTATGAGGCAGCCGAGCGGCTACCCTGCTCGGCTATCCCTGGCTGGAAGCTCGTCTACCCCACAACGCCAGGGATCTAAGCCCTCACTAAGAGGCAGCCAAGCGGCTACCTCTCTCGGCTATCCCTGGCCGGGAGCTTCCCTACCCTAACAACTCCAGGGATCAAAGCCCTCAAAAAGAGGCAGCCCAGCAGTTACCCTGCTCGGCTATCCCTGGCTACGCCAGGGATCTAAGCCCTTAACAAGAGGCAGCCCGACATCTACCCTGCTCGGCTATCCCTGGCCGGTAGCTCACCTTCCCCACAACGCCAGGGATTTAAGACCTCACAAAGAGGTGACCGAGCAGCTTCACTGCTTGGTTCATCCTTGGCAGGCCTCCCACGGCCCCTCCAACGCCAAGGATCGAAGCCCTCATGATGAGGCAGCCCAGCAGCTACCCTGCTCGGCTATCCCTGGCTGGTAGCTTCCCTACCCCACAACGCCAGGGATCAAAGCCCTCGCCAAGAGGCACTGGGCAGCAACCCTGCTCGGCCATCCTTAAGGACAAAAAGCCCTCGCCAAGAGGCACCGGGCAGCAACCCTGCTCAGCCATCCTTAGTAGGCCACTTACGGCCCCTCCCGCGCTAAGGATGAAAAGTCCTCAAAAGAGGCAACCGGGCCCACCCTTGCTCGGTTATCCTTGGCTGGTAGCTCCCTACCCCAACAAACTAGGGATCAAAGCCCTCGCCAAGAGGCACCGAGCAGCTACCCTACTCGGCCCCATCCTTAGTAAGCCACTCACGTCTCCTCCCGTGCTAAGGATCAAAGCCCTCGCCAAGAGGCACCGAGCAGCTACCCCGCTCGGCCCCATCCTTAGTAGGACATTCACGACCCCTCCCACACTAAGGATCAAAGCCTTCGCCAAGAGGCACCGAGCAGCCACCCTGCTCGGTCCTATCCTTAGCAGGCTGCTCATGCGCCAAGGATCAAAGCCCTCGCCAAGAGGCACCTAGCAGCTACCCTGCTCGGTCCCATTCTTAGTAGGCCACTCACGGCCCCTCCCGCGCTAAGGATCAAAAGCCCTCGAAAGAGGCAACCAGGCCCACCCTTGCTCGGTTATTCCTGGCTGGTGGCTCCCTACCACAACACACTAGAGATCAAAGACCTCACCAAGAGGCACCGAGCAGCTACCCTGCCCGGTCGATCACCAGCATGCCACTCTAAGCTTCCCACACTAAGGAACATGACCTCACCATGAGGCATCCGGTTCTACGTCTCAGCAATCTCCACCTCGACTTCGGGGCTATGGAGATACCGTCTTTGCACCGATCTTTGCACATTCGGCAAGCGAACAGATTCAACTCGATGTGTGATCACTAGACAGAGAACCGACATAAAACGAAGGCAGTACTGCGAAAATACGAGTGTTTACCGACAAAGGAAAATACAAGCACAAACAGTACTGCAAAAACAAAAATCTTCATTCACAAAGTCAAAGTTTTTACAAGGGTATTGTGGGCTCCCCAGCCTTAAAAAAATGCCCGAAGGCTTACAAAATACCTGAGGCAACAAAAAGAATAAAAAAGCATGAAGACAAGGGGCTTCAGGCCTCATGGCCGGGCGCAACCTCAGGAAGCCCAGTGCCCACCATAGTAGCCTCGGCGTCGCCCTCGTCGGGTATCTCCTCGGGGCCATCCTCCTGTTCGTCATCCCCTTAGGGATATTCGGCTCGGAGCTATTCGTCAGCGAACTCCGGCATCCGAGCCTTGACGGCGTCGAGGACTTCGTTCCAGATGGCGGTGGAGGCCGAGGTTAGGATGGTGTAAAATTGTTTCGATTGCTGGAAGTTCTCCACCGCCTTCGCCACTTTGAGGTCGGCTCGCTTCACCGCCTCTCCCGCAGCCTCCAACTCCTTCCGGAGGGTGTTCACGGACTTCTTCATGGTGCTGACGAGCACCCTGGAGTCCCAAAGCTTGGCCTCGGCAACCTGGGCATACTTACGGAACCTGGCAACCTCCTGGTTTGAGGCCGCCACCTCCTGCTTCACAGCCGCTGCCTCCTGCCTCACGGCCGCCGCCTCCTGCTTCCCGGCCACCACCTCGCCCTCAAGGGCAGCGACCCTCGCCATCGCCGCCTCCATCTCCCGTTTCGAGCTCTCCCCCAGCGAGGAAAGCTCGCCCGCAGCTCGCATCGTCGGGGCTATCTCCTCCTGCTCCATACGGACGACGATAGCGACGTGCTGGAGGACCTGAGGAAATCGGAGGGGGGTCAGGAAGAAAAAGGGGCACCAAATTTCGCAAGCAATGAGACGATGTACGAGCACTAACCTGCACGACCTCTTGGGCAATGGACGCCATTTGTGCCTTCAGCGTCCCCCATGGACCCGGTCCCCGGCCGACCTCTCCATGTCATGCAGTAAGCTGTCAGCAATGGAGAGCCCCGAGGGCACCTCAAAGCGGAGCTCCTCCTCATCCACCAAGATCGGAGAGGCCGGAGTCCGCGGAACTGTTCGGGGGAACCTCTTGAGAGACGACGGCGGGGAGCTCGTCTCCACCTCCGAAGCCTGGGCATATTTTCCCTAAACCCTTTTTCTGCTCGGCGCCTGGCCGGGCTCCGGGGCGCGACCCGCACTCGAGCGCTGGGGTGGGACGGCTGCGGGGGGGGTGAGCCGGGACCGGCGTCTTACGAGAAGAGCTGGCTCCTCCAGCCTTCAACCCTTTCTTCGGCTTGCGCATGGCTGCTCGGAGGAGGTCCACGTCCAAGGTTTCTGCACAAGACAAGATATAATGGAATCAGCGACATAAACAGAAACAGAAACAAACATAAGCCTAATTTACCGACGAACTGGGTGGGGCTGAGCCCGGCCCAACTAAGGGCCCGCTCAGAAAGAAGCATGTCAGCCCGGGGAATAGGCTCCCACCCCGCCACCCTCACCGCGTCGGGGTCATTGGACAGATTTCCTGCAGGGTTACTTACGATGGCAGCAAGGTTTCGGGAGGTATCGTCCATACCAAATTCAAAAATTTACCATTTTAGCTAACCCTAACAAGAATCGTAAACTAGAAATATACGGAATCAAATGCAAACACTTTGCAATAAGTGAAAAGAGCAAGGAATACAACCTTTGTAGACCGATCCTTCACTTCAATAGCTCCATGTAGTAGTCTCCTTCGCTGCGATCGTAAACTCCGGACTCTAGAGAGGCTCTACGAAGAAACGAACATGCTTGCTTCGATGACTTCAAGGTCGATGATGATCTACGTCGAGGAGACACTAACCCAAGCTATTTCTTCACTAGGTCAAGAACTTTGTGAAGAGAACAGCCTTTACTAAATGGCAAGTAGCAGAGGATGATGAATTAGGAAGTTTGCTCACATTAGAAATGATTTTCTTATACTTTTCCTCATACCTCCATTGAAGCTAGAAAGCTTTGAGGAGGAAGAAGAAGAAGAAGATGAACTCAAGTCAATCATTCATCCAAATGAATTATGTAACCATGGGTGAGTTAAGCCCTCATGCTTAACTCATGTAGAGAATTAACCAAGCTATAAGGTTAAGGGTTGGGTTAACTAATATCCTAAGGAATGATAAAAGAGTTAACTTTGTCAATGTTTCTACAAGTTTCATCTAAGCTTGACAACTTTGACTAAGTCACCTCACTTTTGTTATTCTTTAAGAAATAAATAAACCCTAATTTAACCTTAATATGGTTTAAGTCTCATACACCCATCTTGTTTGTATCATCAAGCATGACACAAACTTGTACACTTGCATATATCATATATATACAAAGTGCACAATCTAGTGAGAAAAGAAATCATAAGTGAGCTAATACTAGTTAATGTAATGTAATATATCAAATATATAATTATACATTAAATTATTAAATCAACTCTTGATTTAATAATCCGGCTATAACCGACTAAAATCATGTGTAACAACTTATCGAATCAACACTTGATCCGATAACCCGGCTATATCGCATATAACCGACCAATGTCACATTTCGCGAGAATAGAATACGGTATCTCATATCGTATCAATCTCGGTCTTGCACATATTACATATATGCTCCTACTCCATTTCGCTTGAGCCATGAAACCCCTGTGTAGGACTCTAAAGACTCGTCAATACGCCGGCAGTAGGTGATGATCATATTAAACACCCACAAGCCACAAGCGGTCTGCTAAACGTAACGACCACTCGGGTATTGAGTGATCAGAAGATCAAAAAGCAAGCCTGCTCACACTCCTGTGAATCCAATCAGTAACACTACCGTACATTCCGGTCTCTTCGTCTGATATGTCGCATATCTCGTCTAGGGGTGGTAAACGTCAGACCCCGGTAACTCGATAAGTCATGTCGATATGAGGCTCATAACGGGTTGAGAAACTACTAATAACACTTACCAGTATATCTCTGAAGCAGCCTTGCCCAAGGAATTCCTGTTATAGCCAATCGAGCACAGCTCAACATCAACTCCCTATACCAGGAGAGACGAAACCCCTCCTATCGCTCATTGCCTCCATGTGACTCGGGACTATACCCAAAATCCACCGTTTTTCATGTTCTCTTGAACGTGATAAAGTGGAAATCAAAGCACAGTAGGAATCACACAAGACTCTATGACGATCTCGGGTCTATAGAATAACCTGTACCAGTGTCATCAGAGAACTGCCATCTGACAATAGGTATAATACCATCTGGGAGTTCTCGACGAGTACATCTAGTGTACCCAGTCTCCACTGAGCACCCGTATACTGTCTCTGATGTCAAACATTAATGGATATGGGATCATCCATCACCCATCTACAAGGGTCGAGAAGTTATACGCTAGTCTACTCTGGTATATCGATGCCCTGTCTCGATACACCTACGACTAGGAATATTTGAAGGATGTACTTAGCGACTACACTGTCCCCACTAGTATGATCTGCATCATAGTCCTGGTAGTCAAGTACTCATCCTAAGGGCTTTATCAACATGTAATATAGAGACAATCGGTGTACACGTTAAGATAAAGAGCAACCAGATAGCATACTATCATGTCGAGCAAGAAAGTCCTCCCTATATATGTCCAAGCATCCACTACAATATACATCGTATGTATAGTAATGGCCTCTAGGGCATACATATAACTAACAATCTCCCACTTGCACAAGGGCCATCTATTTTAGTATCTCATACCTAACAATCAGTAATGGTTGAAGTATCTCATACTCAACCATCCCATAAAAGTCTCTCCTGGGAATGGGTCTTTGTGAGTGGATCCGCCCTGTTCTCCTTTGTGTCTACTCTCCTATCCTCGATCTTCCTGGAGATCATCCATCTCCATGATCAGGTGATACTGCCTAAGAATATGTCTGGATCATAGATGGGACGGGGGTTCTTAGGCCTAAGCCACAACTCCATTGTCACACAATGGTAGGAACGAAGTTCATCTCATGAACTTATATACATCCAGACTACCTATTTAGAAGCATCCTTGGTAGCAATGTATCCAGCCTTTATCATCTACTTTGCCACGGTATCTAACTTGGAACTCTTCCAACATACTGTCCCTCTATTGAGAGTAAAGATAATGCCTGTGACTGACATTCAGTCGACCTTACCATCTTGGACGCTATCCAGTGATTCTCCCCAGGATCGATTGATACCATCTCACTACATCTAGTGAGAATCCTAATATCCACTTAGATCTATCTCATAAATCCAAAACCTAGGATTTAGGAGGTATCCCCTTGATCCTATATAGAGAATCAATATGATAAGAAGAGATTGACCGAGTGTAGCATAAGAAACACCTTCCCTATCAAGAGTATGTCATCCACGTACAATACGAGGATCACCACCATACTCCCTAGTATATACAAGGTTCATCTACCATTTTGATGAAGTCAAACTCTTTGACTACCACATCAAAACAGATGTTCCAACTCCGTGATGCCTGCTTTAACCCATAAAGCAATTTGCACACGTTTCCACTGCTCCTACTGTCTACGAAACCCTCTGGCTATGTACTTATAGACGCTCCCTTCTAAATCACTATTTAGAAAGGCTGTCATGACACCCAACCGTCAGATATCGTAGTCATGGTATGTAGCAATGGCAAGTAGGATCCGGATAGACTTAAGCATAGAGACTAAAAATGGTTTCATCAGAATCCACACTTGGTGGATGACGAGAACCTTTTGCAACAAGTCTTTGTTTTGAAAGTCTCAACTTTTCCATGTACACCATGTAATCTTCTCAAGATATACTTGCTCCTGATGGGGATTTAACCCTTCAGATAAAGCAACCAAAGTTCATACTTTATTGGTGTATATGGATTCCATCTTAGATCGCTTAGCATCCAGCCATCCTCACAGAGTCCCCACTCCTGATGGCCTGCTCGAAACTAGTTGGATCATCATCTCATAATGCAATATTCGCTCCCACTGTCATAGAGAAAACCGAAGTATCTCTTAGGTGGGTGAGGAACCCTACTAGATCGGCGGAGAGGCTGAGCTTTGTCGGCAGCTATTGAATCCTTTGGTTCTACCAAATCATCAGCTGCAGTTTGTATAGCTGGAAATTCTTCCAGTTCTACCTCATAACCACTAATTTCTTCACAAGAAATTCCCTTTCCAAAAGGTGGCATGCTAAGAAACAAAACACCTTTTGCTCCTCAGTGTGGTAGAAAATATTCCCTTGCAAATGCTTGGGATATCCAACAAACTTCCACAAAACTGACCTTGTCTCGAGTTTGTCCGGATTTTGCTTTTAGACATAGGCCGGACAATCCAAATCTTAACATACTTAAGAGATGGGCTCTTCCCATTTCATATCACATATGGAGTGGTAGGCACCTGATTTTGTTGGAACCCTATTCAATAGGTATGTAGCTTCTCAAGTGCATAACCCCCCAAAAGAAATTAGGCAACTCAGTAGTACTCATCATCGAGCACACCATATAACATAGGGTGCGATTGCTCCACACTGATATACCAACGTACTGTGGTGTATACGGAGGAGTAATGCTGAGAGAGAATCTCATTCTCCTTTAGAATAGTCCAGGATCTCCGTGCTCAAGTATTCTCCTTCCTGATTACATCAAAAGACATAATACTTTTACCCGTTTTGGTTCTCTACTTCTGACTTATATTCTTTTGAATATTTCAAAAGGTTCAGACTTGTGTTTCAACAGGAACACATGTCCGAATCTTGAGAGATCATCAGTGAATGTAAAGAAGTACAAAGAACCAGTCCTGGCATGTGTTGACAGGGAACCTACATACATCATCATATATCAATCCCAAGAGTTTACAAACTCTTTCTCTATTTCCACTAAACGGAGCTATGGTCATCTTATCTTTGTAACTGTTTACCCCAATCAGAGCAAAACACTACTTTGAAAATTTAAACTTTAATAACTGAAGCAACGCTTCAGATCCTCTGCGCTGAATGCAGGGCGCCACGTGTCAAAATCAGGCACGCCAGCGCAGAGAGCGCAGCGCCCAAGGCAGCGCACCCAATCAGAGCAAAGCTCTATTTAAAACAAAATTAAAGGAAGCAACGCTTCAGTTGCGCAAACACTGCGCTGCGCGACACGTGTCAGCGCAGATGCACTAGCGCGGTTGCGCTGCGCTTTGCGCTGCACGACACGTGTCAGCACAGATGCGCCGGCGCAGTTGCGCTGTGCGCTGCTTGACATGTGTCACACGCTGGGGCATTTGCGCCAAACAAGATTAAGATTTTAAAGAAATCTTTCTATTCTTGTTAAAACAAGAAGATTTTCTTCTGTAAAACAGAAGCCCTTAGATCAAAGATCCAACGGTGGGGAAAATTTCCCAAATCACTCAGAGAAAGATCTCTTTAACAAATTTAACTAATTTACGGGCACTATAAAAAGAACCCTAGACCTCAATTCAAACGCATGAACATTTGTGAGAAATCAAGAAATTCAAACAGAGAAAACTCTGAAGAAATTTCAAGAAAAAGGTAAAAACCTTCATAAAATAGAAGAAATTTCTTCTAATAGATCCTTGATCTAAGAACAAGATCAATGATCTTCACATAATAAATAGTGCTTTGCACTTTTTATGAACCACTGGTTCTTTAAAACAAGAAAAACAAGAAATACTTGTTTTTCTTTGATTCTAATTAAATCAAAGAAAACAAACAGTGCTTTGCACTTTTTCATGAACCATTGGATCTAAAAGATTCTTAAATTATAGTGCCTTGCACTTGCAAACTGCGCTATTGCGCTCCTGGATTGGCGCAAGCCACCAGAGAGCGCCACGTGTCAGCATCTGAACCATCTGCGCTATGCGCTTTTGAAATAGAGCTTTGCTCTCTAGAATTGGCGCAACTCACCAGAGCGCGCCACGTGTCAGCAGCGCAAACGCAGCACGTTGGCGCAGCGCACTGCGGTTGCGTGACACGTGTCAACACCATAAGCGCTTGCGCTCTCTGATTGGCGCAAAGCGCCTGACAAATGCAATGCATTTCTTAAAGGGCCAGGCCCAAATCAAAAAGACCTAGTAAGCCTAATTAAATTGCAAAGCAATAAATGGGCAGAGCCCAGGTAAAATTGATGCTCTGCATCCTTTATGGGCAGAGCCCAACCAAAAATAGAAAATAATGCAATGCATTATTTAAAAATGGGCCAAGCCCTAGTACAAGCTAAAGACAAATAAAAGTGTCGAACATTTTTCAACTGGACTTAGCCCAATCATGGCCGTAAGTCCTCAAATTAAATTGACTGAGCACAGCTGCTCTCTTAAAAATCAATTTACATCCGGTTCGAGGGTACATCTCCGAACTCTTCTAACACCTATCGCTGTAATCCTTCAACGACGTCAGAGAGGTGACGGGTCCCGACGACCACACATCAACACGGACTGCGGGGTCCTTAAACTCGTGGACCGAAACGTCCTTAAACTAATGTTGGACCGAGACGTCCTTAAACTAATGTTGGACCGAGACGTCCTTAAACTAATATGGGACCAAAACGTCCTTAAACTAATGTCGGACCGAAACGTCCTTAAACTAATGTCGGACCGAAACGTCCTTAAACTAATAATGGACCACCACGTTCCTAAACTGGCGATGGACCACCACGTCCCTAAACTGGAATAATAGAGCCTCCAAATGCTCTTTTGCCGGATCTAAACGATCCCGTTTAAGTTGATCTTAGCCCCAAACATGGCTAACGTATCCTTAAACATTCAAATGGACTATAAACCTCCAAATCAACTTTGTTTCAAGGGTACATCTCTGAACTCCTCTGACACCTATCGTTGTAATCCTTCAACGACGTCAGAGAGGTGATGAGTCCCGACGGCCAAATATTAAATGGATCACCGCGTTAAGTTGATCTTAGTCTCAAATCCGACTAACGTATCCTTAACGAACGTTTAAGTTGAACTTAGCCTCAATACAGCTAACGTATCCTTGGACTAAAAACACCAAACCCAAATCTAAGTAAATACGGATTTGGACTAATCCACGTCCTACGGGCAACGACATAAATTAGTCTTCATATACAATCCACGGGCAACTACAAACAAAATTAACATACACGACACGAAGTGAAATTCTGGAGAAGGAGAAAGTTGTTACCATGATGCGCTAGCGTAATTAACTGCAGGGTCTTGCGCCTGCAGGGAAGAGCGTCCCCACAATCAAAAAACCTCTCTAGCGAGGGGGAATCTGACGAAGTCTGCTACATCGGCCACATCCGTCTAAACCTCCGATACACGGTATCATAAATCAACTTGGCATCTTCGGAGAGGTGGACGGATAAAACCAAATAGCATCTGCCCCGAATCTCAGGCAAGACGTCCTCACGTCGTCTCCGCCGCCATTCGGAGGGGAACAGATTCTGGCACGCCCGGTGGGACCTTTTCCTCTTTCCACTCCACACTTCGTGTGTCGACTTCGTGAACCAATCGCGGTTTGTTAATGGTTGCCTTTGGATTTCAAGTTACTAAGATTTGGTCTTTTGCCTGGCGCAGAACTCAAGCATCAATGGCCTCTAACTGCACCAACTGCTCAAAGTGCCACTGCAACAGACGCTCCACCTCACCTAGAAGTGTTGCATATGGGCCCCAAGCGGCCTCCTTCCTCGCTCTGCCGGTATAACAGGTGACCCAGGCCACCACCGGCCTGTTTTTCGGGACCATGATCCCACCTACAAGCTTCTCTATGCCAATACCTGCACCAGAAATGAACAAGAAGTCGGTCTTCGACCGGCTCACCGCTACGACGGCCCCTGTCAACGGGTCGTCCATTACCAAGCCAATAGCCTCTGTCTTTGCGAGGCTGGATCAAAAGGTGGCTGTACCAAGGAAGGCAATAGCCGCTGCTCCAGAAGTCGTCAAGGCGGCTTCCCCTGTCAAAGAGTCAGTCTTTTCAAGACTGACTATTCCTGCTCCTGCCCCTGCTCGAGGATCTGTCTTCGACAGGTTGAATATCACCCCTCAAAGGACAACCTCAGTCTTTAAGAGGTTAACACCAGCGGCGCCTCATTCAGACAGGGGGCAAAAAGAAGCTGTCTCTATCTCCGAGCCAGTCCCAACGGCTCGTCATGCTCGACGTCGCCATTGGCGACGAGTAAGGAAGGCAGGGGGCAACTCCCCCTCGGGGCTAAATCCACCTGCTCCAATGGTGGAGGTCAACGCTGCTTTTCCAACTGGGAACAGTTTTGAACTGTTAAGGAGGATACGTAAGAACTCTCCAACCGCTACATTGAAAAGATCTCCTCCGCCCGTAGAGAGAGTTCCGGAAACGAAGCAAGAACAGCCCCCTCAACGGCTGTCCTCAAAAATATACAAGGTTTGGCGGAGGGTTCAAGACTCCGTGATCGACCCAGATCACTCTCGTCAACAGAAGAAGGCGAAGGTGCAAAAAGAAAAGGACCGTCCTATTAAACAACAGAGGACAACAATTGCTAGGGTGCCCACTGCAACGGCCCCTTCAACTTCAACGGCCTACAAAAGAAGAAGGCCGGAGAAAACCCCCGCGCCCGCGGCAAATGCCAAAGCTGGTGAACCTAAACGCCCTAAGTCCTGGGGCATAATAGTTCATATAGTGTACATGGGGTCGGGAAAGGAGGACAACCGTGCATCCACAGGTCATAGACCACTTACACGGTCAGTGACCAAGGCTCAAGAGAAACAGCAAAAGCTCCAGGAGATGATGACCGTGATGGCCGCACTCAATGGGCCAAAAGAAACCCCTGAAACGTCCTCGGATGAATGTCAGGAACAAGAAACTGACGCCGAATTCCTTCGTCGCATACTGGAGAAGAGGGATAAAGAAACTGCGGAACAAGCTGCCAGCATAAAGAAAATGGCCCTCCTGTTCCAGGACATGGTGGGTATGATGATTCAACAAGATCCACCTGCTGAAGATCCCCCGATCATCCTTGAAAATGATAGGGGAGAAACGTCGAATCCTCCTCCGGCTCTGTCAACAGCCAAGGAGGAGGCAATCTCCAAAGCTGACTTGGACAAGTACATAGCCCAACAGATCCATGTTTATCAAGCGACTGAAGCAGCAGGACAGGTCGTAAAAACGGGGCGACCGTATCAAGGCTGGTACGACCAAATCAGGTACACGCCAAGTTATACGATACCAAAATTCCATGTGTATAAGGGGACTGGCAATCCCCACCAGCATGTTGCCCAGTTCAGGACGCTTTGCGGCAACACTGGCGGTGATGATAAATTGTTGCTCCGCCAGTTCGTTGGTAGCTTATCGGATACAGCGTTCGAGTGGTATTCCGAGCTCCCGAATGACTCTATCAAGACCTTTGCTGAGATGGAACTGCTGTTTACCCAGCGTTTCGCGAGTGCCAGCGAGCGTACCCCGATAACGGCATTGATCAATGCCAGGATAAAGCCGGGCGAGACGTGGGTCCAATATGCTATACGGTGGCGTAATTTATGGTCAAAATGCGAGCAGCGCATAGAAGAAGCTCCTGCAGTGGGAATGTTTGTGGGAACCCTCGATCCGCAAGCAACCATCTCGCAGTTTATGATGTTCTTCAAGCCGACCACCTTCCAGGCACTAATCGACAAGCTGGCGCAAATGGATCAGATGGGCCATAAACCTCCTCTTCCAAAGCCGGACTCCCGAAATAAGAAGGGGAAGGGGAAAGCGATCGTTGTCGCTAATGCTCAACAACAGCCGAACAATTCGAAGCCGGTCGTTCGTCAAAATAATATGCGCCCGTATGTAGCCCTTGAGGAGAGGATGGGACGTCCTTACTCGTTTCCCCGAGATAAAACGAGAAGGTTATTCGAGCTGGCGTTGCGCAACCGACTCATAAATCTGCCAGATCCAAAAGGTCCGTCGCAACCAAGTGATGTCAATGAGCCCAACTACTATCCTTATCATCGAGTACTGGGTCATCTGATCGAGGATTGCTACGTCTTCAAAAATTGGCTTGAAGACCAGTACCGACAGGGCAAGTTTGCATTGTCCGACAAATGGAAGGTGAATCCACCGCAGCCCCACACCTCTAAGGGAATGAATACGCCGGGGGCAACATGCTCTGTCGTTGAAGAAGCTCCTTGGGAGGTTGTATTATCAGCCAAAACAAAGAGGATGATAAATGATCTCCAATTCTGTCCAGCAATCAAGTGGAAGAACCCGTTGGAGCCGCAGATCATTGAAGGGATGTTGAAATCTCGTCCAACTCAAAAGATCGATGGAGGTGGCCCAAGCACTCACAACCAGCCGTCGAAATCTTCAAAGAAGAAGAAAAAGAAATCAAAGAAGCCCGTGAAGCCCGGCGACAAGCGCACGGACTTGCAAAAACAAATTGACGCTGTGGAGGAATACAACCAGAAGGCACGGACTCCTATTACATTCCAAGAATTCCTCAATCACGTCTTTCAATAGGAAGATGAGGGAGAAAGTTCATCTGATGAATCTGAGGAATATGTGGCGAGCTGTCATATGATTTCACATTCGCTCACGAACAATGAGGAGACTCCTTGTACTGAAAAGCTGGGGGCAGATCCTGAACCAAAAATTTCGGGGCCGTCGGATGAAGTAATTGACGCATTCCTTAATGAAGCTCTCTTAAAAAGTAAGGCTGATCGGAAGCGCGAGGCGGTCACATTCGAAAGGGCCAAGCGCCAGCGCCTTGACAGAAAAATTGAGATACTCCCGCTAGAGCAAACACACCCACTGCGGATAAATCAAATTCAAGATGAGGAAAAGGTTCGCTAAAGCCGTGTCAATGGGTATGAAGCTACCATCCTCTGAGGGAAGTGTTACTGGTGAAGCGGAAATGCAGCCCTCCTACTACTTATATCATCGGAAGGTTTCGCACCCCACTGAAGAGTGCCAAGCTTTCGATAGATGGTGGCAAGGATATGTTGCTCACCGGCAGCATTTTAAGCGGGAAAAGCGCAAGACTCGCCGAGAGCAGAACAGTGCGACCGAAGGGCTTAACAGCACCACTGGCAAATGTCGCATGATCAACGCTGGGGGATCACAAGTGCTCACATTCGGGAGCGCTTCTGATGAGGAGCTGGAGCTTGGCCCCCTCTTTAAAGAGTCCACTTCCGAAAAAGAAGAAGAGCCGAAGATTTGTGAAAATATCCGGCTGCGTAATCGCACGTTGCCCGAAAAGAATCTCGGACCCCCCAATAAAAGAGATAAGGGGAAAGAAAAGGTCTCTGAGGACATCGCCTTAGATGACCAAGTCATGGAAGAGCTAACTGCCAAAGACCCGCCGAAGAAAAATAAGGTAGATTACAACGTCTTAGTGCATCTGAGGAAGCTACCCTCGCAGCTCAGCATTCTTGACGCCCTTTTACTATCAAAAGAGGCGAGAGATTCATTAATTAAGGCACTACAGGACCCGGAGCAGTTCCAAGCTTTCCTAGCTGAAGAAAAGATGAAGGATGAATTGAAGGAAGTGCACACGGCAGATGTCACTTTTAGCGATGAAGACCTTCTCCTTGGGACGTGCGAACACAATCGCCCCCTCTATGTCTCAGGATACTGCCATGATATAAAGATAGGCAAAATCCTGATCGATAACGGATCGTTTGTTAATCTACTCAATGTGCGGTTGTTAAAGGAAATCTGTATGAGCGTCCAACACCTCGCTCGAGACAAGATCACCATCTCCTGATTCGACTCCCAATCATCAAAGACTCTTGGATCTGTGATACTGATGCTACGCTTTGGGCTGCTCGTCACGGATATTAAATTCCACGTCATAGATGCCAAGACATGCTACAACGCTCTGCTCGGCCGACAATGGTTACATGAGTACAACATCATCCCTTCTACACAGCATCAGTGTATGAAATATTTTAGGGATGGTCTCGAGTATACCGTGACGGGAGAACTGAATCCGTTTTCCGTGAACGAAGTTCGAAAATATGAAGATACCAAATACTTCTTACCGAGTTTCGAAGACACGGAAAGGTGTCACAATCCGGAGAATAAAACTAACGCTACCATCCCTGTCTTCGATAGTGATACCGAGGAGGAAGAGGAGATAGTTTATTCGGGTCCGCCCCAATACACCAAGCCGGGACCATCTGCTCCTACATTGATCTTTGGTAGTGATTCGGAGGATGAAGTCCATGCTGTATTCTCTGCTCGACCTTCAATACAAGCTTCCGCTGACGAAGAGCAAAGTCTACAAGTCGCTATGGTGCCGCTTAAACATTATAAAGAACTGGATGCGCTTGGTACCGATAATGTAGAAGAGCTGCAGACGTTCTATATCCCTCCCAGGCGAGAAGGCGAGAAGGCAATTCAATTCTACCGCTCTGAAGAAAACAAAGTGGAGAAAGAAATCTGGCACGGTGCGGATCCTACGCTGGATAGGCTTCAACCCATCCGTCTACCCAGATATTATACAGAAGGCTTGAAGAGGCTATTGAAGCGCCAAGAGATACCCTTCAAACAAACCATTAGAAAGGCAAATTTCTATGACAGGGTCTGGAACATCCCCGGAACTCAGCACAAGCTGCCTAGTGGGAGGATGGAGACGATCGGGCTCGGATACATTCGCTCCAAGAAACGAGAGCTGCTTCGCGACTGTTACGTCGTGCATGACTTCAATAAAGAAGGGGATGCTCAACGGGAGGACACTAATCCTGAACCAGTAAAAGTTCCTGATGCAAAAGTGCCCAGTCCGTCGTTTGAAGAACAAATGGACAGGCTTATAAGGGAAGCTGGTCAAAAAGTCCGAGATGATCACAACCGCGAAATGGCCCTCTACGAGAAAGCCAAAACGCAACGTCTCCTTCAATAGACCATGAAAGATGAAAGTGCCGCCCCCTGTCAACCTGTTATAAAGAAGGCTCAACGCAGAGGCAGAAATAAGTCGAAAAGCCAAAAAAAGCGCTCAACGCCAACAAAGCGGGGCTAAGAAGCCACGCAGACGGGAGTCGTGTAGGGTTCCTAGGCACACTAATGAAGTCACACAAGTGATCAAACATGGCTAATTCAAATTTTACAAGTGCCTACATACCCTAATACGGATCGTTAACTAGATATATAGGCTATGCGACGCAAGTAAACAACTTTAACTAAAGGAAAGAAGCTACAACCTTTGTAGATCCGGTCCTCCACGTCCTAGGCTCCATGATGAGGTCCCTCCGCTGTCCCAATCAAATCCATGACTCTAGCATCGGCTTCATCGGAGAAAAGGGCGGACTTGGTCGTCAGTTCGATACCGAAGATGATCTACGTCGAGGCATGACAAGATCAAGCTCCAACTTCACCAAGCCTTGAAAACTTGTGAAGGAAACACCCTATACAACTTGGCAAGAGGCAGAGGATGAAGAAATAGGAAGTGGGTTCGCTTTAGAATTGGATTTCTCACTTGATTTCTCAAGTTGCCATTGGTGTAGAAAGCTTTTCTTTTTCTTGCTCATGAAGAAGAAGAAGAAAAAGATATGATAAGTGTTATGTAAATTAGATAAATAAATCAATACTTATCATTTACTAACCCTTGGTTAAGTGTAGAGAATGTACTATGGTTAGTTCATATGTTTAGGGTTAAGCATGAGACAAGAATGGTGACTTAGTCAAAGTTTCATGAATGTTCAACTAAAAACAAATAAAGCCACCATTCATCTTTCTCTTTTCCAAAATGAATAAGATAAATAAATAGATAAATAAGTAAATGAAAAAACAAAACCCTAACCATTAGTTTAACCATGGTTTAATTCTTTACACTTAACCAAATAAGCATGTATCATCAAACATGATACAATCATGTGCACAAATGTATATCACATATACAACTTGCACAATTCAAGTGAGAAAATCCATTTAAAGTGAATCAATACTATTTAATACAAAGTAATATATCAAATATATAATTATACATTAAATCATTAAATTAACACTTGATTCAATGATCCGGTCATGTCGCGTATAACCGGCCAGTATCCAATGTATCGGCTTATCGAGTCAATCCTTGATTCGATAACTAGGTTATATCGCATACAACCATTCGACACATTCATCGCGAGAATGAAATACGGTATCACATACACGCATTATTCTCGGTCCCGCACATATCTCATATGAGCTCCTATTTCGTTTCGCTTGAGCCAGGAAACCTCTGTGTAGGACTCTGAAGACTCGTCAATACGCCGGCAGCAGGTGATGATCATATCAAACACCCATAAGCCGCAAGCGGTCTGCTAAACGTAACGGCCACCCGGGTATTGAGCGATCAGAAGATCGACGAGCAAGCCCGCTCACACTCCTGTGAATCCAACCAGTAACTCTTACCGTACAGTCCGGTCTGTTCGTCTGATATGCCGCATATCTCGCCTAGGGGTGGTAAACGTCAGACCCCAGTAGCTCGATAAGTCATGCCGACGTGAAGTCCATGACATGTGTGAAACTACTGATAACACTTACCAGTAGGTCACTGCAACCCTGGCCATGGATTTCCTGTTATGGCCAGTCGAGCATAGCGCAACATCAACCCCCAATACCGGGAGAGACGAATCCCCTCCTATCTCTCATTGCCTCCATGTGAATCGGGACTGTACCCAAAAACCACCTGTTTGAACGACTCGGTAGAGCCGTGGTAGGGTGGAAATCAAAGCACAGTGGGAGACACACAAGACTCTATGACGATCTCGGGTCAACAGACTAAGCTGTACCAGTGTCACCAGAGAACTGCCATCTGACGTGAGGTATAATACCATCTGGGAGTTCTCGGCGAGTCCGTTCAGTGTACCCAGTCTCCACTGAGCACCCGCATACCATCTCTGATGTCAAACACCAATGGATATGGGATCATCCATCGCCCATCACATGGGTCGAGAAGATATACGCTAGTCTACTCTGGAATATCGATGCCCCGTCTCGATATTCCCACGACTAGGAACAATGAAGGATGTACTTATTGACTACCCAGGCCCCACTAGTATGATCTTCATCATAGTCCTGGAAGTCGAGTACACATCCTAAGGGCTTTATCAACATGTAATCAGAGAGACAGAGAGTATACATGTTAAGATAAAGAGCAACCAGATAGCATACTATCATGTCGAGCAAGAAAGTCCTACCTATATATGTCCCAGCATCCACTACAATATACATCCAATGTACAGTAATGGCCTCTAGGGCATACATATAACTAACAAGTCGAACGTTATTGATCTATCCCTCATAAAGAAAATGGGTCGAGCGTACTCGTTTCCTCGGGACAAGACGAAGAAGATACTTGATCTTGCTTTAAAACATCAAATGCTTACACTGCCGGAGTCCAAAAACCCCGATCAAGCAGGCGAAGTCTCCGACCCAAATTATTGCTCTCACTATCGAGTAATAGGTCATCCTCTTGAAGATTGCTTCACCTTCAAGAATTGGGTTGAAGATCAGTATCAGCTTGGCAAATTCGCTCTGTCTGACAACTGGAGGGTAGCGCCGCCACAGAAGCACGAACCCAAAGACACAAGAACAGAACCAACTCCACATTGGGATTGGAAGCGGATTCGCACTTGTCACATGATAACAACATTAAAAGAAGAGCCCGAGAACATGGACAGCCTTCCCTGGTGCTTCGAAAACAGCAATGATGAGGTGATCTCAGAATTTCCGGCAGCTCCAAAAGAACTGGAGGATGGAGTACATACCACTGCAGATAACCTCAAGAAAATTGAGTTAGGGACGTCAAGTGACCCACGGCCGACGTTCGTCAGTGAGTTGCTATCTGAAGAAAGGGTGGCTGCGTTAAAAGACGTCCTTGTACAGCATAAAGATTGCTTCGCATGGAACTATTCCGAAATGCCAGGACTAGATCCAGAAGTTGCTGTGCACAAACTGGCGATATCCCCGGACGTCAAGCCAGTCAAACAGGCGCCAAGAAGGATGCGGCTTGAGCTTGAGATGAGTATCAATGTTGAGGTTAAGAAGCTAATCGACTCTGGCTTTATCCAGGAGGTTCAGTATCCTGAATGGATCGCCAAGATCGTCCCGGTGATGAAGAAAAATGGGACGGTGCGCATATGCGTGGATTTTCGGGATCTCAATAAAGCCTGCCCGAAGGATGATTTCCCGGTGCCAGTCACCGAACTGATGATAGACAATACATCCACTCATGAGGTTTTCTCCTTTATGGACGGTTCGTCAGGGTATAATCAGATAAAGATGCATCCCGAAGACCAGAAGCACACCGCCTTCAGGACTCCTTTGGGTATATTCTGCTACAAGGTGATGCCCTTCGGTTTAAAGAATGCCGGTGCCACCTATCAAAGGGCCATGACGAAGATCTTCGATGACCTTATACATGAAATCGTCGAGTGCTATATCGACGACCTCGTGGTCAAGAGCAAATCATATGGGGAGCATCTCGAGCATCTAAAGACCGTATTTCGACGTCTTCGACAATACAACTTGAAGATGAACCCTCTCAAGTGTGCATTCGGAGTTTCTTCGGGCAAATTCCTGGGATTCATCATCCGACACCGAGGCATCGAGATAGATCCGTCAAAGATCAAGGCGACCATGGAAATGGCTCCGCCGAGAACTCTCAAACAGTTGCGATCTCTCCAAGAGAAGCTCGCATATATACGGCGATTTATAGCCAACCTTTCGGGCAAGTGTCGTCCTTACAGTCACCTGATGAAGAAGGGAACTCCATTCGTCTGGGATCAAAAATGCAAGGGCGCACTGGACGAAATTAAACAGTACCTGCAGAACCCGCCACTGTTGGCTGCTCCGGTTAAGGGAAAGCCTCTCATTCTTTATACGACCGCCCTCGAAGGTTCTTTAGGCGCATTATGGGCGCAAGAGAATGATCAAGGGAAAGAAAGAGCACTCTACTATTTAAGTCGAGTTCTTCTGGGAGCAGAAAGCAACTACTCTCCCATTGAAAAACACTGCCTGGCGTTGATCTTTGCGATAACAAAGCTCAGACACTATGCATTGGTACATGAAGTCTGTCTCATTTCGAAGGTGGACCTTCTTAAATATTTAATGTCGAAGGCCATATTGACAGGTCGACTCGCTAAATGGGCTTTGCTCTTGATGGAGTTCTCGATAACGTATCAATCTCTCAAGGCAGTGAAAGGCCAGGCCATCGCCGACTTCCTCGCTGAGCACCCGATACCTGCCGATTCTCCTCTGAATTGCGATTTGCCAGACGAACATGCGTTTGATGCGATCGACGGTGGTGATACCCAATGGGAGCTTTATTTCGATGGAGCATCTTCCATGAAAAAGCGCAAATAAAGTACCCCTATAATCAAATCGGGGGTAGGCCTCATCTTCGTAACTCCATAAGGAGGGATAATGCGCTTCGCTTTCTCCTTAACAGAGCCGAGGACGAATAATGAAGCAGAATATGAAGCCTTGATTGCAGGTCTTGAGATCGCCATCGACATGGAAATTGAAAACCTCTTTATATATGGAGACTCCCAGCTGATCATCAGCCAAGTAAATGGCGACTACCAAACGTGCAAACCAGAGTTGGTGAAGTACGGCGAAAAGGTGCAGCAACTGTTGACCCAAATCCCTTCCTATACTTTGGGAAACATACCGCGCGCAGAAAACAGCAAAGCGGACGCATTGGCCAAGCTCGCTAAAGAACTGGCTGATGAGAACCTCGATGACATAAGAATCGTGGTACAAAGCCGTCGGGTGCTTGCCTCAGCAGAAATATCTCCGGAATCATCCGAAGAAAAGGGAGCCACTGAGCAGACGACCTTACAAATAAAAGAACGAGAAAAGGCTGAGGACTGGAGGGAAGTCTTCATAGACTACTTTAAGTCCCGTCGAATGCCCGAAGATGCGTCCACAAGACATCAGCTCATGAAATGAGCTCTGTCTTTCGCCTTCGTCAATGATACTTTGTACAAGAGGTCGTCTGATTCTCTGTGGCTGAGATGCTTAGGACCGGATGAAGCAGAAAGAGTCGTTCAGGAAGTCCATGATGGAATCTGTAGTTCTCACCAAGCGGGCCCGAAGATGAAATTGAAGATCAAACGGATGGGCTACTACTGGCCCACAATGATTCAGGATTGCCTCGAATATGCGAAGCAATGCCACTCGTGCCAAATCCACGGGAACTTCATCCACCAGCATCCAAATCCATTACATCCAACGGTGGCTAGCTGGCCGTTCGAGATGTGGGGAACTGACATAGTCGGCCCCATCGAACCAGCATCGTCTAGAGGACATCGTTTCATCCTGGCGATGACTGATTACTTCTCCAAATGGGCAGAAGCAATACCGTTGAGGGAATTAAAAACGGAAAATATCCTCCATTTCTTCAAGACGCACGTCATATATCGGCTTGGAACGCCGAGACGGATCATCTCCGATAACGGGCCAGCCTACAGAAGCCACAAGATCAGTCGCTTCGCGCAACAACACAATATAGACTGGAGATATTCCTCGATTTATAATCCGCGAGCTAATGGTCTAGCTGAGGCCTTCAACAAGACCCTGACGAAGATCATGAAGAAGACGGTGTCCCGAAATAAGAAGGACTGGCATGAGAGGCTGCAAGAAGCTCTTTGGGCGTATCGAACTACGTTCAAGACGGCCACGAACACAACGCCATACGCGTTGGTATTTGGTACGGAAGCAGTACTCCCCCTCGAGATAGAGCTACCCTCTCTACGAGTGGCAGTCCACTACGAGTGGACAAATGAAGAGAATGCTCACCTTCGCCTTGAGGAGCTTGATGCCCTTGATGAAACACGACTCACAGCGCAACAAAATCTGGAAGCTTATAAAGCAAAAGATGACGCGCTCATATGAAAGATTGACCCGACCGAGGACATTCCGCCAAGGCGAACTTATGCTAGTAGTCAAAAGGCATATGATCCCCAATCGAGCCAAGCGAGGAAAATTTGAGTCGAACTATGAAGGCCCGTACATCATAGATAAGGTCTACCAAGGTGGGGCCTATCAGCTCATAGACATGCACGGTGAAAGGCCTTTCAGGCCAATAAACAGTCGCTTCCTAAAGAAATACTACGCTTAATGAGCCACGGCCTAGGTTAATGATAGATGACAACGACTATGTCCTCTCGCTATCTTCCTAAGCTCAAACTTTATAAGCAGTAGCCAGCCTTCTCCATGACGGACCAAAACGTCCTTAAACTAATAGCGGACCGAAACGTCCTTAAACTAATACCGCAGCATCCGTAGGCTGACGAGATAAAAAAAAGAAGAAAAATATAATAAATAAAAACGGTATGTCCATAAGCAAAAAGGGCACGGATGAAAACCCGAAAGGGATCCGTGAGTAAAAACAGTAGGACTACCGGCGAGTGTTCGTGAAAACCCGAAAGGGCGCGACCTTGTAAAAAAAAGAGATGAAAATAAAAAGAATAAAAAAAACGGTATGTCCATAAGCAAAATGGGCACGGATGAAAACCCGAAAGGGCTCCGTGAGTAAAAACAGCATGACTACCGGCGAGTGTTTGTGAAAACCCGAAAGGGCGCAACCTCATTAAAAGACACTTATAGGGTCCTCTCGACCTTGTAAGGAGAAACCACCCGCATGAGATCCTTACGACTCACAAGGGAGCAACACACTTAGGGATCCCCACGAATCCTAAGGAGAAGATACACTTGCGAGATCCTCACGACTCGTAAGGAGAACTTTCTTATGAGACCCTCACGGCTCATAAGATTTGAAAGTCTTAAGTTACAGAGACTTAAACCTGTGCTTAAGAAACCCCCACAACCTCCGATATTGCCCTACAAGTGGTCCAATACTGGCCCTTGTATACAATCCACGGGCGCGAATAAACATTTCCCTAACTAAGTCCCATCCGAGACTGGGGATATGTTCGCATGGTGAATAACCCTTGTAAATCCTCTCGATTTATGAGGAGAAAACCCTCCCGTAGTATCCTTACGAATTACAGAGGAACAAACACTTAGGAATCCTCACGATTTCTAAGGAGAAAATACACCTACATGATCCTCACGACTTGTAGGGAGAAATACCTTTGTGAGACCCTTACGGCTCATGAAGTCAAAAGCCTTAGTCGACAGGACTTTAACCCTGTTCGCTAAGCCACCCTTGTTCAACATCGACAGAGGCAGAAGATGATTCGCTCCTGGCAATATCCCAGTTGTAGCGGTGCTGATGTCGAAATCGGTGTCTAATTTCAGGTTTACGGCAAAAAGCCAGTAGGCCGCACATGCATACGAAATAGCCGAAATGATGGGGCAACTTGCAATAAAAAGCAGCAAGTAAAAACGTATGCACGTAAAATAGCCGAAATGATTAGGCAACTCGCAATAAAAAGCAGCGAGTAAAAATAAAATAAACAGCCGAAATGATTGGGCACCGCGAAAAATAGCCGAAATGATTGGGCAATCACGACCTTCGCGATATAAAAGATGAAATGGTAGAGCATCGCGGAAATAAAACAAAAAAAATGATGATAAAACTTTTGCCCTACAGTTGAGATCACATCGATCCCTACGTACAATCCAAGGGCGCAAACAAAGAAGGAACCTTGCTTTCCCAACAGGCTCCGCCAGAAAACGAAGCCAAATCTCGACGGTTCATCCCAACCCCGAAGAAACCAGCGTCTTCGGCAAAATCCTTCGACTCGAGGAAACAAACATCCTTGACGAGAGCCTCCTGACTCGCATCGACTCGCAGAGAAACCAGTGTCTCTGTGGGAAATTCTCGATTCGTTTCAACTCCAGGGAAACAAACAATCCTTGGCAAATACCTCAACTCAGGGAAACAAATATCCTTGACGAGAGCCTCCTGACTCACATCGACTCGCAGAGCAACCAATGTCTCCGTGGGAAATTCTCGATTCGTTTCAACACCAGGGAAACAAATAATCCTTGGCAAATACCTCAACTCAGGGAAACAAACATTCTTGACGAGAGCTTCCTGACTCGCATCGACTCGCAGAGCAACCAGTGTCTCCGTGGGAAATTCTCGATTCGTTTCAACACCAGGGAAACAAATAATCCTTGGCAAATACCTCAACTCAGGGAAATAAATATCCTTGACGAGAGCCTCCTGACTCGCATTGACTCGCAGAGAAACCAATGTCTCCGTGGGAAATTCTCGATTCGTTTCAACACCAGGGAAACAAATAATCCTTGGCAAATACCTCAACTCAGGGAAACAAACATCCTTGATGAGAGCCTCCTGATTCGCATCGACTCGCAGAGCAACCAGTGTCTCCGTGGGAAATTCTCGATTCGTTTCAACACCAGGGAAACAAATAATCCTTGGCAAATACCTCAACTCAGGGAAACAAATATCCTTGACGAGAGCCTCCTGACTCGCATCGACTCGCAGAGCAACCAGTGTCTCCATGGGAAATTCTCGATTCGTTTCAACACCAGGGAAACAAATAATCCTTGGCAAATACCTCAACTCAGGGAAACCAGCGTCCTTGACGAGAGCCTCCTGACTCGCATCGACTCGCAGAGCAACCAGTGTCTCCGTGGGAAATTCTCGATTCGTTTCAATACCAGGGAAACAAATAATCCTTGGCAAATACCTCAACTCAAGGAAACAGCATCCTTGATGAGAGCCTCCTGACTCGCATCGACTCGCAGAGCAACCAATGTCTCCGTGGGAAATTCTCGATTTGTTTCAACACTAAGGAAACAAATAATCCTTGGCAAATACCTCAACTCAGGGAAACGAGCATCCTTGATGAGAGCCTCCTGACTCGCATCGACTCGCAGAGAAACCAATATCTCCGCGGGAAATTCTCGATTCATTTCAACACCAGGGAAACAAATAATCTCTGGCAAATACCTCAACTCAGGGAAACCAGCGTCCTTGATGAGAGCCTCCTTACTCGCATCGACTCGCAGAGAAACCAATGTCTCCGCGGAAGATTCCCGATTCATCTCAACTTGCAAGATGAAGCCTCAGGCAGCAGAGATTAAAAAACTTGCTTCCTGAACAATGGGACCCTGCAAGTCGGTCTAAAACAGTCTCTTGTATACTATTCACGGGTCTCACTCTCCAAAGTCGAGTTTCGACAAGGAGGGAAACAACCGCTTACGGGTCCTCTCGACTCGTAAGAGGGAAAAATTCTCTTATAGGATCCTTACAACTTATAAGAGAAAACACGCTTAGGAATCCTCACGATTCCTAAGAAGAAAACCCACCTACGAGATCTTCTCGATCCGTAGGGAGAAAAGTCTCTATGAGATCCTTACGGCTCATAGAGTTGAAAAGTCTTAGGCGGCAGATCTGAACCTGCGGCCTAAGCCATCGCTATCTCGTGGAGGAATTAAGATGCTTACTTTATTATCTGTCAATTATGCTCATCAAGACAACATACTGATAATAAGAGAAAGGAGAAAGCGACAGAAAGAACATCCGATTTACATTTGACCAAGCACTCGAGATACACCCATTCATGCATGTGCAAAAGACTCAGTGCGAGAAATAAGACAAGCTGGGATAAAAAAAAATTCATTTATATTGCCAAAAATCCTTACAATCATAAAAGCAGTAAATGAGAAACAGATTCTACAATGGAATAAGCTCAGATCCAGGGCACGGATTGAGGAATTCAAAAGTAAGGACATCCAGAGTTCTCCTGGCCTTTCCGATTATTCTCATGCGCAGCCTCTCGCGCTCCTGTATGTCAAGGTATTCGGCAAGGCCCCCTATCCTTTGATAAGCAGCGATTATCGTCGTCTGCTGAAAAACTTGATGTGGAATGTCGATGAGGCCGTCCCGCCGTTTCATCGAGATCAGCCCCGATAGGTACACTGAATGCACCTTGTCTTCGGCATCATCCAGCACATTAAGCGGCATGGCCTCGTGGAACCCCAGGAGTGCCCTCCAGATTGCTCCCAGCACGACTTTCAAGAGAGCAGAGCGGCGAGGGAGCAGCCAACCAACACGTGCGTTCAAGCGACCCATGACCGCCGCACAGTGGGGATCCATGAACTCTTGGTTCTGATGACGGCCCTGTGCCCGGATATCCTCGTAGGTGATGAACTTGTGCAAACAGTATAGACACACCGCCATAATGCCTGGAGGAAACATCACAAGGAGATTAGCGATAAAAAATACACAGAGGGTTAAAACTCCTCGAGAGCAATGCTCTGCAAACCAGGAGTGACTGTCAAAGTCCTAATAAGGGGGATTTAAAGAAATCCCCCGAGAACTCTGAGATCCTTACTATTAAAAGATGATATAATCCATTAAATACAAAACTCCATTTTCAATTTTCATTATCCGTATTTAAACTCTTAAGAGCCCATCATTTTTTTAAGATCAAAGTGATCTATGTTTTGCCAAATATGCAAAGTTCTGTTCAGGGGTTGAGAAACCCTGAAACAGATTCTTGAGAACAACGCTCTATTTGGTGAAACCCCCAAAGGGGTTTTCTGTAGATCAAAGATCTATGAGAGTAAAGCTCTATTAATTAAAATTGATTTAATTCAAGATTAATTCTTACCTAAAAAGTTTCTTTTCAAGAAAATCTAACTCAGAGAGTTCTTGAAGGCAAGAGCAAAGCTCTGAAGTTTTTGAAAGTAAAAATCTTAAAGATGATAATCATCTATAAAGGACCAAAGGTCCTATATATAGGCATTAAATGCCCTTTCAACTTCTAAAAGTTACCGCAACGGTTGGAGTTCTGCCACCCTTGCGCTCGAGTTTGGGGCTACGCGAGCGCAGTGGTGGGAGGGAATTTGTATACCCCAATCAGAGCAAAGCACTACTTTGAAAATTTAAACTTTAATAACTGAAGCAATGCTTCAGATCCTCTGCGCTGCACGCAAGGCGCCACGTATCAAAAATCAGGCACGCCAGCGCAGAGAGCGCAGCGCCCAAGGCAGCGCGCCCAATCAGAGCAAAACTCTATTTAAAACAAAATTAAAGGAAGCAACGCTTCAGTTGCGCAAGCACTGTGCTGCGCGACACGTGTCAGCGCAGATGCACTAGCGCAGTTGCGCTGCGTTTTGCGCTGCGCGACACGTGTCAGCACAGATGCCCTAGTGCAGTTGCGTGTCAGTGCAGATGCGCCAGCGCAGTTGCGCTGCACTTCACGCTGCGCGACACGTGTCAGCGCAGATGCGCTAGCGCAGTTGCGCTACACTGTGCGCTGCTTGACACGTGTCACACGCTGGGGCATTTGCGCCAAACAGAATTAAGATCTTAAAGAAATCTTTCAGTTCTTATTAAAACAAGAACATTTTCTTCTGTAAAACAGAAGCCCTTGGATCAAAGATCTAACGGTGGGGAAAATTCCCCAAATCACTCAGAGAAAGATCTCTTTAAAAAATTTAACTAATTTATGGGCACTATAAAAAGGACCCTAGACCTCAATTCAAAGGCATGAACATTTGTGAGAAATCAAGAACTTCAAACAGAGAAAACTCTGAAGAAATTTCAAGAAAAAGGTTAAACTCTTCATAAAATAGAAGAAATTTCTTCTAATAGATCATTGATCTAAGAACAAGACCAATGATCTTCACATAATAAACAGTGCTTTGCACTTTTTATGAACCACTGGTTCTTTAAAACAAGAAAACCAAGAAATACTTGTTTTCTTTGATTCTAATTAAATCAAAGAAAACAAACAGTGCTTTGCACTTTTTCATGAACCATTGGTTCTAAAAGATTCTCAAATTATAGTGCCTTGCACTTGCAAACTGCGCTGTTGTGCTCCTGGATTGGCGCAAGCCACCAGAGAGCACCACGTGTCAGCATCTGAACCATCTGCGCTATGCGCTTTTGAAATAGAGCCTTGCTCTCTAGAATTGGCGCAACTCACCAGTGCGCGACACGTGTCAGCAGCGTAAGCGCAGCACGTTGGCGCAGCACACTGTGCTTGCGTGACACGTGTCAACACCACAAGCGCTTGCGCTCTCTGATTGGCGCAAAGCGCCTGACAAATGCAATGCATTTCCTAAAGGGCCAGGCCCAAATCAAAAAGACCTAGTAAGCCTAATTAAATTGCAAAGCAATAAATGGGCAGAGCCCAGGTAAAATTGATGCTCTGCATCCTTTATGGGCAGAGCCCAACCAAAAATAGAAAATAATGCAATGCATTATTTAAAAATGGGCCAAGCCCTAGTACAGGCCAAAGACAAATAAAAGTGTCGAACATTTTTCAACTGGACTTAGCCCAATCATGGCCGTAAGTCCTCAAATTAAATTGACTGAGCACAGCTGCTCTCTTAAAAATCAATTTACATCCGGTTCGAGGGTACATCTCCGAACTCCTCTGACATCAATCGTTGTAATCCTTCAACGACGTCAGAGAGGTGACGGGTCCCGACGACCACACATCAACACGGACTGCGGGGTCCTTAAACTTGTGGACCGAAACGTCCTTAAACTAATGTTGGACCGAGACGTCCTTAAACTAATATTGGACCGAAACATCCTTAAACTAATGTCGGACCGAAACGTCTTTAAACTAATAATGGACCACCACGTCCCTAAACTGGCGATGGACCACCACGTCCCTAAACTGGAATAATAGAGCCTCCAAATGCTCTTAAACGGGATCTAAACGATCCCGTTTAAGTTGATCTTAGCCCCAAACACGGCTAACGTATCCTTAAACATTCAAATAGACTATAAAACTCCAAATCAACTTTGGTTCAAGGGTACATCTCTGAACTCCTCTGACACCTATCGTTGTAATCCTTCAACGACGTCAGAGAGGTGATGAGTCCCGACGGCCATATATTAAATGGATCACTGCGTTAAGTTGATCTTAGTCTCAAATCAGACTAACGTATCCTTAACGAACGTTTAAGTTGATCTTAGCCTCAATACGGCTAACGTATTCTTAGACTAAAAACACCAAACCCAAATCTAAGTAAATACGGATTCGGACTAATCCACGTCCTACGGGCGACGACATAAATTAGTCTCCGTATACAATCCACGGGCAACTACAAACAAAACAAACATACACGACATGAAGTGAAATTCTGGAGAAGGAGAAAGTTGTTACCGCGATGCGGTAGCGTAATTAACTGCAGGGGCTTGCGCCTGCAGGGAAGAGCGTCCCCACAATCAAAAAACCTCTCTAGCGAGGGGGAATCTGACGAAGTCTGCTACATCGGCCGCATCCGTCTAAACCTCCGATACACGGTGTCATAATTCAACTTGGCATCTTCGGAGAGGTGGACGGATAAAACCAAATAGCATCTTCCCCGACTCTCAGGCAAGACGTCCTCACGTCATCTCCGCCTCCATTCGGAGGGGAACAATGACATGACTGGCAAGTTTCACAAGATGTAAATTCAAACTGATTTAAATCTGAATCTTTATGTAACTTCAGCTAGTCGGGTCACATTGATATGACCTAGTCTACAATGCCTCAAGAAGGATTCATTCATTTTTGAACTCTTACCCAATTGTGTGTTCTATACGTTAAAAACTGTAGTTTGATTTAGAACGTATATGCTTTTAGATAGCGTGCCTAAACCGATCAACTCTTGATATAGGAAATGTTCAAAACATTATCCAACAATACAAAATTATATCCTTCTTTACTAAATAAAGAGACTGATATGATGTTGTATATCAGGTTCGGTATCCAATAACATTCGTTCAGAATCAATGTATTTGGTAATACAGGGTGATAACTGCCAACAGGCTTGGCTGCAACACTTGCACCAATTTTAACTCTTAAAACTTTATCACCCGTTCTCGGTTCTCTACCTATCTGTAGCCCATGTAACATATTACATATATGGGATCCTGATCCGACATCTCATACCCAGGACGTAAGAGATACTGAGAAAAAGTTCTCGGTAATGAACACACTCGAAGAAGATGCATCATCATGCACTTTCTTCGTTTGGGCGGCACGGGAATCCTGGTAATCCCTCTTTCCTGCTCAGTCTTATAACAATTATAAGTTGGAGCTGGATCAACGTTCTCTAGCGCAGTATAACAAGTGGGTTCGGTCAATACATCCGTATTATTATCTTGATTAAGGCGTGACATGGTCGCTACCTGGAGAGAGAGAAGAAAACACTCAGCGTATGCTCTTGCAAAATTAGATTGGTTTATTTATATATCTAATCAGGATGGCTCCCACTGTTTTAGTCAAATCTTCCTTCAAACTCTAAAAGGAAAGAATAGCCGGGATTAATTACACCCTACAAGTTCGCCAATCTTTCAGCCAGGCCAGTATCGGTACTTTGAGGGAGGTTCCCCGTGCTTTCGCACGGACCTAATTAAAATAAACATCGTTTTCCCAGGAGCGTAATCCCGTTAACACCTTTCTAGACGCCTACTTGATCGGCTAATTGTAATGTGTAAAACTCTCACAGGAGTAACTCTTACTCGCAGTGGGTATCGGGATCCAACTATCTCATAGAAGGTATGCAATCTCATTGCAAATTTCGACACTTGAAATTCCCGATAATATTTTGCCCCTCGCATCCTATGACCTTGACAAAACCCAATAAACCATAAGGTACCAATCAAGTTCAACCCATACATTTCTTGATTGAATTAAACCCACCCGCACGACCCTTAACGAAAGCCAACAAAGTCGCACGACTACCCTAACTCAATCGCATCATATGCTTATGCAGATAAGCATAAATAGCAACCGCACACCTTGACGAAAGCCAACAAATGTAGCACGAATACTATGAACTACTTATCTAAAATGACGGAGGGCTACGACAGATTTTTAAGAAAACTTTTTTCGTAATGAACTTGATATCATTGTAGAATCGAGTGATTTTGAAAAAGAGTGTTTTTTGAGGCTTTTACTAGTTTTGCTAAAGAGGTCACTCCCGGTGAAGGGATCTCGGCTCTTTCCTTATTGAATAAGGTGCAGTATATTTCACAAATACCACTATGAAAAGCAAAAACTATAGAAGCAATCAAAAGACAAACCGAATTTGTAGCATCTGCTAGTTTTGCTAAAGAGGTCACTCCCGGTGAAGGGATCTCGGCTCTTTCCTTATCGAATAAGGTGCTGGATGTTCTACAAGTAACACCGCTATGCAAAGCAAGAACTAGAACTACCAGTTTTCGAGACAAGTTTCTATAATATCTTTAGGTTTCTTTTATTTCATTAATCTCATTAATGAATTCCCATCAATTTAAGTTACCTAAACATCATAGATAAATACAAGATACGCTTATGCCATCCACATTCATCTCGATGTCCCCTTGTGCACCGTTAGGTTAGGGAACTAACGGCAGAGCGGGGCATGGCTAGCGCGGGTGTAAAACATAAGCAACGTCTATATAATATATCACATATACTATATCATGTATTCATTTCATCAATATATCAAATGATCACATCACAGATATCGCAGCAGAATAAAAACATATGAAATATTGGATATACTAGGATTTCCGTGTTTTATTTTAAGCCAGTATAAAACACGGATTCCACGTTCGTGATGAATAGCCAATCCTACACCCCTAGACCCCTACGAGAGCAGCAAGCAACCCTACCGATTCTAGAGTTAGGAGACCCGGTCTCGACTCCTCGAGATGTTCTCCCACTGGACCCTAGAACCCGGTTACTTGTGCTCCCCGCCATGGGTCTATCCTAATGCGGAAAAGTAAATAATATACAACAGTGACATCATCCTCAACCCGGAAGTGCCCCAATAAAAGAATATTATATATAATGAATTTTACATGAATGAAAATAAAAACTCTCATCTCACATAAAATCCCCGGCTATTCAATCACGACGATCCAATATAACATATCACAGCAACACATAATATCACATGTCATCAACGTAAGGAAATATGCGTATCCCAATTGTCGTTGACATATAGCACCGAAACCGGCGATACTCCACATATTATACTTACGGTCGCAGAAAAGAAAGTGAAAAACTATAACAGTTGGAATCCGCAACCACCTTAGACATCAAATGCCTAACCTGATGAATTCCTTAGACATCGCATGCCTAACAATTATGAACCCCGCATTTTAGTATCGATCTCGAAAACACTTTTCAATATCTAGTCGGTCAATTCAACAAGATTCCCGACATCCTGATCAAATTCTCGTCGGAAACTTTAGTAGACGGCCGCACCCCCGATACCATCGACGAAGTGCACTAAGGCGGAACACCGCTACCGTAAGCACCCGACAAATGCTTTTGGCGATGGGGTTCTCCTACAGTCACTTGGTCGGGACTATAGGGTGTGGCTATCTATTAAGTTTACCCGGCGAGTATCCGCGTACGCTACGTGATTGCGACGGACTTTTGATCTCATTAAAATCCCGTGGCATCCGATCAATTGAGACTAAACTGCTTGATTTATAATATTCAAACTAGTTATCTCATAACTACATGTGGATTCCAAATATTGTATCCCATCATATAATATCCGGACGACGATAAACTCTTCGATCGATTTATCAAAATCCCACAATTTTCCGACAGCTCAACACTTGAGCACAGTTTTAATAATACCCAGAAAATACCACAGTACCTATGAACCAGCCGTAGAAAGGTTAAACCAACGCCTCATATGTGACAACGCTAAACTGCCACAAACCCTAGGGTTCATGTGGAGGTTTTGATGGCCACATAATCGAGTTAAGGTTTACGTTCTTCTAGAGGGTCCACAGAATCACTTGCATATTTTTCCGAATACGTTAAATTTGGAAAAATGGGTTTTTGACATTCGACCGAACTTTTTAATTTCGCCTAGACACTATGTGAATAACCCGAAACAATGTTAAAACTACGAATACGAAACACTCCGAATTGTTTGTAGTGTAAGATTACATCACATGTAAAATTAGAAGAAAAAAAACCCAACACATGAAACACCAAAACCCAGAGCACAGAACATGAAAATATTTGATACCAAAATACTTCATAGGGGCCGGCCACCTCAGAATTTTCACCCATGTGCTCATCCAAAATCCGAGCAAAGGGTCCCAATTTTCTTCCATGTTCATGTATTCACTCAAATATGATTCTGCACTTGTTTGAATATTTTTCTGAAAGCTTTTTGAAATCGACAGAAACTAGGTTATCGCGTTTCAAGTTTCGGAGTCATTTCGGTTTCGTAATCTTGAGAAAAACCGTATTAATTTCTAGCATGGCCCTGATACCACTGCAGGGTTACCTACGATGGCAGCAAGGTTTCGGAAGGTATCTTCCATGCCAAATTCAAAAATTTGCCGTTTTAGCTAACCCTAACTAGAATCATAAACTAGAAATATACAGAATCAAATGCAAACACTTTGCAATAAGTGAAGAGAGCAAGGAATACAAGCTTTATAGACCAGTCCTTCACTTCAATAGCTCCGTGTAGTAGTCCCCTTCGCTGCGATCGTAAACTCCGAACTCTAGAGAGGCTCCAGGAAGAAACGAACATGCTTGCTTCGATGACTTCGAGGCCGAAGATGATCTACGTCGAGGAGACACTAACCCAAGTTATTTCTACACTTGGTCAAGAACTTTGTAAAGAGAACAGCATCTACTAAATGGAAAGTAGTAGAGGATGATGAAGTAGGAAGTTTGCTCACATTAGAAATGATTTTCTCACACTTTTTCTCATACCTCCATTGAAGCTAGAAAGCTTTGAGGAGGAAGAAGAAGAAGAAGATGAACTCAAGTCAATCATTCATCCAAATAAATTATGTAACCATAGGTGAGTTAAGCCCTCATGCTTAACTCATGTAGAGAATTAACCAAGCTATAAGGTTAAGGGTTGGGTTAACTAATATCCTAAGGAATGACAAAAGAGTTGACTTTGTCAATATTTCTACAAGTTTCATCTAAGCTTGACAACTTTGACTAAGTCACATCTCTTTTGTTATTCTTTAAGAAATAAATAAACCCTAATTTAACCTTAATATGGTTTAAGTCTCATACACCCATTTTGTTTGTATCATCAAGCTTGACACAAACTTGTACACTTGCATATATCACATATATACAAATTGCACAATCTAATGAGAAAAGAAATCATAAGTGAGCTAATACTAGTTAATGTAATATAATATATCAAATATATAATTATACATTAATTTATTAAATTAACTCTTGATTTAATAATCCAGCTATAACCGACTAATATCATGTGTAACAACTTATCGAATCAACACTTGATTCGATAACTCGGCTATATCGTATATAACCGACCAATGTCATATTTCGCGAGAATAGAATACGGTATCTCATATCGTATCAATCTCGGTCTCGCACATATCACATATGTGCTCCTACTCCGTTTCTCTTGAGCCAGGAAACCCTTGTGTAGGACTCTAAAGACTCGTCAATACGCCGGCAGTAGGTGATGATCATATCAAAATCCCACAAGCCGCAAGCGGTCTGCTAAACGTAACGGCCACCCGGGTATTGAGCGATCAGAAGATCAACAAGCAAGCCTGCTCACACTCCTGTGAATCCAATCAGTAACACTACCGTATAGTCCAGTCTTTTCGTCTGATATGTTGCATATCTCGTCTAGGGGTGATAAACGTCAGACCCCAGTAACTCGATAAGTCGTGTCGATATGAGACTTATAACGGGTCGAGAAACTACTGATAACACTTACCAGTATATCTCTAAAGCAGCCTTGGCCAAGGACTTCCTGTTATAGCCAATCGAGCACAGCGCAACATCAACTCCCTATACCGGGAGAGACGAAACCCCTCTTATCGCTCATTGCCTCCATGTGACTCGGGACTGTACCCAAAAGCCACCGTTTTGCACGTTGCCACCGTTTTGCACGTTCTCTTGAACGTGGTAAGGTGGAAATCAAAGCACAGTAGGAATCACACAAGTCTCTATGACGATCTTGGGTCTACAGGCTAACTTGTACCAGTGTCACCAGAGAACTGCCATCTGACGATAGGTATAATACCATTTGGGAGTTCTCGGCGATTTCGTCCAGTGTACCCAGTCTCCACTGATCACCCGTATACTGTCTCTGATGTCAAACACCAATGCATATGGGATCATCCATCTCCCATCTACATGGGTCGAGGAGTTATACGCTAGTCTACTCTGGTATATCGATGCCCTGTCTCGATACACCTATGACTAGGAACATTTGAAGGATGTATTTAGCTACTACACTATCCCCACTAGTATGATATGCATCATAGTCCTGGTAGTCATGTACTCATCCTAAGGGCTTTATCAACATGTAATATAGAGACAATCAGTGTACACGTTAAGATAAAGAGTAACCAGATAGCATACTATCATGTCGAGCAAGAAATTCCTCCTTATATATGTCCAAGCATCCACTACAATATACATCGTATGTATAGTAATGGCCTCTAGGGCATACATATAACTAACATTTCCCTGCCAACACCTATCCCTAGACCACTGGATGGGTACGGGCCAGCCCTCACCCTCTGGCGGCCCAACGAAGAAAAACTTCTTCTTCCAATCATGGATGGAAGAAGGCAAGACGATAACTCCTGACCCGGCTACACTCCCCTGTTGCTTCCTAAAGGAGAGGTAAACCCATCTCGAGTCGCCCGCGCGAGTTCCGGGGTGACTTTTGTAGACGAGAGAGGAGGCAAGGATGGACAGATTAAATGGGATCATCTGCAGCTTCAGCCGGACCAGAAACCTTAGGAGAATCCTCTAAGAGTTCGGCACTAGCTGACCCGGGGCTAGCCCAAAGTAATTTAGCGCAGCTACAATCTCGGGAAAGAAAGGCAGGCACATTCCGGCCCAAAGAGCTTCCGGGTACAAGGCGATCTCTCTACCCCGCACCTGATCTGCCCTCTCTCCTTTCTCGGCCAATCAGCCGGAAGGAATATGGAAACGAGCCCGAGCGGTGATAAGCACGTCCTCATATCTCACTGAGGACGACGCACCAGGGATGTCCGCCGCCACCGCTCCGGGAACTGCCCCAGATGCGCGACCTCGGGAAGAGGATCTGACCCCAACTTCTCGAAAGGGCTCCAATCCAGGGAAAGAGTCCATAGTATCTACCCCTACAACATCTACAAACTCCTCAAAACAACACATCTAACCTGATGGGAAGAAATCCTCAAAAAGAGAAAACACAAAATCCGACCTAAAAAGGGAGAGCGCCGAGCCAACAAGACTCAGAATGAGGAAAATGTGAAGAGAGAGAGAGATCCCGAATCAGGCCTCCCCTCGATTTATACTGTCGGCGTCCTCATCCAAAGGCGATAGTCGGCTCCCGCCAAAAACAACTCTTCGCATTCAACAGCCACAATCGCTCCACCTACTGCACGCACATTGGCCGGATCCCATCAGACGCCAGAAGTCTACGGCCCGTCACATCAACCAACCAACGTCCGACACGTGGGCTGTCGCTTCAGCAAAAGTACGCACGATCCGGCACACCCTCTTTAATGCAAAAGATCTCGCCCTGATTCGCTGACATCATCCAGAAAATACAACGGATTACCCTGGGACACGCCCGACGATATTTTCGAAGAGGAGCTCACCTCGGGTGACCCAGCAGACCACTCTTGACCCACCCATCAGCTGGTCGGGACAAGAGTGGGGGCCTAATGATGATGCTTAATATCGGTGATCTCCCAGATCATGGCACGTGGCAGATGACGTGTCCCAGAGCATGCAAGAAAGGGCCTACAGTGGCCGACCAGACCACACCTATGCTCGTCTTACCGAGCAAATGCTGGCTCATCTATGAGCCTCCTGCATAACCGGCCTCCTCAGCCTCACGGCTCATCCCCGGGCTACAGCAGAACCAAGATACCTCGGCTCTCCCGCTCGTCCGCGAGCTCTCCCGCCGAGGTCATCTTCCTCGGTCTCATCGACCGACCAGCGGCACCACTCACAGGCGCAACCGCCATCCCACGAATCTCGCCATGCGCGAGATATCCGCTGGCCACCTCCCACGTTCCATGCCATCACGATCCCCATTAACGAGCTTGTCTCACCATTAATGGGAGATCCCGCTCATCACGCGGGCGTGACGTCGAGAGCGTAACGGCCGGCGTGATTCTCGCACCTGCCCTGCCTGCTGCCACCGCTATATAAACCCCTTCTTCAGACGATTCAAGTAAGTTATTTTTACTCCACTAAGCCGTTACTCTGCTCGGATTTCCTCTCTAACTTGATCGTCGGTGGGTCCTCGGTGGTACAACCACCCCGGGACTTCCTTAAAGGTAGCTTGGCAACAACCAACCTCAAACCCATTGAGATGCACACGTTTCAGGACACTACCTCCAGATCCAATCTCAGCCACCTATTGCAGCCATTAGCAGATCAACGGAGGGCAACATCTTAAGGAGATCTACGCCTCCATCAGTCATTAAGAGATGGTTTTGATCATAAAGTTTAAGAGAGATGAAACGGCGGCTCTATCAAAACGATCATAAGGAAAATTTATAGAAAAATGAGCTCTCGTTAGAGATCATATGGAGAGGGATTTTCGTAATTTTATGTAAGGTGTTCTTTTTTCTCAAATTCTAATAAAGTTTTCTCCTTTTCTCCCATTAATCTCTTATGTTATTTATTATTACGGCTTGCATCTAGTTTTTTGTTATTCGTTTTATAAAAGGATCTGGGTTTATAGATCCGTTCAGCTGGGCCGATTTCTTATCAACAGTTTGAACGGCTCAGGCAATCTTACTCTAAAAAGGAAGAAGATAAATGGTTAACAAGACATGGAATTTTCTCCCTTTTTATTTGTTTAAAGGAGAAGATAAAATATTTGTAATATGGGGAAGAAAAAAAGAGACTAACTAATAAGGAATAATTTATTTCTTTTATATCCTTTTTGTTTTTCTCTTTTAAATTGAAATTGGAATATCCTCTTTGTGTTTGCATTTTAGCGCTTATCCTTTTTAATTAAAAAATGATTATTTTTTTTCTCTTCGAACTAAACCACGCCACACAAAGATGCATTTTAATGGCTTTTACATAAATGTAAACGACATGATCATGTACATGAGCAAAGAGTTCAGAAGGATATATCGACACTAAATGTGATTAGATTAGATATGACTCAAATTTTTATTCAAAGAGACCGTATATTTTATTCCATATGCATGATTATGTTGTAGAATAAAATAACTTCCGCTTGGATTAGGTAATCATTAAATATAAGTGTAATCTTATGATCTTATAATTGATCTACATGGACTTAATCAATATTATATCCATCTTTATATAGTAACCACTCCCATTCCATTATTCAATCATATTGTTGAGTATTGACACATCCCTTTTATTTGTCAACAATTTAATTAATCAAATATTTCAAAATTCATAAAATGATGGTATATATATAAGCCTTCTTTAAGTTTTTAAAAGTTTGTTATATGCACTGCACTCCTATATCCTTAAAAAATAAAACACTCCAACCGGCTCAATTAGGAAAATTTCGGCATTTACTTTAAAAATTGAAATACAACTTCAAACTACTGAGTTTATTGTGGGAAATATAGTGTAGGCTTGTTCACTTAATATATAAGTCATATGGATTTCTTAAAAGATACACCATATAGATTAAGCGATCAAGATTTAGGAAAATTGCTGGGGTTGAGAATCGTTTTAATAAAAATACAAACACAAGTTCAAAAGATTAAAACATATCAAGTTATCAACCATTAAGAAACATAAAACATTACTATTTTAACAATTTCAAAATTTTAGTTTCATTTTTCCTCCGTCTTTTTAAATTATTATAATTTGTATAATATATATTTTGTTATGTGAGTTATTTAAAATTTGCATAATTAGTTTGGGATTACCAAACCACGTCTCCTATTTTAATTATTAATATTGGTTTTCAAGTGGTAGTTATGTTAAGTGACAGCCTACCTATAAATATAGAGATACAACACAATTACTATTAGTGTTTCTAGAACCCAGCCTTTTCTGACTCTTCCTTCTTTCTTTTTCAAGATAAAAGTGTGATAATCAAGCCCACCAAATTCATTAAAAAGTACTTTAATCAAACAAGATCCCCACAACGGCATACCTTACAAAGTTGCAATGCATGAAAAGTTCAGCGAGAATAACCAAAATATAAAATTCGTATCTCCTTCGGAACGCAAGCCCAAAGATCATACGAAATAACAAAAATAGCTCGAATGCACACCGCTCGCAGCTCGAACGCACGCCCATCGCACGCCGCTCACAGCTCAAACGCACGCCCCCCGTCGCTCGAAGCTCGAACGCATGCCCCTCACAGCTCGAACACGCGTCCCTTTTCTAACTCTTCTTCTTTTTAATATCATATGAGAAAGCGATAATAAAGAAGCATAGGCCTTTGATGGAGGTGGTGATCTCCCTCAGATGTTGTCCTCCGTCGATCTGCCGAGAGCGATCTTGTACGGTTGAGATTTGATTTGAGAGTTGTGTGTGGATCTCATTGGGTTGGTTTTGATACCAAGCTATCTGTAAAGGAAGTCTCGGGGTGGGTGACCACCGTTGGACTCTTCGACAATCAAGTTAGTACCGTGAAATAAGAGCAGGGTGGTGGCGTATTAGAATGAATTCGAGTTACCTGAGTCATCTGGAAAAGGGGTTTATATAGTGGTCGCGTGGAGCGGGCCAGCGCGAGATTCCCGCCGTCAGTTACGCCCCCTCGTTACGCCCGCGTTGATGGCGAGATCTGCTCATTAATGGAGGAACGCACCCGCATGGGACTCGGAACGTGGGGCGGCGGGTATCTCGCTTTACCGAGATACACGGAGTCGTTGCGGGGGTGTTTGGGCTCCGCGCTAATGGTTGATCGGGGGAGCCGAGGAAGCTCGGCCTATCAGATGGCTCGGAGACGAGAGGGAGGCCGAGGAAGCTCGACCTGTCAGATGGCTCGGAGAAGAGCGGGGAGACCAAGGAAGCTCGGCCTGTCAGAAGGCTCGGAGGCCGAGAAATGTCTCCAATGTATCAGGCTTATTCCAGCTCAGTAGCCCCAAGGACACATCATTAGCTACGTGTTGTGATTTAGGGAATTCCCACTTGTGAGCATCATCATTAGCCCCCACTCTCGTTCCAACCTATTTATGGATCGGGTCAAGAGTGGTCTATTTGGCTTTCTCTACACAGCTTGGTGCCGAGATTTCTTCATGGTGGATTGTTCGGGGACGATAGGGCATTTGGTAGCTACGTCTTTCGACCTTCGACTCCACATGGCGTATCACCGTGCGCCTAAGTTTTCACGCGTATCCCCGATGACGTCAGATGATCGGTGAAATGATTGCGCTTTAAAGAGGAGCGCCGTTTCACTCGATCATCTATTGGGCTACGGGCCACGTGTCCGATGTTGGTTGGCGGGCGCGACAGGCTGTCTCTGACTCCTGTCACGAAGAGACGTCCCCAATAGTCGGTCACACATGGAGCCTCGACAGCCACTAGGTGTAACGCTTCGTTTTGGAAGGAATCGATCTGGGCCGTAGGATGTTCTCTTTAGAATGTATAAATAGGAGGGGACTATCTTAGGGCCAACACTTTACCTTAGTTATATTTCATTGTCTGAAGATTGCCCAACGCACTTCCGTTTAGGCCGGATCCGAATTTTCCCCGGCAATCCCCTTCCTTGAATCAGGTTAGATGTTTTCATCCGATGTGTATGTAGATGTAGTAGGGGTAGAGTCGGACGATGAGGCCTCAGTTTCTGGGGTCGAGTCCAACGGGTCTTCCTCCTCCTCCTCGGCTTCAAATAGCCGAAAGGGTTCTTCTTCTTCAACGTCTTCTGTGTCGGGCTCTCCCCCAAGGGTCAGGGTCGCCCTTATCACTCGCCGTCCGACGGTGATAAGAGCTCCCAAGGTGCGCATCGGGAATACCCGCGATGTTCCCTCCGTCTTGAATCGTTTGGACAATCTTTCCGATATTCGGACTCGATTCCATATCCCCTCTGGCTTCTTACTTTGTCTGGACAGAAAGGGTGAGCGGGAAGACTAGGTGCAGGGCGAGGATATTGCCCTGTATCTGGAATCATTCCGGGCAGCGATGCGTCTGCCCTTCTCATCCGAGATTTGTGTTAGAAATATGTATGCCCTAGGGGCCATTATTGTATGATCTAGTGGATGTGTTCATCACAGAAAACTGCTGTCACACCCCACTTCCCAGTGTACGGCGAAGGGGACGCGACAAGGTCCGCTACGTATATACTCAGAAGTATATACGCTAAGCGTATCTAAGCAATATAAAATAAATACACAAGAGACAAAAAATAAAAAGAACAGCAATTTTTATTTATTAAAATTCTTTGTACAATGCATGAAAGGAAATACAACTGAAATAAAAAGATGCCTAAATAGTGGCATAACATGAAATGAAAAAGTACAGAAAGGAAAAGTGTACAATGAAACTAAAGTGCATGGTCTTCGGCAAACTGCTCCAAGTCTTCTTGAGATGGCTCGATCTCCGCCGGATCCAAATCACCCGACGACATTCAAAGAAGAAAGAAACAGAATGTCATCAGCGAATAGGTCGTTCGGTAAGTCCCAAAGGTAAGAGGAAAGTAGAATAAGACAGAATAAGAAGATATATTTTAAAGTTGTATTATCCTGTAGTAGTGTCGTATTAACGTTGTTGTTTGTAGCGTGGTACAGAAGGATGCCGGTGTATACGAGGGGAGTCTCTATATGCCAGAGACTAGAGGCACGTATAGTACAAGGAACCGTTTATGCCACGGTACAACAGCAACTGGATTTATGTTAGGTGTATTAAATCTGACCATCTCGTGCCACCTTTAACACCTTCCGTACCAATCTACCCCTTAAACCCCGCGATGTCTTGTTTGTATGGTTATCTTGTAAAATTGTATTGATTGTATGAGTGATTGACTGACTGACCTAAACCATGATATCAGGAAATGGTTATAACCGTAGAGTCATATAAATGGAATACTGAGAATCATGTAAAAGGAATATATATCCATGGTTCGGTTCATTCAAGTTGTATAAATTGATAATTGTATTCATGGATTCATGTGTTCATTTTGAATTGGAATATTGTAGATTATAGATTGACTTGATTCATATTCAAGTCAAATTAATCAGACTCAAATCCGAGTCAGACAATCAAAAATGTGAATCGAAGTCTTATAATTTCTAGGGTCCTTAGGGTAATTTATAAAACTTGAGAGGGTTTTATGTAAAAATACTTTTATATACTTTTCAAAATACGCCTCAAGCATTTATTGTTCGTCTTTAGAGTTGTAATGAGGGTGGATTTTATGTTGTGACATTTCTAGTAAAAATATTCTAGTTTTATAAATAAGGGTATTTGTGTGTAATATTGATTATTTGAAGTTCATGGTATTTTAGTATAAACTTTATTCTTATGATTTTTAGAAAAAGGTGGAATATTTATATTATAATAAAATAGATATTTAAATGATAAATATATATATGTTTATACAAAAATAATTTTAATAATTATTTTATATTCCAAAAATCTCATTTTCTTAAGATGTCGTATTTTAAACCTTTCGAGTCCGAATGCTCCTTGCGGAGGTCTGAATCTCGCACTACTAGGCCCGAGGGTGCACGATAAACCGTACTATCCCTAACGGGTTCTCCAAAGGTGGGTTGTAGTGGCGCTTTGCAAAGATTGTAAAATACTAATCTTTTAGAAAACGGTTTTATAAAATAAAAGGTATTTATTTACAAAAGGTAATTTTCCGTATTTTAGCTTCTAGGGTTTCCTAACTCAACTAGCCTATTTCTAAATGGTCTAAACGACAAGTCGTTAGAAGCCTCAAATCGCCTCTTCACCGCCAATTGTGGCCAGGTAAGTACAAGTGAGGAAGAAGGGATCCACTCACGAATCGTGAGATGGGCCTTTTAAAGTTACCTAAGCTCACTTGCCTAGCCTAGACACCACAAAGTCAGGTTTAGATAAACGATCGATGTCCACAACTTATCGTATTTTCCTAATATAAGGTATTTATTTAAAAGTGTATCAAATCTAAAACTTTTAAGAATGGTTTTATTAAGATCATGGTATTTAAATGAAAGTTTCGTTTTATCGTATTCTAAGTTTTGATGATGTCGTTTAGGGTTGTATTTGTGTGTGTGTGGAGGTAGGTCATTATCTCGTGCTCTACTTTAAATGTATAGTAAGGTTAAGGGGTTAAATGTGAAATTGAAATATGATGGTATTAAAGTGAAAAAATACGGTAAATTGGAAAAGTTATCATTTCATGTGAGAAAACTTTTTCAAATTGATTTTTAAAAGTTTAATAGTCAAGATAAAAATGTTTAGGCATGAATGTATTGGTTAAAAATGAAATTTTATAGAAAACCGAGTCGGAAATCGGATTTGTTCCGATTCCGTCGGGTTTCGTAATTCCGTATTTTAAAGAAATAGAAAGGGGGATAGAATGGGACTTACGGGTTTCGATTTATACTAAGGAGTGTAGGCGAAACAAAGAAGTTGCCGAGGCGTTGCTTCTTTACCGGTTGTTTCTAAAAACGTCGCCGGAATTCCCGCCGGAATTTCGTCGGAGCTTCGCCGCGAACTTGTTTTCAACGTACACACTTCTTGGAGAAATTTAGAGAGAGTGAGCCTAGGGTTTTGGGGGTGAGAGGGTAGTGTGTAGGGTTGGTATTTATAGGGTTAGGTTAGGGTTAGGGTAGATGAAAAGTTAAAAATAAAAATGTGATAAAATGTAATAAAAATGTATTAAAATTGGAGTAATTGGGGTTTTTTAAGAGCTCTGGAAGTGTTCTGAGGCTGAAATTTTGCAGGTGCATAGGGAATATGAAAAGACACAACTTTCATGTTGGGGCCGTCGCCGGAATCGGCCGACTCGGGGGTGACTCGGCCGTGACTCGGTCGGAGCACTGAGTCGGCCGAGTCGAGGCCGAATTGGCCGATTCCCGGCCGAGTCCGGCGGCCAGGATCCCCCCTGACGGTTCATCGAACTCCTGCAAGTGTTACATCTTTGGGTGTAGTGGGGTTTTTGTGAGATATGCACGTGTAAACTCTTGGTATTCTAAAGGTTTTAAAAAAATCAATATAAAAAATAATGTGTGGTATGGGATTTGAACTCTGGTGGCTTGGTTCAGCAGTGCAAGGTATTACCAATGAGCTACAAGCTCTTTCTTGTAATTATTGTGGGAAAATAAATACTTAAAGTGGTAACAACAACATTAAATACCCCAAGTATACTTCAAATTTAAATCAATTTTATGTATACAAAAATTTGAGTTGTTACAATCTACCCTCCTTACAAAAATTTCGTCCTCGAAATTTACAACTTTTATTTGAGGACTAGTTTACAAAGAGGTGAGGATATCTTGCACGCATTTCATCTTCCCTTTCCCAAGTGGATTCTTCTGGAGTGTCTTTCCTCCACATTACCCGGACTAAGTTAACTTCCTAGTTCCGAAGTGTCTTCACTTTCCTGTCCAGGATCTCCACAGGCTGTTGCTCACAAGACAAGTCGGGATGTATAGTAAGCTCGAAATGATCAAGAACATGGCTGGGGTCACTCACATACTTTCTGAGTTGGGATATGTGGAACACATTATGCACTCCTTCCAATGAGTGTAGAAACGCTAAGCGGTATGCCACTTCACCGACTCATTTGAGTATGTCGAACGGTCCAATGTATCTCAGACTCAATTTATCCCGTCTTCCAAATCGGATCACTCCGCGGTTCGGAGATATCTTCAAGAATACATGGTCTCCTGGCTGGAACTCCAAGTGTCATCTCTTCGCATCAGCCCAGTGTTTTTGTCGATCTTGGGCTATGCGCATTCTTTCCCTGATAGTACGAACCACATCAACGGTCGCTACTATCATCTCTGGTCCAAGAAGTTCCCTATCTCCGATGTCGTCCCAACTTAATGGTGATCGATACTTCCTTCCATACAATGCTGCAAAAGGTGCCATTCTTATGCTTGCTTGGTAGCTGTTATTGTACGCGAACTCCACAAGATGCAGGTGATCTTCCCACGATCCTTTGAAGTCTAGCATACACGCTCTGAGCATATCCTCCAAGATCTGAATAGTTCGTTCCGACTAACCATCTGTTTGTGGATGATAAGCCGTGCTGAAGTTCAGACTTGTTCCCAAGCTTGCTTGCAGACTCTGCCAAAATTGCGATCGGAACCTGGTATCACGATCGGAGACAATGCAGACCGGTACTCCATGAAATCTCACAATTTCTTATATGAGTTCATGGGTATCAGAGATAGTACATTATGAAGAGTTTAAATCTTAAATAGATTATTACCTCCATGTACTTCTTTGCTAGTGTCTCAGTTGATTGGCCAACTCGAAATGGGATGAAGTGGGCCGACTTTGTGAGTCGATCCACAATGACCCATATAGCATCGTTACCCTTTGTGCTGCGAGGAAGAGCAGTCACAAAGTCCATCGTGATGTGCTGCCACTTCCATTCTGGGATTGGTAATGGTTGAAGTAGTCCAGCTGTCCTATGATATTCAGCCTTTACTTGCTGACACACCAAACATTTTGCGACGCTTCTGGCTACTTCACGCTTCATTCCATGCCACCAATAATTCTGAAGTAGATCTTTGTACATTTTGGTACCTCCAGGATGTACTGAGTAGGAAGAGCTGTGAGCTTCTTTCATTAACTCTTTCCGAATAGGACATTTTGGTACACACAACCTGCTGCCGTATCTCAAAGATCCGTCTTCATGGATGATGAAGTCTATTCTGATTCCATTCTCCACTTGTTCTCTGATTCTTTGCAACTTAGCGTCACTTGCTTGAGCTGTTTTGATCTGATTGACAATGGTTGATTGAACTTGTAGATTCATCAAACTTGAAGTATTACCTGGCATGACTACTTCAATCTCTATCTGATGCAAGTCTTGCTGAAGCTTCCACTGAGCGGTGAGATTCATCGATAATGGTTGGCGACTAAGAGCATCAGGTACTACGTTCACCTTCCCTGGGTGATATTGCAAGTTGATGTCAAAATCCGCCATGAGTTCTAACCATCTTCTCTGCCGCATATTCAACTCCTTCTGAGTAAACACGTACTTCAGACTTTTATGATCTGTATAGATGTTCACTCTTTCACCAAATAAATAATGGCGCCAAATCTTGAGAGCAAAGATGACGGCTGCCAACTCCAGATCATGCGTCGGATAATTGCGCTCATGAGTCTTCAGTTGTCTTGAAGCATAAGCCACAACCTTACCGTGCTGATGTAGAACATATCCTAATCCCTTACCGGATGCATTACAATGCACTTCGAATCCTCCAGATTGATCCGGTATTACGAGAATAGGTGCAGATGTCAATCTTGACTTGAGTTCTACGAAAACTTGTTCGCATACTTCTGACCACACAAATTCTTCATCTTTTCGTGTGAGCTTGGTCAGGGGTGTTGCTATCTTTGAGAATCCTTCAATGAACCTTCTGTAATATCCAGCTAAACCCAAGAAACTCCGAATGTCCTTCACTGACTTTGGTGTAGGCCATTCGCTGACTGCTGAAACTTTTGCTGGATCCACAGAAATTCCTTCTCCTGATATGATATGTCCAAGAAAACCAACTTGATTTAGCCAAAACTCGCACTTGCTGTACTTGGCATAAAGCTTATGTTGTCGAAGAGTTTCCAGAACAATTCGTAGATGCTCTGCATGCTCTTTCCGACTCGTAGAATATACCAAGATGTCGTCAATGAAGATGATAACAAACCTGTCTATGTACTCCCGGAAAACTTGATTCATTAGGTTCATGAATATTGCTGGTGCATTGGTCACTCCAAATGGCATCACTAGAAATTCGTAATGTCCATAGCGAGTTCTGAAAGCTGTTTTGTGAATATCAGCTTCCTTGACCTTCACTTGATGATAACCTGAATGAAGATCCAATTTAGAGAAAACACAAGATCCATTTTGCTGATCGAATAAGTCATCGATGTACGGGAGTGGATACTTGTTCTTTATAGTGACTTCGTTCAAGGCCCTATAATCGATACACATTCTGTATGAACATTCCTTCTTCTTTACCAGTAGTACAGGTGCTCCCCAACTTGAAGTGCTGGGACGAATCCATCCTTTCGCCAATAACTCGTCCAACTGTGTTCGGACTTCCTTCAATCCTTCCAGACTTAATCTATAAGGTGCTTTGATTACCGGTTGGGCTCCTGGTACTAGATCAATACTGAATTCAAGAGCTCAATCAGGAGGAAAACCTGATATATCGTCAGGAAATATATCGTCGAACTCTCGAACTACCTCTCGTCTTAATTCTTCTTCTGCTTGAGCTGCTGCAACTACTGCTTCTCTTGGCTTCGCTTTGTAGGTACTTGGCTCCAGGGTACGGTCTCCGCTCTTGAAATAGAAGACCGGATGGTCTAGAATCTCGAATACTACCCTCCATTGATGACAGTCGATGGTAGCATAAAAAGTTCCAAGCCAATCTATTCCTAGAACCACATCGAAGTTCGGTATGTCCAGTACTTTGAAGTCAGCATAAAACTCTCGGCTGCAGACGACGACTGGACACAAGCTGTATCCCATGGTTGCCTTTAGAACGCCATTTCCGGAACTGACATTCCAGCTGGATACAAGCAGTGAGACTGGAATCGCATGGATTCGGACAAACCGTTGTGATATAAAGCAGTGGGATGCTCCAGTATCAAACAGTGCAAGTGCAGGTAGTGAGGCTACTCGGATTGTACCTAAGATATGTGGGATATGTTTTAGGTATAGGAAAAGTGTGTAGATAACCAAGACTAAAAGATAAGTTTGAGAAAGAAGGTTTACCAGTAATGACTTGGCCAGTGGCCTCAGCTTCTTCCACAGACATCGTGAAAGCCTGACGCTTTGGCACATTCCTCCTGGCCTGAGGAGCATTCCTCGGAATGTTCCTTTGAGCTTGATGGAACTGACGAGGAGGTGGTGCAGCTTATGGTCCTCTGGGTGGTGCAGGTAGTGCAAGTCTTAGAGAAGGGGCTTGGATGGCTGGACGCTGTGGATAATTGTTTGCTGGCCTGGGTGCAGCAACTAGATTTTGTTTATGAGGACAAGCCCCAATACCATGAGCAGCTGAGCCGCAGATCAAGCAAAGGTTGTTCGCACGCCGGCAATCTCTCGCCAGATGCCTATTTCTCTTGCAGTAGTTACAAAAGGCTGGGCTGGGCCTGTTGATTGGTGCTCCAGGACGTCTTGGCACAAAAGGTGGTCTGGACGAGGCTCCACCTGCCATCTGGTTGGCAGGGCGCTTGACTCCTGCAGACTGAGATCTGCCCCTTGCTTTTATCGCTGCCTCATAACTGCGGGCAGCTTCCAGAGCATCCTCATGAGTAAAAAATTTTCCTGTGGCTAGAGCAGCCTGAATCTCTGTGTCCAGTCCTTGTTGAAAGCGACGGGCTCTGATCTCGTCCGTCGGTATCAAATGTGCCGCGAATCTGTTTAAGGATAGTGTTAGCTGTATAGTATATGATATTTAAAAATTGAACTATTGCGACATATCTTACCGGCTTAACATGGTGAATTCAGCATCGTATTCATCTACTGATTCGTCCCACATCGATCCTTGTTGTAGATGAATGAACTGCTGCTCCATGGCAAACCTGGCAGTCACAGGGAAGTATTTCGCGTCGAACTTCTCGCGAAAAGTCTTCCATTCAATAGGCTGTGCAAGACGGCTTTCTTCCTCCTTCCACCAGTTGCGAGCATTGTCCGTGAGCTGTAGTTTCACCACACGGACCCAAGCTATGTCTGGCACTTGTGCTGCGGCCAGATCATCCTCGATACTTTGAGCCCATTCCTCAGCTTCCAGTGGGCTCCCCTTTCCTAAGAACTGCTTCGGATGTAAAGCCCTGAATTGCTTTACTCCAGGAGCATCAGTCTCGGGACAGTTCAGGAGTTGTTGCTGTCCCTTGAGAAGGCTGCGGATCGCCTCAAGTAGCACTGTTTGCTCGGTAGGTGACGCAGGAACAGCTGGTGTGAGAGGTAGTGCTGGAGGTGTGTTTTTGACGTTGGTGCTGGTGTTGTTCGGAGAATCTATAACCCTAAAGAAAAATTTGGGTTAGGACAGATTCAAGTACATGAAATGATAAGATTCAAGCAATATGAAATTGTAAGATTCAAAGAATATGAATTTTAAAGAATGTTTTAGATGCTCGTTCTTGTGTTATATTGCTTAGGTTGTTCACGCAGACAGAACTGCATGATAGGGATTCATACAGCTCTGACCTGCATGGGCCACCAACAAAACCTGTCACGCCCCGCTTCCCAATGTACGGCGAAGGGGACGCGACGAGGTCCGCTACGTATATACTCAGAAATACATACGCTAAGCATGTCTAAGCAATATAAAATAAATACACAAGAGACAAGAAATAAAAAGAACAGCAATTTTTATTTATTAACATTCATTGTACAATGCATGAAAGTAAATACAACTGAAATAAAAAGTTGCCTAAACAGTGGCATAACATGAAATGAAAAAGTACAGAAAGGAAAAGTGTACAATGAAACTAAAGTGCATGGTCTTCGGCAAACTGCTCAAAGTCTTCTTGAGATGGCTCGATCTCCGCCGGGTCCAAATCACCTGACGACATTCAAAGAAGAAAGAAACAGAATGTCGTCAGTGAACAGGTCGCTCGGTAAGTCCCAAAGATAAGAGAAAAGTATAATAAGACAGAATAAGAAGATATATTTTAAAGTTGTATTATCCTGTAGTAGTGTCGTATTAACGCTGTTTTTTGTAGCTTGGTATAGAAGGATTCCGGTGTATACGAGAGGAGTCTCTATATGCCAGAGACTAGAGGCACGTATAGTACAAGGAACCGTTTATGCCACGGTACAACAGCAACTGGATTCATGTTAGGTGTATTAAATCTGACCACCTCGTGCCACCTTTAACACCTTCCGTACCAATCTACCCCTTAAACCCCGCGATATCTTGTTTGTATGGTTATCTTGTAAAATTGTATTGATTGTATGAGTGATTGACTGACTGACCGAAACCATGATATAAGAAAACGGTTATAACCGTAGAGTCATGTAAATGGAATACTGAGAATCATGTAAAAGGAATATATATCCATGGTTCGGTTCAGTCAAGTTGTATAAATTGATAATTGTATTCATGGATTCATATGTTCATTTTGAATTGGAATATTGTAGATTATAGATTGACTTGAATCATATTCAAGTCAGATTAATCAGATTCAAACCCGAGTCAGACAATCAGAAATGTGAATCGAAGTCTTATAATTTCTAGGGTTCTTAGGGTAATTTATAAAACTTGAGGGGGTTTTATGTAAAAATACTTTTATATACTTTTCGAAATACGCCTCAAGTATTTATTGTTCGTCTTTAGAATTGTAATGAGGGTGGATTTTATGTTATGACATTTCTAGTGAAAATATCCTAGTTTTATAAATAAGGGTATTTATCTGTAATATTGATTATTTGAAGTTCATGGTATTTTAGTGTAAACTTTATTCTTATGATTTTTAGAAAAAAGTGGAATATTTATATTATAATAAAATAGATATTTAAATGATAAATATACATATGTTTATACAAAAATAATTTTAATAATTATTTTATATTCCAAAAATCTCATTTTCTTAAGATGTCGTATTTTAAACCTTTCGAGTCCGAATGCTCCTTGCGGAGGTCTGAATCTCGCACTACTAGGCCAGAGGGTGCACGATAAACCGTACTATCCCTAACGGGTTTCCCAAAGGTGGGTTGTAGCGGCGCTTTGCAAAGATTGTAAAATACTAATCCTTTAGAAAACGGTTTTATAAAGTAAAAGGTATTTATTTGCAAAGGGTAATTTTCCGTATTTTAGCTTCTAGGGTTTCCTAACTCAACTAGGCTATTTCTAAATGGTCTAAACGACAAGTCGTTAGAAGCCTCAAATCGCCTCTTCACCGCCAATTGTGGCCAGGTAAGTACAGGTGAAGAAGGAGGGATTCGCTCACGAATCGTGAGACGGGCCTTTTAAAGTTACCTATGCTCACTTGCTTAGCCTAGACACTACAAAGTCAGGTTTAGATAAACGATCGATGTCCACAACTTATCGTATTTTCCTAATACAAGGTATTTATTTAAAATTGTATCAAATCTAAAACTTTTAAGAATGGTTTTATTAACATTATCGTATTTAAATGAAAGTTTCGTTTTTTCGTATTCTAAGTTTTGATGATGTCGTTTAGGGTTGTATTTGCGTGTGTGTGGAGGTAGGTCATTACCTCGTGCTCTACTTTAAATGTATAGTAAGGTCAAGAGGTTAAATGTGAAATTGAAACATGATGGTATTAAAGTGAAAAAAATACGGTAAATTGGAAAGGTTATCATTTCATGTGAGAAAACTTTTTCAAATTGATTTTTAAAAGTTTAATAGTCAAGATAAAGATGTTTAGCCATGAATGTATTGGTTAGAAGTGAAATTTTATAGAAAACCGTGTCGGAAATCGGATTTGTTCCGATTCCGTCGGGTTTCGTAATTCCGTATTTTGAAAAAATAGAAAGGGGGATAGAAAGAAGTTGCCAAGGTGTTTCTCGTCGCCGGTTGTTTCTAAAAACGTCGCCGGAATTCCCGTCGGAATTTCGTCGGAGCTTCGCCGCGAACTTGTTTTCAGCGTACACACTTCTTAGAAAAATTTTGAGAGAGTGAGCCTAGGTTTTTGGGGGTGAGAGGGTAGTGCGTAAGGTTGGTATTTATAGGGTTAGGCTAGGGTTAGGGTAGATGAAAAGTTAAAAATAAAAATGTGATAAAATATAATAAAAATGTATTAAAAGTGGAGTAATTGGGGTTTTTTAAGAGCTCTGGAAGTGGTCTGAGGCTGAAATTTTGCAGGTGCATAGGGAATATGAAAAGACACAACTTTCATGTTGGGGCCGTCGCCGGAATCGGCCGACTCGGGGGTGACTCGGTCGGAGCACTGAGTCGGCCGAGTCGAGGCCGCCGATTCCCGGCCGAGTCCGGCGGCCAGGATCCCTCCGACGGTTCATCTAACTCCTGCAAGTGTTACATTTTTGGGTGTAGTGGGGGTTTTTGTGAGATATGCACGTGTAAACTCTTGGTATTCTAACGGTTTAAAAAAAAATCAATATAAAAAATAATGTGGGGTATGGGATTTGAACTTTGGTGGCTTGGTTCAGCAGTGCAAGGTATTACCAATGAGCTACAAGTTCCTTCTTATAATTATTGTGGGAAAATAAATACTTAAAGTGGTAACAGCAATATTAAATACCCCAAGTATACTTCAAATTTAAATCAATTTTATGTATACAAAAATTGGAGTTGTTACAACTGCATTTTAATACCACTTATTCATTATCAATTTTTTAATATATCGGTACTATTAACCAGTGTCTATTCAGTAAATACAGATTACAGGTATTCATAACAAAACACTGGAAAACATACTCAAATTCACGGATATATCATTTGTGAGCCGACACTGCAATCAGGACAGAAAACCAATCGATATCCAAACAGTTCTTTCGCAACAAATAAATGTACACAATTTTGGTCCAACACATTACAAGTGTGCACATAGCTCTTTGGTATATGGACCTAGGTGGGCGCTGCCTTGGCACAAGTGGGCACAACAACTCATGACTTGTGCAAGTGGGCACAAGTGGGTTGGTGTAAGTAAATGCAAAAAAGTATTGATGTGATATAAAGTGCGAGTTTCCCTCCAAATCTTCTGAATGCAAACCAGAAATAAATAGACAAATCAAACTACACCAGAGAGATATTGGAGAGCACACAAGGCCCCCACACCAAGACGGGCCCCACTCCTCATAAGTCAACCGGCGAGATGGTCGAAATGACCGGCGCCGTCGGCCCTCTGGCTCCAATGTTCCCTAATTTTCTTTTGGTCATTTCTTATGGTCACATAATCCTATTTTTATTGTTTGTTTATTCTGGTGTTGTGCCTATAAATACCAGAACAGATTTAGAGAGAGAGAGAGATATGCATATAGCCATGTATAATACCCATTCCATTCTTTACTTTTTGGTTTAGTTTGAGAGTTGTGTGAGCCTAAGTTTAGTTTTTTTCTTCTTCTTCTTCCCTCTTGGAGCTTTCTTTGAGAGCTTCATTATGAAGGTTGAACAAGTAACTAACCCCATGTATCTCAATTTATTCAAGTGTTAATATGATTGTTCTTGCTTTGTTTATTTACCTTCTTTTGTTGTTTTCCTTTCATTTAGTTATGTTTGAGTAATATTTTGGTTGTGGTGATGGTAAGAATATAAGATGAATGGTTTTGTCTTCCTCCTCCTCTTGTGATTGTTTAATATGCTCAATTTGTGATTCTAATTTCAAGATTGTTCTATGCTATTTATGTGATATGGTATTTTGAAACCATGGTTACAAGGTAACCTCTTCATATAGCATATTCACACTTATTCTCAATTTACAATGTTAAAATTAAAATCAATTTAGTGTTAAGATTGCTAAGCATTAGATATGGTATTTTGTTATCAAGTTGCTTAACAAACTACTTGGTTTCGTATACTCTATACTATCACAAACCATTAGTAAACTTAACACTAAAACTACTTGCTCTCACATACTAATTTGTGTTTTTGATATTGTCGTATGCTTGCTAACTCTTGTACTTAGTGTTGATACTTCAAGTTTGGACATACAAACGGTGTGAACAAGATGGATTCGTTTCGTGTTTTGCGTCGAATATCGGCAACTTGATGACTTGTGCTTTGCAACCGCCTCGACAAGTCATGCTTCACGTCGGAATCAACACAAGGACGGACAACTCATGATCAAGAGAGCGTCGAAGAAATCATCACGATTCAACCATCCGAACCAAAACCACGGCCACTTTCTTTTAGCTTGTATTCTATAATTCCGTATTTATATTTCATGACAACAAAACCATATTCTTTATTCTCAAACCTTAAGCAACAATCTCTAATCATCAATATCCTATAGATCGGACCGTACTTGCCGGCTCGCTACAACGCATCGTGCACTTGCAGTTTTATAAATTTTAAAACGAAACCGAGCTCGCGTGCACAAATATTTTCCAAAACCATTCTTTTTCCAAAACCTACACATTGGAGCGCGTGGGTGAGGCCCCAACAAGTTGTTGGTATCGTTGCCGGGGAGTTAGTAGTCATTATGTATTGTTATTTCTGGTTCAAATTAGCAAACTAACCCTTAACTCAATTTTTTTTCAAAACTAACAAAATACTAAAATTCTAACTTTGCTCTCTATCTTTGTGACCTGCTATCACCATGTAATTAAACTAAAACATCAAAGTATGCCATTAGAACACTAATATAGCCTAGAGAGGCCACACAAAATTTGGGCACCACAACTTTTATTTTGGCCAGCGACATTTATTAAAAATCCGGCGCCGCCGGCCCCTCTGAGGTGTTTTGGAAACTTTTCTTTTGTGGTGTCTTCAGTGTTTTGTTAGTATTCTAGTGGTATTGTTTGAATTTTATAATTTTGTGTGTGTGCAGGAGTTTGGACAGATATATCACTTTTTGTACTAAATACCGTATTTTCCAACATTTTCAGATTTTAGCAGAATTACGATGAGCGATCATGCGGAGCAAGGTCAAATTCAATTGCAAAACGTTAGTGAAGTACAGTGCCAAAGATCCGGATAGTTTAACTCGCGCAAGCAAATATTCAAATACTCGTGATCACTTCAAAGGGAGTTTCTTAACCCAAATCGCATCGGTACGTATTTTTCTAACACTTTCACTCAAATCCGACGCATTCCAATATTCTATCTTCTGCAGGATTCTTTGCACAATTTGCCACCACTAGAACAGAGAACTAACCGGTATTTGTTGCAGCGCTTAAGCCTAAAACGAAAAAGATTTGCTTGCTTGATTGATTTTCTTAAATTCTTTTATTAATTTACGCATTTGCAACTTAATACAGATATTAAGGGCACGAAACCAAACAAGATACGATAAAAGATTTTATCACCTTTTTTCGTGGCCCACAAATCACAAAACTGCATTCTTGCATACCCACAGTAATTTTAAAATCAATTAGAACTCTGATTTTAAGGACTTCACGCACATTAGGAGAAGTTGACTGTATTTAGAACGCTGCTTAACAGTATATCGTTGATAAGGTGTCTAGGAAAGTGTTCACGGCGAATCCGCCATAAGAGAAAAGATTATTCTAATTAAAGAACTTTGCAAAAGTGTTGGATAACCTTCCCTTATCTCTGCACTTACCTGGCTTTATGATCCGTATATCTTGAGCCCGTTTCTCGACACAGTTTTACTTCGACAATCTGGTTCTTGAGCAGGTCAAGTTGACTTAGCATAACATAGACTGCTAGGGGTGTGTTATTCTTTGTTTTTGTGAATTTGTGAGTTCTTGTTGATATGGGTGATACACAGTTTGATTTGATTATTCATGATCCACATTTTTTTATTTATACTCATACCCAATTCGTTTGTTCAAATTGCCACGATTCTTCCCACATTCATGATAATTGCCCTTTCTTAAAGGGTGACCAACCGTCCCAGAATTTTGATACTGGTCACCCACCTAACACTCTTGAACCCAATCCCACTTCAAACCTAGATCAAATGATTGAACACTTAGAGAAAGAGGTCGACAGAATGACAGCCTTAGCATCACCACCATCACAACCCTTTTTTCCTGAAACAACTGACACTTCATTAGGGTATGATAGTGAGATGGATTCTAGGTTGACCGCTTTAGAGAAAGGTATTGAAGTGATGACGGCAGTTGAGAATCAAACAGCTGCGACGCTGGCCATGTTTATACAACAATCTGATCAACTGTTTCATGCTCAAGCTCAATCATTAGCTAGAATCGAAAAACAAGTGAAACATTTAGCTGTGGGGATTCTAGGGAGTGAACACGGTCAATTAGAACCCAGTAATGTCAATGCCTGTCATCTAGATAGTCAACTGAGTGAGAGAAAGGAACAAACAATTTTTGATGATTTCCTAGATGATGATGAAATTGAATTGACTAGGTGTTATCAGGACAAACACGAAAACCCTCTGAGTCGGTCCAACACTAGCCTTCAGGTACCAACTGAGCCTCTTGTCATTTATAATCTTGAGGTTGATTTAACCGATATATTACTTGAAGCGGAAATTCTTGCACCAACTGATTCTTACGCTAAAGTTTTAGAGGAAGGAGCTTGTGAATTTGATAGGTATGGTTGGGATAGATTGTTAGAGAAAATCAAGGATCAGGAACCCAAAATTTTTGTATCACCTATTGGTATTGTTTCGGACAAAACGTTAATGTAGGAACCTACATTTTTAGATGACATGTACCTACCCATTTGTGAATGTGATGAGGGAGAACTAGTTTTGGGAGTTGTGAGCTGTAATAACGAGAGTAGGATTGTGCAGGATTATAGGGGGGAAGACAGCCTTGAGAAACATTCTTTCATACCGAGTTTTGAGGAGATATTTGCAGATGAACTTGATATTCTTTGTGAGTTTGAGTCAGAATCAATTTGGGAACATCTTGCAAACCTTTCTTTTGCTGAACTTTTTGCGGATGAACTCCAGTTTTTAAACAAACCTGTTATCGAAACTCAACACATACTTATTGAACATTCAATTCATTCGGGCGACAATTCTTTGATTTCTTCAAAACTTCATCTTCATATTCAACGTCTTCTGATCCCTACTTTCACGCACTCATGCCCTTTACTAATATCTAACCATACAACCAACTTTTTCTTTTTCTTGTTCATATACTTTCTCTTTTACCCGCCTTAGCCTTATTTCGACAAAAAATTTTAATGGCTGGTACTAATTTCTGGACTAACGCAATCTCTTAACTTATAAATACTGTAATTAGTCTTAGATTTTTCTTTTTTGTGAATAAAATTCTCATCATGATGTCTATATCTAGCTACCGGAGACGGGGGCAACGATGAGGACATCGTAAAACTCATGTTTGGGGGTGAACACTACGTTTATTTTGCTGCATCATGTGTAAATTCTGCATTGCATACATATTAAAAATCCCATAAAAAATGAAAAAAATTCCCAAAACATAAAATCTTTGGCGTCATGTTAGCTAGCGGGGAAACTTAGACTCGAAGTCCAACGGTTCGGTTAATAAGATAGAAATAACTAAATCTTTTTCGAGAAATTGAAAACCCGAAAGATAACCCTCCTTTGAGTTTAACCGTAGCTACTATACGTCTTTTATATCACTTTACACGTGTTATATATTTTTAAGAATTAGATGAAATGTCTGACATGTCTCAAACCTTTTGAAAATTTATAAACATCTTTAGGATCAAACATGTTTGTTCCGAATTAAGTAATATTAAGAATAGTTCATAAAGTGAATTAGATATGAAAGATATTATTGAGGTTTCAATGGAAGCTAAAATTCTGAAAAATAACCCATCTGGAACCTTGTTGGAGTGATTACACACCTTATCCATATGAACACGTCTTTGGGATTAAAAAGAAATAGCTGGCAATATCTCCGTTTTCACTACTTTCAGAATATTTTAAACGCAAACAAATTGAGTCTTTTTGTTTTGTGGCCTTGGTAACTTGGGCAATTAAGTCTTAGAGGTGTCTCCACACCTAATGCTCTAAAACCATCTGATTTGGGAGTCATTGACCAAAAACTCGCCAAGTTTCCAATCGCCAAATAAAACAAGCCAAGCAAATGTTCTCTCCGAGTTAAAAGTTCTCACGGTTCTTTGTGAGAGAATAATTTTGGCGGAGACGAATTTTCTATTATGAACAGTTTTTTAGCAGAGATATGAACGTTTATATTTATAAATACTTTTTCCACAAATGGTGTGTATGAACAACAACAGGTGAAAGGTACGAGTGAAGAATAAGATTTAGTTCTTTGTTAAAAATAATAGAAATTTTGACTTGAAACTTAACTGGAGAACGAAACTTGAGAAAATCTTAAATCTTTTCAAACTCGTATGATCCTTTAAAAGTCTATCCTGATCCGTATTTAAGACATGATGACCCTAATCGAGATTCTTAAAAAACTTGACGACACTATTTGCACAACCACGTAAAGTCGTGTATGAGCTTATGTTAAATAAGATATGAGGAGTGAAAAATAAAGGTTGGTCATTTCTGACTAAGATGATAGAACTTCTAGCATTGATACTTAACTTAATATTAGAATCAACAGTTTCTTCACGACACTAACTTGACATGATTTTATTGGTGTAATCCGCTGAAAATGCTCAGGAGACAACACTCCTCCTACTAGGAACACCTAGAGGTTTAACGGCTTGTTGCACATGCTCGGTGCAATACGTTCCCTGCGAAAGTGAAAGTGAAGTTATGATTCATTACAGGAAACTGCATTTTAATACCACTCATTCATTATCAATTTTGTAAGATATCGGTATTATTAACCAGTGTCTGCTCAGTAAATACAGATTATAGGTATTCGCGACAAAACACTGGAAAACATACTCAAATTCACAGATATAACATTTGTAAGCCGACACTGCAATCAGAACAGAAAACCGATCGATATCCAAAGAGTTCTTTTGCAACAAATAAATATAATAATTTTGGTCCAACACATTATAAATATGGACATAGCTCTTTGGTACATAGACCTAGGTAGCGGCTGCCTTGGCACAAGTGGGCACAACAACTCATGACTTGTGCAAGTGGGCACAAGTGGGTTCGTGTGAGTAAATACAAAAAAGTATTGATGTGATATAAAGTGCAAGTTTCCATCCAAATCTTCTGAATGCAAACCAGAATTAAATAGACATATCAAACTACAACTAGAAAGATATTGGAGAGCACACAAGGCCACCACACCAAGACGGGCCCCACTCCTCATAAGTCAACCGACGAGATGGTCGAAATGACCGGCGCCGTCGACCTTCTGGCTCCAATATTCCCCAATTTTCTTCTGGTCATTTCTTATGGTTACATAATCCTATTTTTGTTGTTTGTTTATTCTGGTGTTGTGCCTATAAATACCAGAACAGATTTAGAGAGAGGGATATGCATATAGCCATATATAATACCCATTCCATTCTTTATTTTTGGTTTAGCTTGAGAGTTGTGTGAGCCTAAGTTTGGTTTTCTTCTTCTTCATCCCTCTTGGAGCTTTCTTTTGAGAGCTTCATTATGGAGATTGAACAAGTAACCAACACCATGTATCTCAATTTATTCAAGTGTTAATATAATTGTACTTGTTTTGTTTATTTACCTTCTTTTGTTGTTTTCATTTCATTTTATTTATGTTTGAGTAATCTTTTGGTTGTGGTGATGGTAAGGATGTGAGATAAATGGCTTTGCCTTCCTCCACCTCTTGTGATTGTTTAATATGCCTAATTTATGAATAAAACTTCAAGATTGTTCTATGCTATTTATGTGATATGGTATTTTGAAACTATAGTTACAAGGTAACCTCTTCATATACTATATTCACACTTATTCTCCATTTTACAATGTTAAAGTTAAAATCAATTTAGTGTTAAGTTTGCTAAGCATTAGATATGGTATTTTGTTATCAAGTTGCTTGACAAACTACTTTGTTTCATATATCCTATACTATCACAAACCACTTAGCAAACTTAACACTAAAACTACTTGCTCTCATATACTAATTTATGTTTTTAATATTGTCGTATGCTTGCTAACCCTTGTGCTTAGTGTTGATACTTCAAGCTTGGACATACAAACGATGTGAACAAGACGGATTCGTTTCGTGTTTTGCGTCGAATATCGGCAACTTGATGACTTGTGCTTTGCAACCTCCTTGACAAGTCATGCTTCACATCGAGATCAACAAAAGGACGGACAACTCATGATCATGGGAGCGTCGAAGAAATCGCCGCGATTCAACCATCCGAACCAAAGCCACGCCAACTTTCTTTTAGCTTGTTTTCTATAATTCCGTATTTTATATTTCGTAACAACAAACCATATTCTTTATTCTCGAACCTTAAGCAACAATCCCTAATCACCAATTCCCTGTTAATCGACCCGTACTTGTCGGCTCGCTAAAACACGTCGTGCACTTGCGGTTTTATAAATTTTAAGACGAGACTGAGCTCGCCTGCAGAAATATTTTCCAAAACCGTTCCTTTTTTCCAAAACCTACACATTGGAGTGCTAGGGTGAGGCCCCAACAGGATACTTGGACATGTATATAGAGGACCTTATTGCTCGACATGATTGTATACTATCAGGTTACATTTATCTTAACATATTCACTGGTATTATTATATTGTCTCTCATATACATGTTGATAAAGCCCTTAGGATGTTAGCTGGACTACCAGGACTATGATACGGATCATACTACTAGAACCTGGGTAGTCGATAAGCACATCCTTCAATTGTTCCTAGTCAAGGGTATATCGAGACAGGGCATCGATATTCCAGAGTAGACTAATGTGTACGTTTCTTTACCCTGTATGGGGGCGATGGTTGATCCCATAGCCATTGGTGTTTGACATCAAAGATTGTATACAGGTGCCCATTAGAGAATGGATACACCGAACATGACTCGCTGAGAACTTCTAGTTGGTACTATACTTATCGTCAGATAGCAGTTCTCTGGTGACACTGGTACAGGTTAGTTTGTAGACCCAAGATCGTCATAGAGTCTTATGTGGTTCCCACTGTGCTTTGATTTCCTCCTTACCACGGCTCAAAGGAGTCGTGCAAACAGGTGGAATTTGGGTACAGTCCCGAGTCACATGGAGGCAGTGAGCGATAAGAGAGGTTTCATCTCTCGTGATATAGGTTGTTGATATTGCGCTATGCTCGATTGGCTATAACTGGAATTCCCTGGCCAAAGATGCTGATGAGATTTACTGGTAAGTGTTATCAGTAGTTTCTCGTACCATTATAAACCAGACATCGGCATGACTTATCAAGTTACTGGGGTCTGACGTTACCACCCCTAGACTCGTTATGCGACATATCAGACGAAGAGACCGAACTGTACGGTAAGTGTTACTTACAGGCTTCATGGGAGTTTGGATAAACTTGCTTGTTGATCTTCTAACTGCTCAGTACCTGAGTAGCCGTTACGTTCAGCTAGTACCGCTGACGGCTTGTGGGTGACTAATGTGATCATCACCTACTGTTGGCATATTGACGAGTCTTTAAAGTCCCATACAGAAGTATCCTGGTTCAAGCGAAACGAAATAGGGCACATATGCTGATATGTGCGGGAGGTCGGATTAAATACGAATATATGATATTGTATTCTAATCTGGCGGTTATTTGTTATCGGTTAGGTTATATATGATATAACCGGATTATCGAATCAAGTGTTGATTTGATAATGTGATATACGGATAAATGATATTAGTCGGTTATATATGATATAACCGGATTATTAAATCAAGTGTTGATTTAATAATATAATATATATTTATATTTAATATAATTATATGTTGACTAATATTATTAGCTCACTAATTGTTTTATATATATATATATATATATATTAATATATATTTGATATATATATATATTATTACATGAAGCATGGTTGAATTTCTATTTTTGGAAAATAGAAATAAAAGGTGGAAATTGGAGAGATATTTGTGGCATGGTTCAAGGCATGGTTTATATATTTGTTTATTCATTTGTTTGCACTATTGAAGCATAGTGCATTATTTGTATTGCATTTTATTCCATTCTTCAATAATGTGTGAGCTTATGAGTTGCCATTCTACACTCATTTCTTGAGTTGAGTTCATGGTTTTTTGCCTTAGCCATTTTCTTGAGTTCATGTGATGAGTTCTTGCTCTCTAGCTCTCTCCTCTAAGCTCAATCTCTCACATGAGTTGTGAACCCTTGAGCTTGTGAGAACCCTAGTGAGCAAACAAAACTCTTACTTCACCATCCTACACTAGATTAGCGCTTTGGTGTCGTGTGTTTATTTCACTAAAGAGTTTAGTGAAGAGGTGGCTTGGATTGGCGGACTTCGGGTGGATCATCTTCGGCACGAAGGTCGTCGAAGGAAGTTCGTTCAACCTTCAAGTGGAGCCTAGTGGAGTCGCGTAGACTACAACCCGGAGCATTAGAAGAGAAGGACACGGTCTACAAAGTTTGTAGCCATCCAACTCTTAGTATAGTTTTTTATATCATGGTTAAAACCCTAATCATCTAGTTTAAGATCTTGGTTGGTGTTAATTAGAACCCCTAAAATTTTTAAAATGGAATGCTTGATGCAAGTAAAACCCAGTGGTGGTGCAAACAAAAACTTTCAGTTTGTGCGGTGCTCCATTGTTTCCGTCTTTCCCTGTGCCAGCTAGCGCCGAACTCATGGAGGATCCTCCTCGGGTTTCTGGTCCGGTTACAAATTAATCAGATCCCCTTCGACTTGAGCCTTCTTTTATCTTTTATGTGTTATAAAAATCATCCCGGTACTAGTAAGGAAGAGCCGAGCTGGGTGTACTTGTCGTTTAAAAAACGCAAGGGTAGGAGGCGGGTCAGGGCTAGTGGTCATCCCTTCTTCCATCCATGAATGGAAGGAGAAGTTCATTTTTGTCGGTCCTCCGGAGGGTGAGGATTGGCATGTGTCCATCCAGTGGCACACGGCCGACTACCCGAGGGTGAGGCAGTCGAACGCCCCCGAGGCGAAAGTGGTGTCCCAATAGGAACCGATTCAGCGGGCTGATGTCCTGCTCTCCGCGCAAATACTGAGCCAGGCTAGGCTTAGTCCTGCACATTTTTTTAGGTAAATTAGGGCTCTTGACGACCTGTTTAGACTTTGCCGAAATTCTTTTGCCATTTCAGCGTCGCTGACCTTTTTCTCATTTTTTCAGAGCCCATGGATCGATAAAAAATCATGGCCGCCAAGGCCTAAGGAAGAAAGACCGGCGGCTCCGACTCATCCCGACCAAGTTCGAGTGATGCCCCTAGGTAGGCCCCTCCTGCTAAGACCCCCACAGTGTCCTTTATCCCGGAGGAACGCCGCGGGGGAGGGGGGACAGAAACAAGCGCAGGACCCGACGCCTCGGGTCAGGGCGGAGGTGAATCCCTCCGCCGAATCCCCCTAAAGAGACAGAAGCGGGTGGTTTCTCGGCCACCCTCTACCAGGATTCAAGTGCAGGAGGACGACTTCTGCATTGAGGTGCCCTTGAGGCTATCCATGGCCGACAACCTGCTGGTGGACATGGAGAAGGCGGCGGGGGCCCAGATTCCCCGGGGGCACCATGAAGGCCTAGGTGGCCGCCATAGCTCAGGACGAGGTTCAGGTCGGTAGCTTTCTTCGAAAAAAATTCTTTAAGTTTTATTTCCTCATTTTCAGTTCTTTTTAACATGTTTGTTGTTTTTCTTAGGTCCTCCAGCACTGCACTCTCCTCGTCACCATAGAGTCCAAGGAAATAGCCCCGGAAATGAAGAAGGCGACAGAATCCTCCTAGCGAAAGGAAGAACTCCTTCTTTAATTGCAGCAAGCATAGGACAAGGCGGCCCTTCTCGACTCGAGATTGATCATCGAGGGGCTGACGGTCTCCAAGCTGAAGGAGTCCCACCGGCTCTTAACAGAATCCAACCGGGCTATCCAGGCCTAAATGGAGGAGTCGAACGGCCTTTTCAACTCCATGAAAAGGTCGAGTGACGCCATCAAGAAGGATGCCCGGGCCGCTTATGAGGCGGCGAAACTTGCTGAGAGCCGGGCGGAGCGGGCCGTGGAGGATTATAAGGCATCCGATCAGTTCCACCATGATCTCTCCGAATCTACGGCCGTCGGGTGGCGCAATGCCCTCGACGCCGTAAAAGAGGCCATGCCCGAGTTCGTCAATCGTGAGCTCTAAGCAAGGTTTCCCCTCTCCAGGGAAGCACCTCAGGGCGACGAGGAGCTGGTCGCGGAAGTCATCGCACCCGATGGAAGCGCCGAGCCCGAAGTCATCGTTGTGATCCCCGACGGCGGCGCAGAGCCAGAAGTGGTGGCAGAAAAGAGCGGCCTGAGCTGTTCTCCTTCCTTCCTTTTTTTTAAAAATTTTGTGATCCTCCGGGTATTTTTGTAAGGCCGAGGAGCCCATAATACCTTGTATAAAATTTTGATTTTTGTAAGCCTCTAGGCATTTTTGTAAGGCTGGGGAGCCCACAATACTCTATATAAAATTTTGATTTTTGTAGGCTTCCGGGCATTTTTATAAGGCTGAGGAGCCCACAATACCTTGTATATAATTTTGATTTAAAATAAAGTACATATATTTTTTTTTGCACAAGTGTCTTCATTCTGCAAGTGTTTTTAGCTCGCGAGTCCACCTTTCTTTTTCTTTTTCTTGCAAGTGTTAGACCGGTATCCACCCTTTCCAGGCGACGATCGCGCATCGAGTGTGAGTCGAACGATAGCCAAGTGTAGGAAGGTCGGTATCCTCCCTTTCTCCAGAGTCGGGATGACGGTCGCGCATCGAGTAGGAGTAGAATGGTAGCCAAGTGTGGATAGGCCGGTGCCCTACCCTTTCATGGAATCAAGTATGGATCGCTCATTAGCCAAGTCTGGATAAACCGCATCCTTAGACTATTTCTTGGTGCGGGTCTTGGACCCGTACTTTGTTTGGCAGGAAGCTGCCCGTTGGGGATAGACCGAGCAGGAATATGTTTAGTGGCTTCTTGATGAGGGTTTTGGATCCGCAGCATTGTTGGGCAGGAATCTACCCGCCGTGGATGAGCCGAGCAGGAAGCTGCTCGGCGGCCTCGCGATGAGGGCTTTGGATCCACTTTTTTGTAAGGCAGGAAGCTACCCGTTTTGGATGCGCCGAGCAGGAAGCTGCTCGGCGGCCTCGTGATGAGGGCTTTGGATCCACAGTGTTGTTGGGCAGGAATCTACCCGCTGTGGATGAGTCGAGCAGGAAGCTACTCGGCAGCCCCGCGATGAGGGCCTTAGATCCACTTCTTTGTAGAGCAGGAAGCTACCCGTTGTGAATGAGCCGAACAGGAAGCTACCCAGCCGTCTCGTGATGAGGGCTTTGTGAACTCCCTAGTGCCTTCGTGGGGCATCATTCAACCTTCCGCGGTCCGTATAGGAAGGAACGATGACCGACATGGCCGACACATGGCTATACTATATCGAGAAATTGAGGTATTCTATGATTTGCGTCACTGTACGAGTAGATCTCATCCATTGGAAGTTATTTGTCGAGGCTATAAATATCGAAGGTGTATCCCTGAGGGGGTGTTGGTTTCTTCTTAGTCTGGCATTCCCCGAAGATGACCGAGCGCATTTATACCATCAGGGAGATCGTTTCTCATGACGATGTGTATTTTTATAGCCTTGATCGCTCCATGGAGACGTACGAGGTGATGATAGGCCGCTTGGAGGGCCACTTTGGACGCTTACTTCCCCGGCAATCTCCTCTCCTCCAGGTGTAATTTACGCGATATGGAGGACTTCCCCGGGTCTGTACAATACCCTATCTCCGCAGTTGATGGAAGAGCCATTTGACAAGATGCATACAACTTACGATCTTGGTTTGATCTTAAAAAGCAGGGAGGACTGCTCGGTGGACCTTCTTCTTGATAGTATTCAGCAAAAGTTAGTTGTTGCATCTTGCTCGGCGGATGGGATCCCCGGCGAGTCCATGACTTCTAGGGTCCACGGGCACCGTCAAAAGGAGCGGGCCGAGGCAGCTTGGGCTCGGCTGGAGGAGATTTCCTTCGAGTATTACCGACAGTGTTTTCTTAATCCTCACCCACCTCTGTTGTAATCGTTGTAAGGCTGGGGAGCCTCTAATACCTCTGAAATAAATAAATTTATCTTTAGTAGTAGTGTATTGTCTCTTTTTCTTTCCTCTATTTATTTTACATTAATGCTTAAAAAAATGAAAAAACCTAGGAGTTTCGGAACTGAGAAAAGAAACAAAAGGGCTGAAGCCCCACGGTGGTGTAAAGAGCCCCTTCTGCGAGAGGACCTAGCTCGGAAGACTTAGTTAATGCCGAACTAACTCTTCTTTTAGCTAATGACAAAACCGAAATGGAATTACATTTTTAAAAGAAGGTACATACTTATTTATACTACTTGAGCTTTTCTGCGTTATAAGGCCGAGGAAAGTTACGGCCCCGGGCGTCCTGCAGGCGGTACGCTCCTACATGCAACGTTTCTGTAACGAGAAACGGTTTTTCCCACTTCGGGAAGAACTTGTGCAGTCTCCCTTAGTCTACGAACTCGTTTATTCGTAAGACCAAATCTCCCGTCTTGAAGGCCCGATATTTAACTCGTGCGTTGTACTTGTTGGATATATGTATACCCTAGAGGCCATTATGAGATAGTGTAAGTACTGATGTGTATATATATATATATATATATATATATATATATTCGGAGGACAGTCTTGCTCGATATGATAGTATGCTATCTGGTTTTACTTTATCATATATTCACTTGATCATGTTTATATTCATTTGGTGCATGTTGATAAATCCCTTAGGATATTGGCTTGACTACTGGCATTATGATGCGGATCATACTAGTGGGACATCTGCAGTTTATAAGCATATCCTTGAAATGTTCCTAGTCGTAGGTATATCGAGACAGGGCATCCATATTCCAGTTTAGACTAGCGTATACCATTCTTGTTCCATATGATAGGCGATGGATGATCCCATATCCGTCTGGTGTGTTGACACCGAAGATAGTATACGGGTGCTCAGTGAGACTGGGTACACTGAACGGACTCACCGAGAACTCCTATATGGTATTATATCATACGTCGGATAGCAATTCTCAGGTGACACTGGTACAGGTTAGTCTGTAGACCCGAGATCGTCATAGAGTCTTGTGTGTCCTCCCACTGTACTTTGATCTCCACCCTACTGCGGTTCTACTGAGTCGTACAAACAGGTGGATTTTGGGTATAGTCTCGAGGCATATGGAGGCAGTGAGCGATAGAAGGGGTTTCGTCTCTCCCGGTATTGGGGGTTGATGCTGTGCTGTGCACGATTAGCTATAACGGGAAGTCCCTGGCCAGCGCTGCTGAGATATTACTGATAAGTGTTATCAGTAAGTTTCTCGATCTGTTATAGACTATATACCGGCATGACTTATTGAGTTATTGGGGTCGACGATTCCATCCCTAGACTCGATATGCAGCATATCTGACGAAGAGACCTGACTGTACGGTAAGTGTTGCCGGATGGATTGACAGGAGTTTTGACAGGTTCGCTTGTTCTTATTCTGATCGCTCAATACCTGGGTGGCCGTTACGTTTAGCTGACCGCTTGCGGCTTGTAGGTGTTTGATATGATCATCATCTACTGCTGGCGTATTGACGAGTCTTAGAGTCCCACATAGAAGTTTCTCGGCTCTGGCGAAACGAAGTGGTGCACATATGAGATATGTGCGGAGCCTCGATTAAATACTAGTATATGATACTGTATTTTAATCGGGCATTTAATATTAGTCGGGTAGTATAAGATATGGCCAATTTATTAAATCAAGTGTTGATTTAATATTGGATTTTATATTATTTATTTAAATCCTTTTCTTCTTATGGATACATGCATGTATATGTACATGATGATGTGCATACATACATACATACATGAAAAGTATCATGGTTGATGATACAAAGAGGATGGCAATATAAGAATCATATTGTAGATATAATAATATATGGATATTTTCAATAAAGATTAAAGGCAAAAGAAAAGATTAATGAGTCATTTCTTCCACACTTTTCTACACATTTCCATGGTTGAATTTAACTCAACCATGGTTTCTTTTCCTTTTGCCTTTAACCTAAATTGAAATATCTAGATATTATATTTAACTATAGTTATGGTTATGATAAGATATATATCTCTCTCTCATTTTCTTTTTTCATTATTATCATTTTCACTCCAAAAGAAAAAGAGAGAGCCATCTTCTTCCTCAAAACCCTAGGTCTCTTTTAAATGTTAAAATAGAGTTAGAAAAAGAAAAGAAAAGGTATTAAATAAGAATAGCAACCACTTCATCATCCTACACAACCTTAGCCATCTTGTGTAGGGTATTGTGCTTCAAGTTCTTCAAAGATCGAAGGAAGCATCAAGCTTAGGGCAAAGTGCTTCGGGTGGATCGTCGTGGACGAGGAGTTGATCAAGCGAACCCTTTCAAAGCCAAAGAGTCTTCCAAAGAGGTCTAAAAAGGTTGTAGTCTCATCACTTAGTATAACTTAAGTCTTCTTTGTTGATACCATTAACTGTTACTTCATATATTCTAGTTCGATTCATGTATAGTTTGCTTAGCACCTCAAAATTTTATTGTTATAGCATGTGTGATGCTTCTAAACCCTAATAGAGGTGTTAAGGAAACCCTACAGTGGTATTAGAGCCAAGCTAGAGCTTTGTAGTAACCTAGACGATGTTGAAAACATCGAACGGACGGAAAACATCGAACGGACGAAAAACGACACCCGGGGGGTGCTCTCCGGAAATTTTTTCAAAACCTGGATTTTTTCAAATTAAAAATATGTAAAAAATTAAGCAGGGAAATATATAGGCCCACCAGAAAAACGATGCCCTAAATCGACTATACGGCCGCGGAACCGCGGCCAAAGCGGCTTGTTGCGGCGGTTCCGCGGTGGTATAGGTGATTCATGGGCCGTATTTTCTTGTGCTGGCCCGTATGTGTTTGCTGATGTTACTGGTATATTTAGAATCTGCTCAAGTGTTGAGCTTTCAGAGCAGTCTGTGGTTGTTTAAATCGTTTGATCGGATATTTCAACGTCGCTTAGTTTAATAGTATGTGATACTATAATTTGAATCTACAAATTGTTGTATTTTTCATTTTATTTCTCTGTGACCGTAAGTGTAGTATGTAGTTGTATTACCGGTTTTCGTTGCTATATATCAACGACGATCGGTGTATGCATACTTACTTACGTTGATGATATTTGATATTATGTGTCGATGAGATTTGAAATGCAGGATTGTCGCAATGAATAGCCGGGGGTTTTCTTTTTTATGTAAGATGAGAGTATTCTTTTAATTCATGTAAAATTAAATTGTATGTAATATTCTTTTATTTAGGGCACTTCCAGGATGAGGTCGTTGTCACTAGTGTTGTATATTATTTACTTTTCCGCATTAGGATAGACCCAAGGTGGAGGGCACAAGTGACCGGGTTCTTGGGTTCAGTGGGAGGCCATCTCGAGGAGTCGAGACCGGGTCTCCTAAACTCCAGAATTGGTAGGGTCGCTTGCCGCTCTCGTAGGGGTCTAGAGGTGTGGGCTTGGCTATTCATCGCGACCGTGGAATCCGTATTTTTTTATTGCTGGCTAAATATAAAATACGGACCTCCTAGATATCCTTTATGTGCTTCTGCTGTTTTTTTTATCTGATGTGATCTTTTAATGCATATCTGAGACGAATGAAATATTATATATATATGATATATATTAGACGTTACTTATGTTTTGCACCCGCACTAGCCCCGTCCCGGTATGCCATTAGTTAAGTAACCTAACGGTGCATTTCAGGACACTGTGACGAATGCGAGTGGCATAAGTGTACGTTATATTTTCGTTTCTTTCTGTAATGGCTTAGGATTTAAATGATGGGACTACATTAATGAGATTAATGTAAAAGATAAAAGAACCTAAAAAGATGTTGTAGAATCAGATTTGAAACACACTCGGCCTTTTTATAAAAAGCAAGTTTCAAAATGCGGAGCTTAAGCCACTCCTTTTAAAAACCCATTAGATTCTACAACGATATCAAGTTCAAAGCGTCAAAAGTTTTCTTAAAAACTATCCGCAACCCTCCGTCATTTTAGGAAGTAGAGTACTTAGTATTCGTGCTGCGTATTTTGACTTTAGTTAAGGCGCAGTGTACGGTAGCTGAGTGATGTCTTCCTACACTGCATATGATGCAGATTAGTTAGGACATTCATATGATTATGTTGACTTTAGTTAAGGGTCATATGAGTGGGTCTAGTTAATCATGAAATGACGGGAAGAACTTGACTAGAACTTATGATATGTTAACTTTAGTTAAGGTCATAAGTACTAGGGGTAAAAATAATTTCGGGAATTTCAAGAGTTGAAAATTACAATGAGATTGTATACCTTCTATATGATAGTAGGATCCCGATCCCACTGCGAGCAAATGTTGTTCCAGGGAAAATTTTGCACTTTACAATTAGCTGACTCGGTAGGTGTCTAGAAAGGTGCCAAATGGGGCTACGACTCTGGGAAGACGAGGTTTACTTTAATTAGGTCCGTGCGAAAGCACGGGGAACCTCCCTCGAGTACCGGCACTGGCCTGGCTGAGAGGTTGGCGAAGCTGTAGAATGTAATTAATCCCGGCTAGTTTCCTTTTTAAAAGGTTTTAAAGAAAATTTGATAAAAACAGTGGGAGACATCGATTAGACAAGATAATAACCAATCTGATCTTTGCAAGAGCTTTCGCTAAGTGTATTCTTTTCTCTTTCTTAATGGCAGATACCCATGACAGGACTGTTTCGCCTAATCAGAGCAAAGCTCTGTTTGAATTCAAAATTCAAATTTTGAAGCAACGCTTCAAGTCTCGGGCGCAACGCGCCGCGAGTCTGGCGCTAATACGTCAGCGCAGCGCCCAAGAAGGCGCACCCAATCAGAGCAAAGCTCTGTTTAAAGGAAGCAACGCTTCAGCTGCGCTGCGCTCTGCGTTGCGCGACACGTGTCAGCGCAGATGCGCTAGCGCAGTTGCGCTGCGCTCTGCGCTGCGCGACACGTGTCAGCGCAGATGCGCTAGCGCAGTTGCGCTGCGCTGTGCGCTGCGCGACACGTGTCACGCGCTGGGGCATCTGCGCCAAACTAAATTAAGATTTTAAGAAATCTTTTCTGTTCTTGTTAAAACAAGAAGATTTTCTTCTGCAAAGCAGAAGCCCTTGGATTAAAAATCCAACGGTGGGGAAAATTCCCCAGATCACTCAGAGAATGATCTCTTTAACAAATTTAACTAATTTGTGAGCACTATAAAAAGGACCCTAAGCCTCAATTCAAAGGCATGAAAGTTTTTCTTGAAAACTCAAGAACTTTAAACAGAGAGAATTCTGAGAAGATTTCAAGAAAAAGGTAAAGAACCTTCATGAATTAGAAGAAATTCCTTCTAATAGATCATTGATCTAAAAACAAGATCAATGATCTCTACATAATAAACAGTGCTTTGCAAACAATAAAAATAAAAAATAATAATAATAATAATAATAGTGCTTAGCACTTTTATGAACCTCTGGTTCTTCAAACAAAGAAAATCTTATTTTTCTTTGATCTAATTTAGATCAAGAAATTAAACAGTGCTTTGCACTTCCCTTCTTGAATCTAAAAGATTCTTAGTGCTTTGCACTTCCAAACTGCGCCGTTGCGCTCTTAAGAGAGCGCCACGTGTCGGCTATAGAACCGTTTGCGCTAAACGCCTTTAAGATAGAGCTTTGCTCTCTAGAATTGGCGCAACTCGCTGAGAGCGCGCCACGTGTCGTCAGCGCAATAGCGCAGCGCAACAGCGCAGCGCACTGCGCTAGTGCGCTTGCGCTCGCCAGCGCATGACACGTGTCTTCATCACAGGCGCTTGCGCTCAATAATAGACGCAAAGCGTCTGACAAATGCAAGGCATTTCACTTCCTGAAGGGCCAGGCCCAATTAAAAGGCTTAACAGGCCTAATAAATAAAATGCTGTGCATTGTTTGAAAGGGCAGTGCCCAACTAAAAAGGTCCAATGGACCAAAACAAATGATCTGCATCATAATAAAAAGGGCAGACCCCAGTCAATGGCCTGAAGTAATGCTATGCATTATTCTAAAAAGGGGGAAAAACCCAAACAAAGGCCTAATAGGCCAAATGCAAACAAAATGTGAACATTTTTAACTGGACTTAGCCCAATTCTGGCCGTAAGTCCTTAAATTAAATTGACCGAGCACAGCTGCTCTCCTAAATCAATTCACGACCGGTTCGAGGGTACATCTCCGAACTCCTTTGACATCCCTCGTTGTAATTCCTCAACGACGTCAAAGAGGTGACGGGTCCCAACGACCACACATCCAAATGGACTGCGGGGTCCTTAAACTCGTGGACCGAAACGTCCCTAAACTAATATCGGACCGAAACGTCCATAAACTAATATCGGACCGAAACGTCCCTAAACTAATGATGGACCACTACGTCCCTAAAGTGGCGTTGGACCGAGACGTCCCTAAACTAATGATGGACCGCTACGTCCCTAAACCGGCGTTGGACCGAAACGTCCCTAAACTAATGACGGACCAATACGTCCTTAAACTGGCGACAGACCGAGATGTCCCTAAACTAATAATGGACCACTACGTCCCTAAACTAGAACAATAGAGCCAATCGCTCTTTTGCCGGATCTAAACGGTCCCGTTTAAGTTGATCTTAGCCCCAAACACGGCTAACGTATCCTTAAACATTTAAATGGATTATAAAACTCCCAATCAACTCTGGTTCGAGGGTACATCTCCGAACTCCTTTGACATCCGTCGTTGTAATTCCTCAATGACGTCAAAGAGGTGACGAGTCCCGATGGCCATACATTAAATTAATCACTACGTTAAATGGATCTTAGTCTAAAACAGGACTAACGTATCCTTAACGAACGTTTAAGTTGATCTTAGTCGCAACGCGACTAATGCATCCTTAAACTAAAAACACCAAACCCAAATCTTAGTAAATACGGATTTGGACTAATCCACGTCCTACGGGCGACGGCATTACTCAGTCTCCGTATACAATCCACGGGCAACCACAAACAAAACAAACACCCACGACACGAAGTGAAATTCTGGAGAAGGAGAAAGTTGTTACCGCGATGCGGTAGCGTAATTAACTGCAGGGGCTTGCGCCTGCAGGGAAGAGCGTCCCCACAATAAAAAAAAAACCCTCATCCTGAGGGGGAATCTGACGAAGTCTGCTACATCGGCCGCATCCGTCTAAACCTCCGATACATGGTGCCATAAATCAACTTGGCATCTTTGGAGAGGTAGACGGATAAAACCATATAGCATCTGCCCCGAACCCCAGGCACGGACCCCAAAGTCCGGGCCGCCGTTCGGAGGGGAACAGATTCTGGCACGCCCGGTGGGACCTTTTCCTCTTTCCACTCCACACTTCGTGTGTCGTCTTCACGAACCAATCGCGGTTTGTTAAATGGTTGCCTACGGATTTCAAGTTGCTAAGATTTGGTCTTTTGTCTGGCGCAGAACTCAAGTATCCATGGATTCTAACTGCACCAACTGCGCGAAGTGCCGCTGCAACGGACGCTCCACCTCACCAGGAGGTGTAGCATATAGGCCCCAAGCAGCTTCCTTCCTTACTCTGCCGGTAGAACAGGTGACCCAAGCCACCACCGGCTTGTTCTTCGGGACTATGATCCTACCTGCTAGCTTTTCTGCACCAATACCCGCACCGGAAGCGAACAAGAAGTCGGTGTTCGACCGGCTCAATGCTACCACGACCCCTGTCAACGGGTCGCCCACTACTAAACCGACAACCTCCGTTTTCACCAGGCTAGGTCAGAACTATAAAGTGGCCGTCCCAAAGAGGGCAACGGCCGCTGCTTTGGAAGTCGTTAAAGCGGCTTCTCCTATCAGAGAGTCGGTCTTCACAAGATTGACGGTTCCCACTCCTCCCCCAGCTGGTCAAAAGGCATCAGTCTTCGATAGGCTGACATCGGCAGTTACCCCACACTCAAACAGGGGGAAACAAGAAACCATCTCGATTTCCGAGCCAGTCCCAACGGCTCATCGTGCGCGACGTCGCCATTGGCGACGAGTGAGAAAAGCAGGGGGCAACTCTCCCTCAGGGCTAACCCCACCTGCTCCAGTGGTGGAGGTCAACGCTGCTGTTCCAACTGGGAACAGCTTTGAATTGCTGAGGAAGGTGAGAAAGAACTCTCCAATTGCTACGTTGAAAAGATCTCCTCCGCCTATGGAAAAAGCTCCAGAGACAAAGCAGGAACAGGCCCCTCAACGGCTGTCGTCAAAAATTTATAAAGTTTGGCGGAGGGTTCAAGATTCCGTGATTGACCCAGACCACTTTCATCGCCAGAAAAAGGCAAAGGTGGAAAAGGACAAAAACCGCCCCATTAAACGGCAGGGGGCAACAAATGCTAGGATGCCCACTTCAACGGCTCCTTCAACCTCAATGGTCCACAAAAGAAAAAGGCCAGAGAAAGCTCCCGTGACACTGACAAAGTTTAAAAGCGGTGAACCTAAACGCCCCAAGTCAGGGGGCATAACAGTTCATACGGTTTATATGGCTTCTGGAAAGGAGGAAAGCCGCACTTCTACGGGTCACCGACCGCTTACCCGATCAGTGACCAAGGCTCAGGAGCAGCAACAAAAGCTCCAGGAGATGATGACTACAATGGCTGCACTCACGGAGCCAAAAGAGAACCCTGGGACGTCCTTAGATGAACGCCAAGAGGAAGAGACCGACGCCGAGTTCCTCCGCCGAGTACTGGAAAAGAGAGACAAAGAGGCTGCTGAACAAGCAGCCAATATACAGCGTATGGGCCTCCTCTTAGGACATGATAGGGATGATGATACAACCAGATCCCCCAACTGAAGAACCCCCGATCGTCCTTGGAGATGATAGGGGAGAGACATCGAATCATCCACCGGCTCTATCCGCAGCTAAAGAGGATACCATATCAAAATCTGATTTGGATGAATATATCGCCCAGCAAATACGGGTGCATCAGGCGACCGAAGCAGCTGGCCACGTCGTAAAAACGGGGCGACCGTATCCAGGTTGGTATGACCAAATCAAATACTCGCCAGGTTACACAATTCCCAAGTTTCATGTCTACAAAGGGACCGGCAATCCCCATCAACATGTTGCCCAATTCAGGGCGCTTTGTGGTAACACCGGCGGCGACGACAAGCTTTTGCTTCGCCAGTTTGTTGGAAGCTTATCAGACACGGCGTTTGAATGGTATTCTGAGCTTCCCAACGACTCTATTAAAACCTTTGCGGAGATGGAGCTGCTCTTCACCCAACGTTTTGCAAGTGCCAGTGAGCGTACCCCGATGATGGCACTGATCAATGCCAGGGTAAAACCCGGCGAGACATGGGTTCAGTACGCTATACGGTGGCGGAATCTATGGTCTAAGTGCGAACAGCGCATAGAAGAAGCTCCAGCGGTGGGAATGTTTGTTGGAACGCTTGATCCACAGGCAACCATCTTGCAGTTCATGATGTTCTTCAAGCCGACTACCTTCCAGGCTTTGATCGACAAACTAGCACAGATGGATTAGATGGGCCATAAACCCCCTCTCCCGAAGCCGGACTCCAGAAACGACAAAGGAAAGGGAAAAGCGATCATTGTCGCTAATGCCCAACAACAACCGAGCGACTCGAAGCCGGTTGCTCGTCCAAACAATACGCGCCCATACGTACCCCTTGAGGACAGGATGGGACGTCCTTACTCCTTCCCCCGCGATAAAACGAGGAGGCTATTCGAGCTGGCGTTGCGTAACAGACTCATAAATCTGCCAGATCCAAAACGTCCGTTGCAACCGAACGACGTTAACGAGCCCAATTACTGCCCTTACCATCGAGTGCTAGGCCACCCCATCGAGGATTGCTACGTTTTCAAGAATTGGCTTGAAAACCAGTACCGTCAGGGCAAATTTGCGCTATCTGATAAATGGAAGGTGAATCCCCCGCAGCCCCACACCTCTAAGGGGACGAATACGCCGGGGGCAACATGCTCCGTTATTGAAGAAACTCCCTGGGAGGTTGTATTATCAGCCAAAACGAGGAGAATGCTAAATGATCTTCAGACCTGTCCAGCGGTCAAGTGGAAGAACCCCTTGGAACCGCAGGTTATTGAGGGGATGTTGAAGCCACGACCGACTCCGAAGACCGATGGTGGTAGTTCAAGCGCTCATAGTCAGCCGTCAAAATCTTCGAAAAAGAAGAAGAAGAAATCTAAGAAGCCCGTGAAGCCTGGCGACAAGCGCACGGACTTACAAAAGCAAATCGACGCACTGGATGAGTACAACCAAAAGGCGCGGACTCCCATTACGCTCCAAGATTTCCTTGATCACGTCTTCCAAAAAGAAGATGAGGGAGAAAGTTCATCGGATGAATCCGAGGAATATGTGGCGAGCTGTCATATGATCTCCCATTCGACCACGAACGATGAAGGGACTTCTGGCACTGAAACGCTGGGGGCAAATGCCGAATCAAGAGCCCCAGGGTTATCAGTTGAAATGATTAGCGCGTTTCTTAATGAAGCTCGGTTGAAAAGCAAAGCTGATCGAGAACGCGAGACGGCTATATTCGAAAGGGCCAAGCGCCAGCGACTTGAGGAAGGAGCTGAAATGATCCCGCTGGAGCAAAATGCCTCCACCGCTGACAAAAGCCAATTCAAGATAAAAAAGAAGTTTGCTAAGGCCATATCGATGGGCATGAATCTACCACCCTCTGAAGAAAAAGTTACTGGCGTGGTGGAAATGCACCCCTCTTATTACTTATATCATCAGAAGGTCTCGCATTCCACCCAAGATTGCAAAGCTTTCGATAAGTGGTGGCAAGGATACGTCGCTAATCGACAACGCTTTAAACGGGAAAAGCGTAAAATTCGTCGGGAGCAAAGAAACACGACCAAAGAGCTTGAAAGAACTGCCAGCAATTGTCACATGATTAACACCGCCGGGTCACAAGTGCCTACATTTGGGAGCGATTCCGATGAGGAGCTAGAGCTTGGCCCCCTCTTCAAAGAATCCATTTCGGGAAAAGAAGAAGAACCGAAGGCTTGCGAAAATATACAGCTACGCAATCGGACGCTACCTGAAAAGAATCTCGGACCCTTAAACAAGAAAAAAAAAGGGAAAGAGAAGGTCTCTGAAGACATTGCTTTGGATGACCAAGTCGCGGAAGAGTTAACCGCCAAGAACCCGCCAAAGAGGAGTAAAGTGGATTACAATGTCTTGGCGCATCTGAGAAAGCTACCCTCACAACTCAGCATTCTCGATGCCCTATTACTATCAAAAGAGGCGAGGGATTCTTTGATTAAGGCCCTACAAGATCCGGACCAGTTCCAAGCCTTCCTAGCCGAACAAAAGATGAAGGATGAATTGGAAGAGGTGCACACAGCCGACGTTGCTTTTAGTGATGAAGACCTTCTCCTCGGGACGTGTGAACACAATCGCCCCCTTTATGTCTCAGGATACTGCCATGACATAAAGATAGGTAAAATCTTGGTCGATAACGGATCGTCTGTTAATTTACTCAATGTGCGAGTGTTAAAGGAGATTTGCATGAGTGTCCAATACCTCGCCCGAGACAAAATCACCATCTCCGGTTTCGACTCTCAATCCTTAAAGACTCTTGGATCTGTGATATTGACGCTACGCTTCGGGTTGCTCGTCACAGACATCAAATTCCATGTTATAGACGCCAAGACGTGCTACAATGCTCTGCTCGGCCGACCATGGCTACACGAGTACAATATCATCCCTTCTACACAGCATCAGTGCATGAAGTATTCTAGGGATGGCCTTGAGTACACTGTGGCGGGAGAGTTGAATCCGTTTTCCGTGAACGAAGTTCGCAAGTATGAAGATGCCAAGTACTTCTTACCGAGTTTCGAAGACACGGAAAGGTGTCACAAACTGGAGAACAAGACTAACGCTACCATCCCTGTCTTCGGCAGTGACACCGAGGAGGAGGAGGATATAAATTATTCAGGTCCATCCCATTCCACTAGGCCAGGACCATCCGTTCCTTCATTGATCTTCGGTAGTGATTCAGAGGATGAAGTTCATGCTGTATTCCCTGCTCGGCCTTCAATACGGGTTTCCGCTGATGAAGAGCGAAGTCTGCAGATAACCATGGTGCCGCTTGAACATTACAAAGAACTGGATGCACTCAACGCCAACAGCGTAGAAGAATTGCACACATTCTATATTCCTCCCGGACGAAAAGGCGAGAAGGCAATCCTATTCTACCGTTCTGAAGAAAACAAGGTGGAAAAAGAAATTTGGCATGGCGCGGATCCCACGCTCGACAGGCTTCAGCCCATCCGTCTTCCCAGATATTATACCAAAGGTTTGAGGAAACTGCTGAAACGCCAGGGAATACCTTTCGAACAAACCGTTAGAAAGGCCAAATTCTATGACAAAGTATGGAACGTTCCCGGGACTCAATGCAAATTGCCTAACGGGAGAATAGAAACAAAAGGGCTTGGGTACATCCGGTCAAAGAAAAGGGAGCCAGTAGACAGCTGTTATGTCATGTATGACTTCGATGAAGAAGCGGATGCTCAATGGGAGGACGCTAATCCTGAACCAGCAAAAGTTCCTGATACAAAACCGCCCAGTCCATCATTTGAAGACCCGGTGAGCAAACTTATAAGGGATGCGAGTCAAAAAGCCCGAGATGATCACAATCGTGAAATGGAAATCTTTGAGAAAGCCAAGACACAGCGCCTCCTTCAACAGGCAGTAAAGAATGAAGATGCTGCCCCGTACCAACCTGATACAAAAAGGGCTCGACGCGGAGCCAAAAACAAGTCGAAAGACAAGAAAGGCGCTCGACAACCACAAAGCAGAGCTAAGAAGCCACGCATCCGAGAGTCGAGCGTTATTGACTTAGCCCTCATGAAGAAAATGGGTCGAGCATACTCATTTCCTCGGAACAAAACAAGGAAAATACTTGATCTTGCTCTAAAACATCAAATGCTTACACTGCCAGAGTCTAAACACCCTGAGCAAGCGGGCGAAGTCTCCAACCCAAATTATTGCTCGTACCATCGAGTAGTAGGGCATCCGCTTGAAGATTGCTTCACCTTTAAGAATTGGGTTGAGGACCAATATCAGCTCGGCAAATTCGCGTTGTCTGACAACTGGAGGGTAGCGCCGCCGCAAAAGCACGAACCCGAAGACACAAGGATAGAACCAACTCCACATTAGGATTGGCAGAAAATCCGCACTTGCCGCGTGGTAACAATATTAAAAGAAGAGTCCGAGGACACGAACAGCCTTCCTTGGTGCTTTGAAAACAGCAGCGATGAGGTAATCTCAGAATTTCCCCCAGCGCCAAAAGAGCTGGAAGATGGAATCCATACTACTGCAGATAACCTCAAGAGAATCGAGTTAGGGACAATAAATGATCCGCGACCGACATTCGTCAGCGAGCTGCTGTCTGAAGATAGGATAGCTGCGTTAAAAGACGTCCTTGTGCAGCATAAAGATTGTTTCGCATGGAACTATTCCGAGATGCCGGTACTAGATCCAGAATTTGCTGTACATAGACTAGCAATATCCCCGAACATCAAGCCAGTCAAACAGGCGCCGAGAAGAATGCGACTCGAGCTTGAGATGAGCATAAATACCGAAGTCAAAAAGTTAATCGACTCTGGCTTCATCCAGGAAGTTCAGTACCCTGAATGGATCGCCAACATCGTCCCAGTGATGAAGAAAAATGGGACAGTGCGCATATGCGTAGACTTCCGGGATCTTAATAAAGCTTGCCCGAAGGATGATTTCCCAGTGCCAGTCACTGAACTGATGATAGAAAATACATCCACTCATGAAGTTTTCTCCTTCATGGACGGCTCATCGGGGTATAACCAGATAAAAATGCATCCAGAAGACCAGAAGCACACAGCCTTCAGGACTCCTCTTGGTATATTTTGTTATAAAGTGATGCCCTTCGGTTTGAAGAACGCCGGTGCTACTTATCAGAGGGCCATGACGAAGATCTTCGACGACCTTATACACGAAATCGTCGAATGCTATATCGACGATCTCGTGGTTAAAAGCAAATCATACGAAGAACACCTCGAGCATTTGAAGACCGTGTTTCAACGCCTTCGACAATACAACTTGAAGATGAACCCGCTCAAGTGTGCATTCGGAGTTTCCTCGGGAAAATTCCTGGGATTCATCGTCCGGCACCGAGGTATTGAGATAGACCCGTCTAAGATTAAAGCGATCATGGAAATGCCTCCGCCAAGGACTCTCAAACAGCTACGATCTCTCCAAGGGAAGCTCGCGTATATACGGCGATTTATAGCCAACCATTCAGGAAAGTGCCATCCTTACAGCCACCTGATGAAGAAGGGAACCCCATTCGTTTGGGATCACAAATGCCAAGGCGCATTGGATGAGATCAAGCAGTATCTGCAAAACCCTCCGGTGTTGGCTGCTCCAGTTAAGGGAAAGCCTCTCATTCTTTACACGACCGCCCTTGAGGGTTCTTTAGGCGCATTATGGGCACAAGAGAATGACCAGGGGAAAGAAAGAGCACTCTACTACTTAAGTCGGGTTCTGCTGGGGGCAGAAAGCAATTACTCCCCCATTGAAAAACACTGCCTGGCATTGATCTTCGCAATAACAAAGCTTAGACATTACGCATTAGCGCACGAAGTCCATCTCATTTCAAAAGTGGACCCTCTCAAATATTTAATGTCAAAGGCCATCTTGACAGGACGACTCGCTAAATGGGCTCTGCTTTTAATGGAGTTCTCGATAACATATCGACCCCTCAAGGCAGTGAAGGGTCAGGCCATAGCCGACTTCCTTGCTGAGCACCCGATACCTGCCGATTCTCCTCTGAATTGCGATTTACCAGACAAACATGCGTTTGACGCAATCGACGGTGGTGATACCCGTTGGGAGCTTTATTTCGATGGGGCGTCTTCCATGAAAAAGTACAAACAAAGTACGCCAATGATCAAATCGGGGGTAGGACTCATCTTCGTGACTCCACAAGGTGGAATAATGCGCTTCTCCTTCTCCTTAACAGAGCCGAGAACGAATAATGAAGCTGAATATGAAGCTTTGATAGCAGGCCTCGAGATCGCCATTGATATGGGAATTGAAAGCCTCCTCATATATGGGGACTCCCAACTGGTCATCAGTCAAGTGAACGGCGATTACCAAACATGCAAACCGGAATTGGTAAAATACGGTGAAAAAGTGCAGCAACTGCTAACCCAAATTCCCTCCTACACTTTGGAAAGCATACCGCGAGCGGAAAACAGCAAAGCGGACGCACTGGCCAAACTTGCTAAAGAATTAGCTGATGAGAACCTCGATGACGTTAGAATCGTGGTACAAAGCCGTCGAGTACTCGCCCCGGCAGAAATACCTCCAGAATCATATAAAGAAAAGGGAGAGACTGAGCAGACGACCCTGCAAATAAAAGACCATGAGAAGGCCAAAGACTGGAGAGAAGTCTTCATAGATTACTTCAAGTTTCACCGAATGCCTGAAGAAGCGCCCATAAGACATCAGCTCGTGAAACGAGCTCTGTCCTTCGCCTTCGTCAACGATACTCTATACAAGAGGACATTCGATTCTCTGTGGCTGAGATGCCTAGGACCTGACGAAGCGAGAAGGGTCGTCCAAGAAGTTCACGACGGACTCTGCGGTTCCCACCAAGCAGGCCCTAAGATGAAGTTGAAGATAAAACGGATGGGCTACTACTGGCCCACGATGATGCGGGATTGCCTGGAATGCACGAGACAATGTCATTCATGCCAAATTCATGGGGATTTCATCCATCAGCATCCCAATCCACTGCATCCAACAGTGGCTAGTTGGTCATTCGAAATGTGGGGAACTGACATAGTCGGCCCCATCGAACCAGCATCGTCAAAGGGACATCGTTTCATCCTGGCGACGACTGATTACTTCTCTAAATGGGCAGAGGCGGTACCGTTGAGGGAAGTGAAGACGGAGAACATCCTCCATTTCTTCAAAACGCATGTCATATACCGGTTTAGAACTCCGAGGCGGATCATCTCCGATAACGGGCCAGCCTACCGAAGTCATAAAATCAGCCGCTTCGCACAGCAGCATAACATAGACTGGAGATATTCCTCAGTTTATAATCCGCGAGCTAACGGTCTAGCTGAGGCCTTCAACAAGACCTTGACGAAGATCATGAAGAAAACAGTGTCACGAAATAAGAGAGATTGGCACGAAAGATTGCAAGAGGCTCTTTGGGCGTATCGAACTACATTCAAGACGGCCACGAACACAACGCCATACGCGTTGGTGTTCGGTACAGAAGCAGTACTCCCCCTCGAGATAGAGCTACCCTCTCTACGAGTGGCAGTCCACTATGAGCTGACAGACGAAGAAAATGCTCACCTTCGGTTTGAAGAGCTTGACGCCCTTGATGAAATCCGGCTTCTAGCACAACAAAATCTGGAAGCTTATAAAGCAAAGATGACGCGCTCATACGAAAGATTGACCCGACCGAGGACATTTCGTCAAGGCGAACTCGTGCTAGTGGTCAAAAGGCCTATGATCCCCAATCGCGCCAAGCGGGAAAAATTCGAGCCAAACTATGAAGGCCCGTACGTCATAGATAAAGTTTACCAGGGTGGAGCCTATCTACTCATGGACATGCACGGTGAAAGGCCTTTCAGGCCGATAAACGGTCGCTTCCTAAAGAAATACTATGCTTAATGAGCCACAGCCTAGGTCAATGATAGATGACGAAGACTATGTCCGCTCGCTATCTTCCTAAGCTCAAGCTTTATAAAAAGTAGCCGACCTTCTCAACGATGGACCGAAATGTCCTTAAACTAATAGTGGACCGAAATGTCCTTAAACTAATAGCAGACCGAAACGTCTTTAAACTACTACTGCAGCATCCTTAGGCTGACCAAAAAAAAAAAAAAAAAAGGTATGTCCATAAGCAAAAAAAGGGGCACGGATGAAAACCCGAAAGGGCTCCGTGAGTAAAAACAGCAGGGCTACCGGCGAGTGTTCGTGAAAACCTGGAAGGGCGCGACCTCGTAGTAAAAAAAAAAAAGAAGAAGATTTCCATGTATTATCAAACATGATACAATCAAGTGCACAAAAGTATGTGGGGTATGGGATTCGAACGCTGGCGGCTTGGTTCAACAATGCAAGGTATTACCAATAAGTATGCTGCTAACACCATATGATATATGGAGTGGGATTTGGTAAAACCATATATACTTGTTATAAATATCGTAATTATTATTAATATGGGGAGTTGAAAAGTCAGGATCTCAATAACAAAGGGTAAAAAAAAAACGGTATGTCCATAAGCAAAAAGGGCACGGATGAAAACCTGAAAGGGCTCCGTGAGTAAAAACAGCAGGGCTACCAGCGAGTGTTTGTGAAAACCCGAAAGGGCGCAACCTCGTTAAAAGACACTTATAGGGTCCTCTCGACCTTATAAGGAGAAACCACCCGCGTGAGATCCTTACGACTCACAAGGGAGCAACACACTTAGGAATCCCCACGATTCCTAAGGAGAAAATACACTTGCGAGATCCTCACGACTCGTAAGGAGAACTCTCTTGTGGGACCCTCACGGCTCATAGGATTTGAAAGTCTTAAGTCACAGAGACCTAAACCTGTGCTTAAGCAAACCCCCACAAAACTCCCAATATTGCCCTACAAAGTGGTTCCATATTGACCCTTGTATACAATCCACGGGCGCGAATAAACGTTTCCCTAACCAAGGTCCATCCGTAACTGGGAATACGTTCGCATGGTAAACAACCCTTATAAATCCCCTCGATTTATGAGGAGAAAACCCTCCTGTAGGATCCTTACGACTTACAGAAGAACAAAACACTTAGGAACCCTCACGGTTCCTAAGAAGAAAATACACCTACAAGATCCTCACGACTTGTAGGGAGAAATACCTTCACGAGACCCTTACGGCTCATGAAATCAAAAGCCTTAGTCGACAGGACCCTAACCCTGGTCGCTAAGCCTCCTTTGTTCGACAACGACAGAGGCAAATGATGATTCGCTCCTGGTAATATCCCAGTTGTAGCGGTGCTGATGCCGAAATTGGTGTCCAATTTCAGGTTCACGGCGAAAACCAATAAGCCGCACATGCATACGAAATAGCCGAAATGATAGGGCAACTTGCAATAAAAAGCAGCAAGTAAAATGTATGCATGCAAAATAGCCGAAATGATTGGGCGACTCGCAATAAAAAACAGCGAGTGGAAATAAAATAAACAGCCGAAATGATTGGGCACCGCGAAAAATAGCCGAAATGATTGGGCAATCGCGACCTTCGCGATATAAAAGCTGGAATGATAGAGCATCGCGGAAATAAAATAAAAAAAAATGATGATAAAATTTTGGCCCTACAGTTAAGATCACATCGATCCCTGTATACAATCCAAGGGCGTAAACAAAGAGGGAACCATACTTTCCCAACAGGCTCCGCCAGAAGACGAAGCCAAATCACGACAGTTCAGTCCAACTCCGAAGAAATCAATATCTTCATCAAATTCCTCGACTCACGGATACAAACACTCCTTGACGAGAGCCTCCTGATCCGCGTCGACCCGCAGAGCCACCAGTGCCTCTGTAGGAATCCTCGACTCGTTTCAAACCCCAAGGAAACAAATAATCCTTGGCGCTTGGGAAACAAATAATCCCCGGCAAATTCCTCGACTCACGGATACAAACACTCCTTGACGAGAGCCTCCTGATCCGCGTCGACCCGCAGAGCCACCAGTGCCTCCGTAGGAATCCTCGACTCATTTCAAACCCCAAGGAAACAAATAATCCTTGGCGCTTGGGAAACAAATAATACCCGGCAAATTCCTCGACTCACGGATACAAACACTCCTTGACGAGAGCCTCCTGATCCGCGTCGACCCGCAGAGCCACCAGTGCCTCCGTAGGAATCCTCGACTCGTTTCAAACCTCAAGGAAACAAATAATCCTTAGTGCTGGGGAAACAAATAATCCCTGGCAAATTCCTCGACTCACGGATACAAACACTCATTGACGAGAGCCTTCTGATCCGCGTCGACCCGCAGAGCCACCAGTGCCTCCGTAGGAACCCTCGACTCGTTTCAAACCCCAAGGAAACAAATAATCCTTGGTGCTTGGGAGACAAATAATCCCAGCAAATTCCTCGACTCACGGATACAAACACTCCTTGACGAGAGCCTTCTGATCCGCGTCGACCCGCAGAGCCACCAGTGCCCCCGTGGGAACCCTCGACTCGTTTCAAACCCCAAGGAAACAAATAATCCTTGGCGCTTGGGAAACAAATAATCCCAGCAAATTCCTCGACTCACGGATACAAACACTCCGTGATGAGAGCTTCTTAACTCATGTCAACTGTTCCGCTACAACTGCAGACAGATCCCCGATTCGTCTCAATTTGTAAGAAGAAGTCTCAGGCAGCAAGGAAAGCTTGTTTCTTGAGCAACGGGGCCCTGCAAGTCAATCCAAACTGGTCTCTTGCATACTATTCACGGGTCTCACTCTCCGAAATCGAATTTCGACGAGGAGGGAAACAACCACTTACGAATCCTCTCGATTCGTAAGAGGGAAAATTCTCTTATAAGATCCTTACGACTTATAAGAGAAAACCACACTTAGGAATCCTCACGATTCCTAAGGAGAAAACCCACCTACGAGATCTTCTCGATCCGTAGGGAGAAAATTCTCTATGAGACCCTCACGGCTTATGGAGTTGAAAAGTCTTAGGCAACAGATCTGAACCTGCGGCCTAAGCCATCGCTGATTCTTAGGAAAGTCAAGATGCGTGCCCTACTATCCGTCAACCATGTTCGCTGAGGTGATATGCTGATAATAAAAGATGGAAAAGACCAGGAAATGACACATTTTGAAAAAAAAGGGGGTGTATCTTTTATTCATAAACTTGATCGAATACAGGATACATTATGTCAAAGGATAAAAAAAAATAAAAATATATGCATGTACATTCTTTTATCTATAAGTACGAACGATACAAAAATGAATAGCTACTGAGGAGGAAGTGTCTTTAGTAAGTTCACAAGCCGCTCTCGCACTTCCTTCAGCGCTTCCTCTCGAGTGACAGCTGCGGCCGCCTCCGCCTCCACCTGAGCCCGCTGCTGCAAGAAGGATGAAAGTTGCTCCTCTGCCGCCTTCTGGGCTGCTTCCTGGCTGGCTGCAGCTCGCTCGACAACGTCAAGTTTTTGCCTCAATGATAACCCTTCGGAGAGGCATTGCAGGAGGCCCTCAAAGATAACCTTCAGCCGTGCGGCATTGGCCTCCACCCGAGCATGCAGTTGAGCAGACTTGCTCGAAGTCTCACCACGCTCCTTACGCCTTGAAATGACTTCTTGTTCGAGATGGTGGAAGTAAGGAGCGCTCTGCTCAATCTACGCTGTCCTCTGATTACTGGCAGCCACGGTCTCGGGAGCGGGACGCAGCGACTCCAACTGATATAGGCGACCCTCGATCTCCTTACAATGGTTAACCCAGGATGCAATGATGCCCTCATCATGAAAGTTCACGAGTATTGCCAGCATCGGGTTAACTACCATAGCGAAGTCTGCGGCAGATGTAGGAGTTTCAACGTCGAGTTCCTCGACATAGTCACTCAACATGCGCAGACTATTCGCGGCGCCTTTTGAAGACAGACTCCTCAGATAAGGACCTGCCGGCATTGCGATACGAGGTTCGAAGGACGCCGAAGCCAGAACGACAGCTGAAAGAAACAGGATGCGAACAGATAACAGTACAGAAAATAAAGAGAGGAAAGTTACCAATATGATGGTCATTGTACCAGTTGAGACAGGTGGCAAGGTCGGAAGGGCTGGTGGCGCAGTTGATCTTTTATCCCCTCCTTCAATCTGTAGCACTGCAGTTGAGATGAGGAAAATAGGTTAGAGACAATTCCATCAATAAGAAAAAAGAGGGGAAGGGTGACAACGGAAATCATACTCACCAACACCACCAGAGGAAGAAGCAAGCTCAGATGGGAAGGAAAAGTGTGGGAGCAACATCTGATATACATGATCAAAAAGCACTCCTGAAAACACAACAGTGTGACTTTAGTACACGAATTATATGTCTGGAAAACGAGATTAATAAATCGTAAACATATACCTTCCAACATTTTCGAGGGTATGAGAGAAGTTTGAGAGGTGACCACCGCCAAAGCAGTCGTCGAAGGCGCTCCCTCGAGCAGTGGGGCATCGGCGCTAGCCGCACCTGCATTACGAAAAGGTGAACTTGTCAGAAAAGGTTGTAAAATAAAGAAAAGCAGCCACTTAGGGTTTACCTGAGGAGCTCCCGGCTGAAACGGAGGAGGCTCCCTCCTCTACCGACATGAGACCACCACCCGTGGCCTCGTCACCCGACACGATGGGGACCGTCGTCGTGCTAGCAAGACCTGGGGACGGCGGAGGGCCATAGACGGGAAGGGCTATGATTGGAGTATTGCCAGATTCCAGAGAGGGAGCAGTTGGCTCATCCTCGGGAATCATGGCCACCTCACCAGGTTCAATAGCTGTGGTTGTATCGTTTATCGTCACCAAGGGACCGCCGACCTCAAGCGCCTCAGCCGCCACCACTCTGGACTCAGTTACAATGATCATATCATCTGCCACCGCCTCAGGTTCGGCATCAATGACCTTCTCGGCGACAGACCCCACAACCTCCACCTCAGGATCCAAAGCCATAACGACGTTGCCCACCGTCGGCTCGAGTTCGGCAAGTACCGCTTCCTCTATTTCTTTGGGATCAATGGCTTCCGCCTCCCCCTCGATCGGACTTGGCCCTGCAAAGATAAGAGATATAAGGACCAATGACATTAAAATCCTTATAACAAAAACTCTGAGAGAAATATTACCTGAAGCGGATTTACCGTTTGCGCTCCGAACTGCTCGCGCCACCTCTCTGCGGGCAATGGATAGGGCGACAGGGGCCTCTTCAGAGGGAATATCAGCTCGAGGGGCGGTGCTGGGGCCCGCTCCCATAGCCAAGGCAGCCCTGCGCGCCTTCGCCTCACGCCTCAACCGCTTCCTCTCCTCCCGAGCGGTCATGAGGGACCTTTGTGATGCCTCCTTCAAGGCATCATCGTCTTCATTCAGGGATGCCTTCAGAGCCTTTAAGGTACCTCTCATCGGCTCTCCAAGACGAACCTCCTGCGGTGGCCCAGAAGAAGCAGGAACGTCAGCAGCTGGTACAACATCTGCGTCGCTAGGAGGGAACGGCATTGAGGTTCCTGTAATTAAAAGGGAAGGGTTAGATCGACCATAACACAAGGAAAATGAAAAACTTGATGAATTGAAACTTACTAAGGCCCATAGATGCCCTGAGACGTTCCTCCTCCTGAAAAGTCCTCAGAGAAGCAGCAATGGCTTCTTCATCAGTGATGCCTGTTGAAAGAAAAGAAAGAAAAGCGTTAGTCAAAAATAATGAAGAGGATATGTTGCAATAAAGAAAAGGCGACTAGTAGTTACCTGATTGCGCAAGCTTAGCCAGCCACGCGTCACGCTTCACCAACCATGCCGAAGCTCTGAGAGCAGCCTCCAAGTCTGTATCGTCCGGCGGCGGCATCACCAACCCTGCGTTAGTCCCATATTCGAGCAGACCTTCAGCATGAGGGGCATGGGGTTCCTGGCCGAACACGACATCCGCAGCGAAGAGCGACTTCTTCTTTTTCTTTTGACCCCCGACCCTAGGCTCGCGGGGGATCGACTTCCGCTTAGCAGCCGCTTTGGGACGACGAGTCCCGATGTCCGCACCCACGCCAGACTCTGGCGAGGGTACAACCACTGCCTCCACTGGAGCACAGGATGTGGGAGGTGCGTCTGTGATATCAGGGAGCGTCAGCTCACGTGGAGGACTTTGCGCACGTGATGGTCTGCCCCCAGCATCTTTTAGAGGAGGGACCACCAGGATCCTTGGCGCTAAGGGAGCGTTACGATTGGTACCGGGGGGTACTTCTTTGCGGTCGATCAACACTCGCCTCTCTTCCTTTATAACAGCCCCCGTCGCATGATTGTACCACTCTTTATATACGTTAAGGAGTCGTGGAGCACAGACCGGCGTGCTAATGAAAAAACGAGAACCCTTGTTCAGGCGCATGAAATGGTGTAGCGCGTTCTCCATCCCTTCTTCATTTACAGCAGGTTCCAGTAAGAAAGCTTCTAAGGGTACCCCATGATCGTAACCCAGCTGTCGGGCAAAACGATGCGGGTTATATCTCATAAAGACTGCTGCACCGCCCTGCCTGAAGACTAGGAAACCCGGTCTAATAGAATACAAATGGAGGATCTCCCGGGCCGTCAACACTGAAGCTCCATCCTTGAAGGAGTCCTGTAATGGTCGCACCACAGTGGTGGACGCCTTCCCAATGGTTAACACCTTATCAATAAAGGACATTCCGACTCCAACGGTGTGAGGGCGAAGCAGTAAACCCCTGGCGTCCCGTGGTGAAGGGGTCACGATTGATGAGCCAATCAGATGTAAAATGCGAGGAAAACCGCACCTGTCAAAGAATGAAGGCCTTTTATGCATACCAAAGACACCCGCCGTGTGTAGCTCGAGCCACGATGCAAAGTAGTGCATCGGGAAGACCACGTGCAGTACCCCGGGCTCGTTGGCATCCGCTGCTCGGCTGAGGCCATGATATAGGTGCGCCAGGCCGGCAATCCCCATGGCCACCTTTACCCCAATGACCATGCGGTGGGCTGGATAAAAGACAGAAGGCCGCATGCGATTAGAATGCATTGGGATCGCGAACCAACTCAACCACAGCCCGAGAAATCCTAAGAAAAAGGCCTCCTCATCCATCCCAGGGACTGCAATTTCCGCGAAAGATATGGTAGGGAAGTCTGGGAGGAAGAAAGCCTTTTGGTCTATCTCCTTCGTCGGCAGGTTAGCCAAACCTAGACCAAAAGGATCATCCAGAATAGCAGATTTGATGGCTCCTGGCGAAATGACGCTAGGACGGAGGAAGCGAGCAATGAAGTCCTCAAAATTAACTCCTCGGCTCCCGTGTTCGATGAAAAAGGACTCGTAGATGTTCAACACCTTGATCAGGCTTGGGAATTGGTGTTGAACGGAATTTTCCGACGTAATCCCCCTTACCATCGGCTTAGCACCGAAGACGTACTCATCTGTCGGGAGCAGCTCTTCATAGTGTTCCCCCATGACTGGTAGGCCGGATACCTCCGCGAATTCCTCCAAAGAAATGGACACTTCCCGATCCATGGCAAGGAAAGTGTGGGTGGGAATATTCCATTGCTCCAAGAAAGCCTTGAACCACCAAGTGGGGAGCGTATGATATTGGAAAAGAGAGACGTAGACCGCGGTGTATAGTCCTAGTCTTATCAACTGCGACTTCCTCGTCGACAGAATGTACCGGGCCCACGGCAGATAGCCAATTGGGTGGCGGGGAATCAAAGTATATGATTGCCCCCAGGGTCGTGCTTCTCCCTGACAGATACGGCGTCCTAGGATATCCAAAACCATAGGACGCTGAACCGGGACCGCATCCATAGCGGGATGAAGAAAGCTGTTCGCGGTCCAGTCTATCATCTCTACGGCATACTACACTGGAGGTGGGTTAGCGTAGTGAATCGCCGTGATAGGTTCTGACGGCACCGCGCAAGTGAAGCTGCGTCGACCCATGATAATCTGGTTATACCAAGACCCCCAAAGGTGGAGTTTCTTGTACTCAGGGTCGTACTCTCTAATCATGGTTAGGGCTTCACGGTCCAAGGGCGCCTCGGGAAATCCCTCCTCCGAGCGGACGAACGGGAATGAAGTGTCTTCAGACATGATCACTGCAAAAGAACAATGTAGCCGTTAGTGTTGTAATCCCAACGTTTGGCATTTAAAAAAAAAAGAAAATGCATTAATTAAATAAAAATCAAAGTTAATTAATTACACCGCACCACAGTGCAGTGAGTAGGAGACCAAAGAGGGACCCACAAAATCTAAATGACAATACGTCAATTAATAAGACAAACTCATCATTGGATGAGATTGTCAGTTGGCCCCCGGGGAGACATTCCCATTTTGAAAAGGGGGAAGAATCCCTAGAGACAAGGAGAAAATCTCCTCTTTCAAAGCAAAGCTCTGTCACAGAATGACACTTGTCAAATTCTGGTCTCAAAAGAATAAAATTCTATAAAGAGAACTTAGCTCTGTAATTTCCCATCAAAGAGAAATTTTTTGAAAAGAAATTTAAAATTAAAATTTCTGGAATCCCGAAAAATCCATGAAAACTTATAAAAAAAAAAAATTCTTCATTTTTCAGATCTAAAAGATCTACATTTGATTCAAGAGCAAAGCTCTGTTCATGGGTTAGAACCCATGAACAAGATCTCTGCAGATCTATGGATTTGTGAGAGCAAAGCTCTGTTGATGAAACCCCAAAGGGAATTTCTTTAGATCAAAAGATCTATGAGAGCAAAGCTCTGTTGGTTAAAATTGATTTAAATTAATTTAACTTAATTTTAAATTAATTATTACCTAAAGTTTTCTAAACTTTGGGAAATGAGAGCAAAGCTCTAGAGTTCTGAAAGCAAGAGCAAAGCTCTGAAATTCTTAAGCAAGAGCAGAGCTCTGAAAATCTAAACCTAGAAAATGGTGGAGAGTTTTCTAAGGGCCAGAGGCCCTATTTATAAGGCGCTTGCGCCTCTTGAGATTCCCCCTTGATCCAACGGTCAGGGGGGGTTGCCACCGCTGCACTCACGTGTGCGCCACGTGAGCGCAACGGTGGGGGGGCATTTGTTTCGCCCAATCAGAGCAAAGCGCTGTTTGAATTCAAAATTCAAATTTTGAAGCAACGCTTCAAGTCTCGGGCGCAACGCGCCGCGAGTCTGGCGCTAATACGTCAGCGCAGCGCCCAAGAAGGCGCACCCAATCAGAGCAAAGCTCTGTTTAAAGGAAGCAACGCTTCAGCTGGGCTGCGCTCTGCGCTGCGCGACACGTGTCAGCGCAGATGCGCTAGCGCAGTAACGCTGCGCTGTGCGCTGCGCTGTGCGCTGCGCGACACGTGTCACGCGCTGGGGCATCTGCGCCAAACTAAATTAAGATTTAAAGAAATCTTTTCTGTTCTTGTTAAAACAAGAAGATTTTCTTCTGCAAAGCAGAAGCCCTTGGATTAAAAATCCAACGGTGGGGAAAATTCCCCAGATCACTCAGAGAATGATCTCTTTAACAAATTTAACTAATTTGTGAGCACTATAAAAAGGACCCTAAGCCTCAATTCAAAGGCATGAAAGTTTTTCTTGAAAACTCAAGAACTTTAAACAGAGAGAATTCTGAGAAGATTTCAAGAAAAAGGTAAAGAACCTTCATGAATTAGAAGAAATTCCTTCTAATAGATCATTGATCTAAAAACAAGATCAATGATCTCTACATAATAAACAGTGCTTTGCAAACAATAAAAATAAAAAAATAATAATAATAATAATAGTGCTTAGCACTTTTATGAACCTCTGGTTCTTCAAACAAAGAAAATCTTATTTTTCTTTGATCTAATTTAGATCAAGAAATTAAACAGTGCTTTGCACTTCCCTTCTTGAATCTAAAAGATTCTTAGTGCTTTGCACTTCCAAACTGCGCCGTTGCGCTCTTAAGAGAGCGCCACGTGTCGGCTATAGAACCGTTTGCGCTAAACGCCTTTAAGATAGAGCTTTGCTCTCTAGAATTGGCGCAACTCGCTGAGAGCGCGCCACGTGTCGTCAGCGCAATAGCGCAGCGCAACAGCGCAGCGCACTGCGCTAGTGCGCTTGCGCTCGCCAGCGCATGACACGTGTCTTCATCACAGGCGCTTGCGCTCAATAATAGACGCAAAGCGTCTGACAAATGCAAGGCATTTCACTTCCTGAAGGGCCAGGCCCAATTAAAAGGCTTAACAGGCCTAATAAATAAAATGCTGTGCATTGTTTGAAAGGGCAGTGCCCAACTAAAAAGGTCCAATGGACCAAAACAAATGATCTGCATCATAATAAAAAGGGCAGACCCCAGTCAATGGCCTGAAGTAATGCTATGCATTATTCTAAAGGGGGGAAAAGCCCAAACAAAGGCCTAATAGGCCAAATGCAAACAAAATGTAAACATTTTTAACTGGACTTAGCCCAATTCTGGCCGTAAGTCCTTAAATTAAATTGACTGAGCACAGCTGCTCTCCTAAATCAATTCACGACCGGTTCGAGGGTACATCTCCGAACTCCTTTGACATCCCTCGTTGTAATTCCTCAACGATGTCAAAGAGGTGATGGGTCCCAACGACCACACATCCAAATGGACTGCGGGGTCCTTAAACTCGTGGACCGAAACGTCCCTAAACTAATATCGGACCGAAACGTCCCTAAACTAATATCGGACCGAAACGTCCCTAAACTAATATCAGACCGAGACGTCCCTAAACTAATGATGGACCACTACGTCCCTAAAGTGGCGTTGGGCCGAGACGTCCCTAAACTAATGATGGACCACTACGTCCCTAAACCGGCGTTGGACCGAAACGTCCCTAAACTAATGACGGACCACTACGTCCTTAAACTGGCGACAGACTGAGATGTCCCTAAACTAATAATGGACCACTACGTCCCTAAACTAGAACAATAGAGCCAATCGCTCTTTTGCCGAATCTAAACGGTCCCGTTTAAGTTGATCTTTGCCCCAAACACGGCTAACGTATCCTTAAACATTTAAATGGATTATAAAACTCCCAATCAACTCTGGTTCGAGGGTACATCTCCGAACTCCTTTGACATCCGTCGTTGTAATTCCTCAACGACGTCAAAGAGGTGACGAGTCCCGATGGCCATACATTAAATTAATCACTACGTTAAATGGATCTTAGTCTAAAACAGGACTAACGTATCCTTAACGAACGTTTAAGTTGATCTTAGTCGCAACGCGACTAATGCATCCTTAAACTAAAAACACCAAACCCAAATCTTAGTAAATACGGATTTGGACTAATCCACGTCCTACGGGCGACGGCATTACTCAGTCTCCGTATACAATCCACGGGCAACCACAAACAAAACAAACACCCACGACACGAAGTGAAATTCTGGAGAAGGAGAAAGTTGTTACCGCGATGCGGTAGCGTAATTAACTGCAGGGGCTTGCGCCTGCAGGGAAGAGCGTCCCCACAATCAAAAAAACCCCTCATCCTGAGGGGGAATCTGACGAAGTCTGCTACATCGGCCGCATCCGTCTAAACCTCCGATACATGGTGCCATAAATCAACTTGGCATCTTTGGAGAGGTAGACGGATAAAACCATATAGCATCTGCCCCGAACCCCAGGCACGGACCCCAAAGTCCGGGCCGCCGTTCGGAGGGGAACAAGGACTTAAGCTTTTATTAGATAAAAACAAGCTGAATGGGACCAACTATAAAGACTGGCTGAGGAATTTAAACATAGCCTTGACTTATGATAAAGTATCATATATCCTTACAGCTCCAGCCTTGCCTCCTAGGTCCTAAATCTTCAGTTGCGGATAGGGAAATCCGCAAGACATGGGACGCTGACTGTGCCACGGCAAAATGCCTCGCGCTTGCATCGATGGATAACACACATCAAAAGCAACACGAGAATATGGACGTACAAGCCATATTCCTCCATACAAAAGAGTTGTATGGAGAGCAATCCCGCGTATTACGATACGAAGCGTCTAAGAAACTGTTTCAGATGCGCATGACCGCTGGCACAGCAGTAGGAGACCATGTTCTGAAAATGATAGCTCTCATAGAAGAGCTTGAGGACCTTGGGTGGACAATGGACAATGAACAGTATACAGATATTATTCTGCAGTCTCTCCCCTCCACCTTTGCTCAGTTCATCGTTAACTTCAACATGCACAACATGGAGAAGGAACTGCCTGAACTCCTTAATATGTTAAGGAGTGCAGAGAGCATACTGAAGTCAGTGAAGACTCCCGTTATGAGTGTTGGGCAATCCTCCTCCTCTTACCCAAAGACTAAGGCCAAGGGAAAGATGAAGAAGAAACCCACCAAACCTAAGGGTGGAGTCAGAAAGGTGAAGGGAAAAGGCAAGTCCAAGGTTGGGGCATCAGAGAAAGGTGAATGTTTCCATTGCAAGAAGACGGGATACTGAAAGAGGAACTGTATTGAGTACCTAGCACTCAAGAAGAAGCATGGTGATGCTTCAGCTTCAGGTGTGTTCGTAATTGAAAACTGTTTTTCTATTAACTCTGCTTCCTGGGTATTGGATACCGGTTCGGGTTCTCATATTTGCAATTCTGTGCAGGCGTTGAGAAATAGCAGAGTTCTAAAGACAGGTGATCATACTCTCCAAGTTGGAAATGGTTCCAATGTAAATGCAGTTTCAGTAGGAGAGTATCTCCTAGGTTTGCCTTCGGGTTGTATATTGGTTTTGAACCCGTATTATTTTGTACCAAATATGCTTTATAATATTATATTTGTTTCCTTGTTAGACAATGAAGGGTATCATTTTGCTGTGCAACACAATGTTATGAACATTAGACTGAATCAAGAGTTGATTGGTTGTGGTACATTAAATAACGGGATATACGTTCTTAATCAACATACAGTTTTCAACGTACAACACAAAAATAAAAGAAAATTTTCAGAGATAAATAAAGCTTTTCTTTGGCATTGTAAACTTGGTCATATTAAAGAAACAAGACTAAACAAGCTTCATAAAGATGGATATTTAAATTCATTTGAGTATAAATCTTATGCAACTTGCCAGTCTTGTATCAAAGGTAAAATAACCAAAACCCCGTTTACAGGACACGGAGAAAGAGCTACTGAGCTCCTAGGCCTCATACATAGTGATGTATGCGGACCTATGTCTACACATGCTAGAGCCAGTTTTTCATACTTCATAACTTTTACTGATGATTTCTTAAGATTTGGTCATGTGTATTTGATAAAACATAAATCTGAAGCTTTCGAGAAATTCAAGGAGTATAAACATGAAGTAGAAAACCAAACAGGAAAGAGTATCAAGATACTTCGATCAGATCGAGGTGGAGAGTACTTAAGTACTGAGTTCTTAAACTTCCTAAAAGAGAATGGGATTCTCTCTCAGCTCACTCCACCTTACACACAACAGCACAACGGTATGTCAGAATGAAGGAACCGTACCCTATTAGATATGGTACGATCCATGATGAGTGATTCTGAGTTACCTCTCTCGTTTTGGGGGCATGCATTGGAAACAGCTGTAGGGGTTCCTAGGCATCCTAATGAGGTCTCACAAGGCATCAACCATGCCAATTTCAAAATTAAACGGTGCCGAGAAACCCTAGAACGGATCGTTGGTTAGATTTCTAGGCGAAACAATAAACTAGTTAACACTTAACTACAAGTAAACGGAAATACAACCTTTGTAGATCCGGTTCTCCACCTCCATAGCTCCGCAATGAAGTCTTCTCGCTGTCCATATCAAATCCCGGGCTCTAGCGTCGGCTTCATCGGAGAAAGAGCGGGCTAGGTCATCGACGACGTGCCAAAGATGATCTACGTCGAGGCATCGCTAGATCAAGCTCCAACTTCACCAAGTCTAGAAACTTGTGAAGGAAACACACTCTACTACTTGGCAAGAGGTAGAGGATGAAGAAATAGGAAGTGGGTAGACTTTAGAATTGGATTTCTCACTCATTTTCATCAATCACCATTGATGAAGAAAGGTTTTCTTCAATGAAGAAGATGAAGAAGAAGAAGCTAGTATTATGATAAGTTAATTTTAAAATCAAAAGTAAATCAATACTTATCATAATAATAACCATGGTCAAGTGTAGAGAATGAATCATGGTTAGTGGGAATGGTTAGGGTTAAGCATGGAGACAAAATGGTCACTTGGTCAAAGCTTCATGAAGCTTCAACATCCATCCAAAGAAAGCCACCATTTTGCACTTTATGCAAATTATTTTCCAAAAAGAAATGGATAAATAAATAAGTGAATAAAATAAAACCCTAACCATTATCATGTAACCATGGTTTGATCTTTACACAAAAACCCTAGCAAACATGTATCATCAAACATGATACAATCAAGTGCACAAAACCATATCGAATATACAATGTGCACATCCGAGCGAGAAAATCCATTTAAAGTGAACCAATATTAGTTAATGCAAAGTAATATATCAAATATATAATTATACATTAAATCATTAAATCAACACTTGATTTAACGATCCAGTCATATCGCATATAACCGACTAATATCCAATGTATCGATTCATCGAACCAATCCTTGATTCGATAACTAAGTTATATCGCATATAACCATTCGACACATTCATCGCGAGAATAGAATACGGTATCACATACACGCATTATTCTCGGTCCCGCACATATCTCATATGCGCTCCTATTTCGTTTCGCTTGAGCCATGAAACCTCTGTGTAGAACTCTAAAGACTCGTCAATACGCCGGCTGCGGATGATGATCATATCAAACATCCACAAGCCGCAAGCGGTCTGCTAAACGTAACGGCCACCCGGGTATTGAGCGATCAGAAGATCGACGAGTAAGCCCGCTCACACTCCTGTGAATCTAACCAGTAACACTTACCGTACAGTCCGGTCTGTCCGTCTGATCTGTCACATATCTCGCCTAGGGGTGGTAAACGTCAGACCCCAATAGCTCGATAAGTCGTGTCGATATGAGGTCTATAACAATTCGAGAAACTACTGGTAACACTTACCAGTAAATCTCAACCCTGGCCAGGGATTTCCTGTTATAGCCAATCGAACACAGCGCAACATCAACTCCCTATGCCGGGAGAGATGAATCCCCTCCTATCGCTCATTGCCTCCATGTGATTCGGGACTGTACCCAAAAACCACTATTTTGCACGCCCTCTTGGACGTGGTAAGATGGAAATCAATGCACAGTGGGAACCACACAAGACTCTATGACGATCTCGGGTCAACAGACTACTCTGTACCAGTGTCACCAGAGAACTGCCATCTGACGTAAGGTATAATACCATCTGGGAGTTCTCGGCGAGTCCGTCCAGTGTACCCAGTCTCTACTGAGCACCCGTATATCATCTCTGATGTCAAACACCAATGGATATGGGATCATCCATCGCCCATCTGTATGGGTCGAGAAGGTATACGCTAGTCTACTCTGGTATATCGATGCCCCGTCTCGATACACCCACGACTAGGGACTTTGAAGGATGTACTTATGGACTACCATGTCCCCACTAGTATGATCCGCATCATAGCCCAGGTAGTCAAGTACACATCCTAAGGGCTTTACCAACATGTAACAGAGAGACAATCAGTGTACACGTTAAGGTAAAGGGTAATCAGATAGCATACTATCATGTCGAGCAAGAAAGTCCTCCCTATATATGTCCCAGCATCCACTTCAATATACATCCTATGTATAGTAATGGCCTCTAGGGCATACATATAATTAACAATCTCCCACTTGCACTAGGGCCATCTGTAGCAGTGGTTGCAGTATCTCATACTCAACCATCCCATAAAAATCTCTCTCTGGGAACAGGCCTTTGTGAGTGGATCCGCTGTGTTGTCCTCTGAGTCTACTCTCCTAACCTCGATCTCCTTGGAGATCAACCATCTCCATGATCAAGTGATACTGCCTTAGAATATGTCCGGATCACTGATGGGACCTGCGTTCCTTGGCACAAGCCACAACTCCATTGTCTCACAATGGTTGGAACGTAGTTCATCTCATGAACCAATATACACCCAGACTGCCTCTATGGCAGCATCTTAAGTAGCGATGTATCCTGCCTTTATCGTCTAGTATGTCACGGTATTTAGCTTGGAACTCTTCCAACATACCGTCCCTCCACTGAGGGTAAAGACAATGCCTGTGACTGACATTCAGTCGTCGTTATCACCCTGGAACCCTTCCAGTGATTCTCCCCAGGATCAATTGATACCATCTCACTACAGCTAGTGAGTATTCTAACATCCATTTGGATCTATCTCATAGGTCCAAAACCCAGGATTTAGTAGGTATCACTTTGATCCTATGTGGAGAATCATTGTGATAGGCGGAGATTGATCGAGCGTAGCATAGGAAACTCTTTCCCTATCAAGAGTATGTCATCCACGTACTTTACGAGGATCATCACCATACTCCCTACTACCTTTTTGTATATACAAGGTTCATCTACCATTTTGATGATGTCAAACTCTTTGACTACTTCATCAAAACAGATGTTCCAACTCCGCGATGCCTGCTTTATCCTATAAAGCATCTTGCACACGTTTCCGCTGCTCCCACTGTTTACGAAGCCCTCTGGCTGTGTACTTATAGACGTCCTCTTCTAAAACATCATTTAGAAAAGCAGTCAAGACACCCAACCACCAGAGATCGTAGTCATGGTATGTAGCCGTGGTAAGTAGGATCTGGATGGACTTAAGCATAGCTCCTTAGAAAAAGGTTTCCTCATGATCCACACCTGGTCAATGATGCAAACCTTTAACAAGTCTAGCTTTGAAAGTCTCAACCTTTTCATCTACACCAAGTAATCTTCTCAAGATATACTTGCTCCTGATGGGGATTTAACCCTTCAGATATAGCAACCAAAGTCCATACTTTGTTGGTGTACATGGATTCCATCTCAGATCGCTAAGCATCCAGCCATTCTTACAGAGTCCCACTCCTGATGGCCAGCTCGAAACTAGTTGGGTCATCATCTCATGATGCAATCCTCGCTCCCACTGTCATAGAGAAACCGAAGTATCTCTCAGGTGGGTGAGGAACCTTACTAGATCGGTGGAGAGGCTGAGGTTCGTTGGTAACTATTGAATCCTTTGGTTCTTTCAAATCATCCGCTGTAGTTTGTATAGCTGGAACATTTCCAGTTCTACATAACAGATCTTGCCTCGAGCTTGTCCGGATTTTGCTTTTAGACATAGGCCGGACAACTCCAAATCTTAACTAACTTAAGATATGGGCGCTTCCCTTTCCATATCACATATGAAGTGGTAGGCAACTGATTTGATTCGAACCCTATTCAATAGGTATGCAACTTCATAAGTGCATAACCCCCAAAAAGGAAATAGGTAACTCAGTAGTACTCATCATAGAGCACGCCATATCATATAGGGTGTGATTGCTCCGCCCCGATATACCATCGTGCTATGGTGTATACGGAGGAGTAATGCTGAGAGAGAATCTCATTCTCCTTTAGAATAATCCAGGAATTCCGTGCTCAAGTATTCTCCTCCTCGATCTCATCAAAGGACATAATACTTATACCCGTATTGGTTCTCTACTTCTAACTTATATTCTGTGAATATCTCAAAAGGTTCGGACTTGTGTTTCAACAGGAACATATGTCTGAATCTAAAGAGATCATCAGAGAATGTAATGAAGTATAAAAAACCAGTCCTGGCATGTGTAGACAGGGGACCTTACATACATCAACATATATCATCCCAAGAGTTCATTAACTCTTTCTCTGTTACCAATAAACAGAGATGTGGTCATCTTATCTCTGTGACATGACTGGCAAGTTTCACAAGATGTAGATTCAAACTGATTTAAATATGCATCTTCATGTAACTTCAGCTAGTCGGGTCGCATTGATATGACCTAGTCTACAATGCCTCAAGAAGGATTCGTTCATTTCTGAACTCTTCCTCTTGTGTGTGTTCCGTATACTAAAGAACTGTAGTTTGATTTAGAACATTAATGCTTTTAGATAACGTGCCTGAACCGATCAACTTTTGATATAGGAAATGTTCAAAACATTATCCAACAATACAAAATTTTATCATTTCTTTACTGATAAAGAGATTGATATGATTTTGTATATCAGGTTCGGTATCTAATAACATTCGTTCAGAATCAATGTATTGGTAATACAGGGTGACAGTGACCAACAGACTTGGCTGCAACACTTGCCCCGTTTTCTGCCTCATGAAACTTATCACCCGTTCTCAGTTCTCTACCTATCTGTAGCCCTATGTAACAGATTACATATCTGGGATCTTGATCTGGTATCACATACCCAGGACGCGGAGGATACTGAGAAACAGTTCTTTGTAATGAACACACCCGAAGATGATGCATCAGCATGCACTCTCTTCGTTTGGGCGGCACGGGAAATCTGGTATTCCCCTCTTTCCTGCTCTGTCTTATAACAATTATAAGTTGGAGCGGGACCAACGTTCCCCAGCTCAGTATAACAAGCGGGTTCGGTCAAATATCCGTATTATTATCTTGATTAAGGCGTGATATGGTCGCTACCTGGAGAGAGAGAGAGAAGAAAACACTCAGCGTGCGCTCTTGCAAGAATAGATTGGTTATAATTTTATCTAATCAGGATGGCTCCCACTGCTTTTTATCAAATCTTCCTTCAAACCCTAAAAGGAAAGACTAGCCGGGATTAATTACACACTACAAGTTTGCCAATCTTTCAGCCAGGCCAGTGTCGGTACTTTGAGGGAGGTCCCCCGTGCTTACGCACGAACCTAATTAATGTAAACCTCGTTTTCCCAGAGGCGTAACCTCGTTAACACCTTTCTAGACACCTACTTGATCGGCTAATTGTAATGTATAAAACTCTCCCAGGAGTAACTCTTACTCGCAGTGGGTATCGGGATCCAACTATCTCATAGAAGGTATGCAATCTCATTGCAAATTTCAACACTTGAAATTCCCGATAATATTTTGCCCCTAGCAGCTATATGACCTTAACATAGTCAACAAATCATAAGTGCTAGTCAAGTTCAACCCGTCATTTCCCGATTGAATTAAACCCACCCGCACGACCCTTAACATAGTCAACAAAGTCGCACGACTACCCTAATCCAATCGCATCATATGCTTATGCAGATAAGCACTAATTAGCTACCGCACACTACGCCTTAACATAGTCAACAAACGTAGCACGGATACTAACTAGTACTTATCTGAAATGACGGAGGGCTACGACAGGTTTTTCTGAAAACCTATTGCGTAATGAACTTGATATCGTTGTAGAATCAAATGATTTTAAAATGGAGTGTTTTTGAAGCTTTTCTAGTTTTGCTAAAGGAGTCACTCCCGGTGAAGGGATCGTCGGTCCTTTCCTCATCGAATAAGGTGCGGGATATATCATATATATCACTGTACAAAGCAAAACACTTAAAAGCAATCAAAAGACAAACCGAGTGTGTAGCATCTTCCAGTTATTGCTAAAGGAGTCACTCCCGGTGAAGGGATCTCGGTCCTTTCCTCATCGAATAAGGTGCAGGATATATCACATATACCTCTGTGCAAAGCAAGAACTGTAGCTACCTGTTTTATTTAAAATTTGATTCTGCAACATCTTAGGTTTCTTTTCATTCATTAATCACATTAATGAAGTCCCATCATTTAAATACCTAAACATCACAGATAAATACGACGTACACTTATGCCATCCGCATTCGCCTCGATGTCCCCTCGTGCACCGTTAGGTTAGGTAACTAACTACAGAGCAGGGCAGGGCTAGTGCGGGTGCAAAACATAAGTAACGTCTATATAATATAGCATATATACTATATACTGTATCTATCACAGAACATCACATGATCACATCACAGATATCGCAGCAGAAGAAACATATGAAACATTGGATATACTAGGACGTCCGTGTTTTTAATACGAGCCAGTATAAAACACGGATTCCACGGTCGTGATGAATAGCCAATCCCACACCCCTAGACCCCTACGAGAGCGGCAAGCAACCCTGCCAATTCTAGGGTTAGGAGACCCGGACTCGACTCCTCGAGTTGGTCTCCCACTGGACCCCAGAACCCGGTTACTTGTGCTCCCCTCCTTGGGTCTATCCTAGTGCAGAAAAGTAAATAATATACAAAGGGTGACAACTTCCGCAACCTGGAAGTGCCCCAAATAAAAAAAATATTACATACAAGTTTTTACATGAATGAAAATGAAAAATACTCATCTCACATAAAACCCCCCGGCTATTCAAACACGACGATCCAATATAACATATCCAGCAACACATAACATCACATGTCATCAACGTAAGTAAATATGTCCATCCCAATTGTCGTTGACATATAGCAACGAAACCGGCGATATCACATATTACACTTACGGTCACAGAAAAGAAAGTGTAAAACTACAACAGTTGGAATCCGCAACCTCCTCAGACATCGCATGCCTGACCAAATGAATTACTTAGACATCGCATGCCTAACAATTATAAACCCCGCATTTTAGTCTCATTATCGAAAACACTTTTCAATATCAAGTCGGGCAATTCAACAAGATTCCCGAAAAACTGATCGAATGCTCGTCGCAAACTTTAGTAGGCGGCCGCACCCCTGATACCGTCGACGAAGTGCACCAAGGCGGAACACCGCTACCGCGAGCACCCGAACGGATGCTTTCGGCGACGGGGTTCTCCTACAGTCACTTGGTCGGGGCTATGGAGTGAGGCTGTCTATTAAGTTTACCCGGCGAGTACCGCGTACGCTACGTGATTGCGACGGACTTTTGATCACATCAAAATTCCGTGGCAACCGATCAAGTGAGACTAAAGTGCTATGTTTATAACATTCATTCAGTTATCTCATAACTCTTTGTGAATTCCAATTATCGTATCACATTCCGGATAATTAGAAAATGTTAAACTTTTCGATCGAACAGTCAAACACCCAAGTTTTCCTGATACAGCTCAACACATGAAATAAGTCTGACAACATTCAGTTCGTGCCTCAGTACCAACGGTCCAGCCGTAGAAGGGTCAAGCCAACGCCTCACATGTGGCACGCCGTACTGCCCCAAACCCTAAGGTTCAAAGGGCAGTTCAAGACGGTCACATAATCGAGTTAAGGTTTGTTGTCTTCTAGAGGGTCCATCGCGTTACTTGCACTACTTAGAACATCGTTAAACTACGGAAAAATCCAACACTTGGAAATTTCCCGACAGGGGAAAAATTGGGTATTTATATCCGGTCGAACTTTTTAACATATTCTAAAATTTATCCGGAAAGCCACACAGACAAAATTTGATACTCCGAACAAAACACCGAATCCCCAAAACAACTCCAGAAAATTCAACTCTTGAATAAATTTTAAAAATACCCAGAGAACTCAGCACCTGAAACAATGAATTACTGTGCAAACAGTTAGGGCCGACGTCACAATTCTGCCGCGGAACCGCCGCCTAATCTAGGCTTATGCCGCGGTTCCGCCGCCAATTACACTGTTCATGCAAAACTTTTTGCGCCGTAATTCTTAGATTTCCCTGCTGAGTTTTCTGCATATTTTTAATTTGGAAAAATCCACGATTTTAGAAAAAGTACAGAGAGCAATTTTTGGGGTTGGGTTTCGGTTCGATCGGGTTTCAAATTCCGTCTAGACTTCGTCTAAGGCTCTAGCTAGGCTCTGATACCACTGTAGGGGTTCCTAGGCACCCTAATGTGGTCTCACAAGGCATCAACCATGCTAATTTCAAAATTAAACGGTGCCGAGAAACCCTAGAACGGATCGTTGGCTAGATTTCTAGGTGAAACAATAAACTAGTTAACACTTAACTACAAGTAAACGGAAATACAACCTTTGTAGATCCGGTTCTCCACCTCCATAGCTCCGCAATGAAGTCTTCTCGCTGTCCATATCAAATCCCGGGCTCTAGCGTCGGCTTCATCGGAGAAAGAGCGGGCTAGGTCATCGACGACGTGCCGAAGATGATTTACGTCGAGGCATCGCTAGATCAAGCTCCAACTTCACCAAGTCTAGAAACTTATGAAGGAAACACACTCTACTACTTGGCAAGAGGTAGAGGATGAAGAAATAGGAAGTGGGTAGACTTTAGAATTGGATTTCTCACTCATTTTCATCAATCACCATTGATGAAGAAAGGTTTTCTTCAATGAAGAAGAAGAAGCTAGTATTATGATAAGTTAATTTTAAAATCAAAAGTAAATCAATACTTATCATAATAATAACCATGGTCAAGTGTAGAGAATGAATCATGGTTAGTGGGAATGGTTAGGGTTAAGCATGGAGACAAAATGGTCACTTGGTCAAAGCTTCATGAAGCTTCAACATCCATCCAAAGAAAGCCACCATTTTGCACTTTATGCAAATTATTTTCCAAAAAGAAATGGATAAATAAATAAGTGAATAAAATAAAACCCTAACCATTATCATGTAACCATGGTTTGATCTTTACACAAAAACCCTAGCAAACATGTATCATCAAACATGATACAATCAAGTGCACAAAACCATATCGAATATACAATGTGCACATCCGAGCGAGAAAATCCATTTAAAGTGAACCAATATAAGTTAATGCAAAGTAATATATCAAATATATAATTATACATTAAATCATTAAATCAACACTTGATTTAACGATCCGGTCATATCGCATATAACCGACTAATATCCAATGTATCGATTCATCGAACCAATCCTTGATTCGATAACTAGGTTATATCGCATATAACCATTCGACACATTCATCGCGAGAATAGAATATGGTATCACATACACGCATTATTCTCGGTCCCGCACATATCTCATATGCGCTCCTATTTCGTTTCGCTTGAGCCAGGAAACCTCTGTGTAGGACTCTAAAGACTCGTCAATACGCCGGCAGCGGATGATGATCATATCAAACATCCACAAGCCGCAAGCGGTCTGCTAAACGTAACGGCCACCCGGGTATTGAGCGATCAGAAGATCGACGAGCAAGCCCGCTCACACTCCTGTGAATCCAACCAGTAACACTTACCGTACAGTCCGGTCTGTCCGTCTGATCTGTCACATATCTCGCCTAGGGGTGGTAAACGTCAGACCCCAATAGCTCGATAAGTCGTGTCGATATGAGGTCTATAACAATTCGAGAAACTACTGGTAACACTTACCAGTAAATCTCAGCAACCGTGGCCAGGGATTTCCTGTTATAGCCAATCGAACACAGCGCAACATCAACTCCCTATACCGGGAGAGACGAATCCCCTCCTATCGCTCATTGCTTCCATGTGATTCGGGACTGTACCCAAAAACCACCGTTTTGCACGCCCTTTTGGACGTGGTAAGATGGAAATCACAGCACAGTGGGAACCACACAAGACTCTATGACGATCTCGGGTCAACAGACTACTCTGTACCAGTATCACCAGAGAACTGCCATCTGACGTAAGGTATAATACCATCTGGGAGTTCTCGGCGAGTCCGTCCAGTGTACCCAGTCTCTACTGAGCACCCGTATATCATCTCTGATGTCAAACACCAATGGATATGGGATCATCCATCGCCCATCTATATGGGTCGAGAAGGTATACGCTAGTCTACTCTGGTATATCGATGCCCCGTCTCGATACACCCACGACTAGGGACTTTGAAGGATGTACTTATGGACTACCATATCCCCACTAGTATGATCCGCATCATAGTCCAGGTAGTCAAGTACACATCCTAAGGTCTTTACCAACATGTAACAGAGAGACAATCAGTGTACACGTTAAGGTAAAGGGTAACCAGATAGCATACTATCATGTCGAGCAAGAAAGTCCTCCCTATATATGTCCCAGCATCCACTTCAATATACATCCTATGTATAGTAATGGCCTCTAGGGCATACATATAACTAACAACAGCAGCTTTTCTGTTAAACAAAGTTCCAACCAAGACCGTGTCTACCACTCCATATGAGATATGGCATGGGATGAAACCATCTCTTAAAAGAGTTAAGATTTAGGGTTGTCCGGCTTTTGTTAAAAAGCAGAATCCAGACAAACTCGAGACACGATCAGTCAAATGTATATTTGTAGGATATCCTAAACATTCGTTTGGGTATCTTTTCTACCACAAAGTGGAACAAAAAGTATTTATTTCTCAGTATGCCACCTTTTTAGAAGATGAGATTTTTTCAAACAATACAAATGGCAATGTGGTAGATCTAGAAGAAGTTCTAGAAACACAAGTTACAAATGACAACTTGGCTGAGCCTGAAGTTATAACAGAATCTAATGAACCTCAGCCACTCCGAAGATCTGGAAGGACTTCTCGCCCACCGGAGAGATACTACGGTTTTCTCGTTGATGGTGATAGAGAAGATTGCATCATGGATGATGATGATCCTGCCAGTTTTCATCAGGCTATCACAAGTGGTGACTCTGTGAAATGGCTGGATGCCATGAGATCCGAAATGGAGTCCATGTACACCAACAAAGTATGGACTTTGGAAGATGTACCCTCCGGGATAAAACCTGTGGGATGCAAATGGATCTTTAAAAGAAAGATCGGTGTAGATGGACAGGTAGAGACCTATAAGGCAAGGTTGGTAGCGAAAGGTTTTCGTCAAAGACCAGGTTTGGACTATGACAAGACTTTCTCTCCGGTAGCCATGCTTAAATCCATTCGGATCCTACTTACTATTGCTGCTCACTACGACTATGAAATCTGGCAGATGGACGTTAAAACTGCATTCCTAAATGGTGATTTAGAAGAATGCGTTTATATGGATCATCCAGAAGGATTCATTGATAGTGGGAGCAGCGGTAAAGCATGTAAGCTGCTTAAATCCATTTATGGATTAAAGCAGGTATCACGGAGTTGGAACATCTGTTTTGATGATGTTATCAAAGAGTTTTATTTCATCAAGAATCCAGATGAACCTTGTGTTTATAAGAAGACTGTAGGAAGAAATGTCGCAATTCTCGTATTGTACGTAGATGACATACTTCTGATAGGAAATGACATTCCTATGCTACAGTCGGTCAAATCATTCTTATCACAAAGGTTCTCCATGAAGGACCTGGGAGATGCCACATACATATTGGGTATACGGATCTATAGGGATAGATCCAAACGGTTATTAGGATTGTCCCAAACCAAGTACATAAACACCATCCTAAAGAGATTTAGTATGGAAGACTCCAAGCGGGGTGCCTTACCCGCTTGCCACGGAGTCACTCTCTCAAAAGACGATTGCCCAAAGTCTGATATAGAGAGAGCACGCATGAGCATTATTCCCTATGCTTCGGCAGTAGGATCAATAATGTATGCGATGTTATGTACACGCCCTGATGTTGCTTATGCACTTAGTATAGTAAGCAGGTATCAATCAAACCCAGGGGAGAATCACTGGATTGCTGTGAAGAACATTCTTAAGTACTTGCGAAGGACTAAAGAATTGTTCTTGGTATACGGTAACGGGGATCTCCCAATGGAGGCCTTTACCGATTCGAGCTTCCAGAGTGACAAGGATGACAGCAAGTCTATCTCAGGGTTTGCATTTACCAATGGAGGGACGTGAGTTGGAAGGAGTCAACGGTGAGTGAGAGTTCAAACAGGATACGTTGCAGACTCAATATGATTGAATGATATTATGAATGATGCTGCAAGGAGAAGCCGTCTGGATGAGGAAGTTCATCACGGAGTTAGGAGTAGTTCCAACCATTATTGATCCAATACCTTGTATTGTGACAATAATAGGGCTATTGGCGTTGGCCAAAGAGCCCAGGTCCCATCAGAAGTCCAGACACATCCTGAGGCGATATCATGTGATCCGGGAGATAGTTGATCGCCGCGAGATCGAGATTAAGAGAGTAGACACAAAGAACAACGCTGCGGATTCATTCACCAAGGCCCTCCCTCAGCCGCAGCATGAGCGACTTTTTGAGATGTTGGGTATGAGATATGCCAATAACTGGCCTTAGTGCAAGTGGGAGATTGTTGGATATATGTATGCCCTGGAGGCCATTATGAGATAGTGTATATACTGATGTGTGTGTGTGTGTGTGTGTGTGTGTGTGTGTGTGTATATTCGGAGGACAGTCTTGCTCGATATGATAGTATGCTATCTGGTTTTACTTTATCATATGTTCACTTGATCTTATTTATATTCATTTGGTGCATGTTGATAAAGCCCTAAGGATATTGGCTTGACTACTGGCATTATGATGTGGATCATACTAGTGGGACATCTGTAGTTTATAAGCATATCCTTGAAATATTCCTAGTCGTAGGTATATCGAGACAGGGCATCGATATTCCAGTTTAGACTAGCGTATACCATTCTTGTTCTATATGATGGGCGATGGATGATCCCATATCCGTCTGGTGTGTTGACACCGAAGATAGTATACGGGTGCTCAGTGAGACTGGGTACACTGAACGGACTCACCGAGAACTCCTATATAGTATTATATCATACGTCGGATAGCAGTTCTCAGGTGACACTGGTACAGGTTAGTCTGTAGACCCGAGATCGTCATAGAGTCTTGTGTGTCCTCCCACTGTACTTTGATCTCCACCCTACTGCGGTTCTACTGAGTCGTACAAACAGGTGGATTTTGGGTATAGTCTCGAGGCATATGGAGGCAGTGAGCGATAGGAGGGGTTTCGTCTCTTCCGGTATTGGGGGTTGATGTTGTGCTGTGCACGATTAGCTATAACGGGAAGTCCCTGGCCAGGGCTGCTGAGATATTACTGATAAATGTTATCAGTAAGTTTCTCGATCTGTTATAGACTATATACCGGCATGCCTTATTGAGTTATTGGGGTCGACGATTCCATCCCTAGACTCGATATGCAGCATATCTGACGAAGAGACCGGACTGTACGGTATGTGTTGCCGGATGGATTGACAGGATTTTTGACAGGTTCGCTTGTTCTTATACTGATCGCTCAATACCCGGGTGGCCGTTACGTTTAGCTGACCGCTTGTGGCTTGTAGGTGTTTGATATGATCATCATCTACTGCTGGTGTATTGACGAGTCTTAGAGTCCCACATAGAAGTTTCTCGGCTCTGGCGAAACGAAGTGGTGCACATATGAGATATGTGCGGAGCCTCGATTAAATACTAGTATATGATACTGTATTTTAATCGGGCATTTAATATTAGTCGGGTCGTATAAGATATGACCAATTTATTAAATCAAGTGTTGATTTAATATTGGCTTTTATATTATTTATTTAAATCATTTTCTTCTTATGGATACATGCATATATATGTACATGATGATGTGCATACATACATACATACATGAAAAGTATCATGGTTGATGATACAAAGAGGATGGCAATATAAGAATCATATTGTAGATAAAATAATATATGGATATTTTCAATAAAGATTAAAGGCAAAAGAAAAGATTAATGAGTCATTTCTTCCACACTTTTCTACACATTTCCATGGTTGAATTTAACTCAACCATGGTTTCTTTTCCTTTTGCCTTTAACCTAAATTGAAATATCTAGATATTATATTTAACTATAGTTATGGTTATGATAAGATATATATCTCTCTCTCATTTTCTTTTTTCATTATTATCATTTTCACTCCAAAAGAAAAAGAGAGAGCCATCTTCTTCCTCAAAACCCTAGCTCTCTTTTAAATGTTAAAATAGAGTTAGAAAAAGAAAAGAAAAGGTATTAAATAAGAATAGCAACCACTTCATCATCCTACACAACCTTATCCATCTTGTGTAGGGTGTTGTGCTTCAAGTTCTTCAAAGATCGAAGGAAGCATCAAGCTTAGGGCAAAGTGCTCCGGGTGGATCGTCGTGGATGAGGAGTTGATCAAGCGAACCCTTTCAAAGCCAAGGAGTCTTCCAAAGAGGTCTACAAAGGTTATAGTCTCATCACTTAGTATAACTTAAGTCTTCTTTGTTGATACTATTAACTGTTACTTCATATATTCTAGTTCGATTCATGTATAGTTTGTTTAGCACCTCAAAATTTTATTGTTATAGCATGTGTGATTCTTCTAAACCCTAATAGAGGTGTTAAGGAAACCCTACAGTAGTAGCGAGCGGTCTGTTGCTGATAGGCGACTGTTCTGATTTATGCTCGATCTCGCTTTTCTAACAAGATGTCCAAGTTTCTTCGGAGTGCCGAGGTGTTAGCTTCGTCGTCAAAGTGTTCGACCCTATAACTGGGTAGCCCAATCCCGGCGGGGACCATTGCCTCGATTCCGTAGTAGACGCTAAATGGGGTTTCTCCTGTTGGTGTCTTTTTCGATGTCCGTAATGCCCATAGCACCCGTGGTAGTTCCTCGACCCAACTGCCCTGCCTTCTTTCCAGACGGGATCCGAGACCGCGAATGAAGCTTCGGTTCGCTACCTCGGCATGCCCCTTGCATTGAGGATGTGCAACCGCGGCAAACTTCATCAATACATGGTAATCGCTGCAAAACTCTTTGACATTATCATTTTCAAAGTTGGTCCCATGGTCGGTAACCAAGCACCTCAGGATTCTAGATCGAGAGATTATGTTGTTCTGTAGGAACTTTATCATGGAGGCGGTGTCCGGTTTCATGATGAGCACGGCCTCTATACATTTCGTGAAGTAGTCCACGGCGACCAGGATGTATCTGTGTCCACCCGTGCCGGTGGGGAGTTGGCCTACCATATCCATCACCCATTATGCAAACGGCCAAGGGGAGCTGAGTGGAGTTAGTTCGGTGGCAAGGAGAAGAGGTTGTTGGGTTACGGCAGCGCCCGGCCATCAATCCGTAACCAAATGCTGAACAAAAACTTTTAAAACCCGGCGCTAATAGAACCCTAATCTACGGATCGTACCATTAACCCTATACTGGTTCTATGAAAGGAGTTTAGAGGGGTTAAACCGAACGATCCGTGTCCTTCGGTCTTCAACCTCTGTCCCAAGCTCCTCGTGGCTTCCTCGATCAAGTTTGTTCTCCAGTCTCCCCACATCGAAGAAGATCCACGTCGAGGGTTAGTAATACGGGCTCCCGCCTCAAAACCGAAGCAACTCGGGTATCTAGTTTGCTCCCCCGACCCCTTCATGTATCTCTCGCAGAACGTAGTCTGCCTCGTGGGGGTCGATGCACCGGAGTAGAGGTTGAGTGTATAACTTCTTATACAGGTTTCCGTTCCTCCAGATGAAATGGCGTGCTTTTGCCCGAAGCCGGTGAGCTTCTTCTCGGTCTTCAGGGAGTACATTGTCTTTTAGGAATTCCATAAGGGGATTTCTCCAATCTCGGCCTTCTTCCTGCGTTGTGTTGATCTGGAGAGTTACCTCTCTGTCTTCCACGCTGCGCCGTGGCAAGATTTCGAAGAGGATATTTCTTTTATAGTTGGTCGAATAGGAAGAAGCGAGCTTGCTCAAAGCGTCGGCCTGGGTGTTTAAGTTCCTAGAAATCTTCTCCACTTGGACGTCGTCGAAATTTTTCTGAAGCCTTTTTATTTCGGCTAGGTATTTTATCATGAGTGGCTTCCGGGCATCGAAACCCCCGTTTACTTAGCCGACGACTAGTACAGAGTCGCTGCGAACCCTGATGGTCTTCAACCCTACCCCGGAGGTGATTCGCAGTCCTGCCAACAAAGCCTCATATTCTGCAGCGTTGTTTGACGCTCCAAACCGAGCTTTAAAGAGTATTCTTTTTCCGCTTCATCCGGCCCACGGATGATCAGGCCAACCCCGTTCCCCTTCTTGGTGGAGGATCCGTCCACGTATAACACCCAATCCAGGATGGGGTGGGGCACTTCCTCGACTGAGGGACGTGGTTCGGGGGACCATGCCGCCGTTTCTTCTTTGGTGGGGATGGTGCATTCGACAACAAAATCCACTAAAACTTGTGTATCAAATTGGGACAATTCCCACCTCCATTTCTCCAAACGACCTGACGATTTTGGGGAAGCGAGAATAGACCCTAAAGGTCGCTTAGTGAGAACGAGGATTGTGTGCACTTGGAAGTAGTGTCGAATTTTTCTGGAAGCAACGACAGGCGTCGGGACTATTTTTTCTATGGCCGGGTATGTTGTTTCCACGTCCTTGAAAACATGGCTCACTTAGCAGACCGGTCTCTATGTGCCTTCGAATTCTCTGACGAGCACTGAGCCTGCATCTTGGTCGGAAATGGCTAGATATAGTAATAGCTTGTCACCCTCGACCGGTCGGGTGAGTAGCGGTGGGGTCGCCAGGTGTGCCTTGAGTTGATCGAAAGCAATCAGGCACTCTTCAGACCATTCGAACTTATGAATTTTCCTTAGGCCCTAAAAAACGGGAGGCACTTTTCTCCGGATCTGGACATAAAGCAGCTTAGGGCAGCCACCCTCCCCATGAGTCTCATGATGTCGACATTGCTCTTGGATGTTGCCATATTAAGGATGGCGCTGATCTTTTCAGGGTTCGCTTTGATTCCTCGATGGGTAACCATGAACCCAAGGAACTTCCCACTGGTGACTCCGAAAGCACATTTAGCTGGATTCATCTTCATTTTGTACTTGCGCAGGACGTCAAATGTCTCGCCGAGGTCTTTAGTGTGCCCAGCCGACGAGGTGGATTCACGAGCATGACATCGACGCAGACTTCCATGTTTCTACCAATCTGCGGCTTAAACATCTTGTTGACAAGCCGCTGGTACGTGGACCCGGCGTTCTTGAGTCCGAAGGGCATCACTTTGTAGCAGTAGACCCCCCGATTTGTGATGAAGGCGGTAAGTTCTTCATCGGCCGGGTTCATTCGGATCTAATGGTAACCGGAGAAAGCGTCCAAAAAGCTCAGTAGTTCATGGCCGGCCGAACTGTCCACTAGCTGGTCTATCCGAGGAAGCAGATAGTTGTCTTTAGGGAAAGCCTTGTTCAAGTCCGTGAAATCGACGCACATACGCCATTTCATGTTTGCCTTCTTGATCATGGCCACGTTTGCCGGCCAATCCGAGTAGTCCAGGTTTCTGATGAAGTTGGCGGCGAGCAATCGATCCAGCTCGTCTTCTATCCTTTTGTTTAATTGGCATGAAACTTCTCTTCTTCTGTCGGATGGGCCGGGCCTTCGGGTTGACCCCGAGCTTGTGGGAGATTACTTCGGGGTCGATTCCAGGCATTACCGCCGGTGCCCAAGCGAATACATTCGAGTTTTCTCAGAGAAACCGGATCAGGTCTTCACGGTGGTCCCCTGTTAAGAGTGAGCCGATCTGGACTGTCCAGCTATCGGTCCCCTCTACGAGGGGGACTTCTGTTAGTGCTACCACCGGGCCGCCACGAACTTCCCCTTGGTCATCACGTGTATCCAAAGATTCCTAGAAGTCGGGCGTGTCTCCAAAATCGTTGCCCTGCTCTCCGGCGAGGTCCAGCGAGGCGAGGAAAATCTTGATGGTTTGCTGGTCCCTATAGACCCGGCCTATCCCCCTTGATCCAAAGGGAATTTGAGCGTGAGGTGATAGGTCGAGATTTGAGCCCGAGGACGTTTAGGGTAGGACGTCTTAGGAGAATGTTATAGGACGACAGGACTTTAGCAACGAGAAAGTTTACCCGTATAGTCCGCGTCTTTCCCGCTTTCCCAATGTTGAGGAGGAGTGTGACCGATCCTTCTGCCAGGACAGAATGGTTGGTGAACCCGAAGAGGACATGGGAGGTTGGCCGAAGGTCGGATGAATCCAACCCCATACGCCGGAAACAGTCGTAGGGTATGATGTCCACCGAGCTCCCAGAATCGACCAATATTCGCTGGACCTCGTAACGGTGGACTCAGGCCGTTATAATAAGAGGATCATTATGAAGAAATGATACGCCGCGAAGGTCTTCGTCGGTGAACACGATCGGATCATCCTTCCTGCATTTCTTGTAGGACGGATCGTTTACTTGTTCGATCGGTAAGAGGCGGTGGGTCCCCCTACATTCCCGAGTTGGGCCCTCGGTAACGACAATGATTTGCCCGATCGTTAATTCCCCGGGAGGGGTTTGGTCCTTTTGCTCCTGCTCAGCCTGCCGCTTGTCCTGTAGGTATTTCGCCAGGTGGCCGGAGCGGATCAACTCCTCTATGTAGTCACGAAGCTGTTTGCAGCTCTCAGTCGAATGACCCTGTGTCCTGTGATAGGCGCAGTACAGGCCGTGGAGATGCTTTCCCGTTCTTTGGATAGCCGGCGGGAGGTTAAAAAACCTTTCGCCCTTGGCTTCCTCTAACAGCTCGATTTGGAAGATGTTCGGAGGGGTGTACTCCTGGAACCTTAGGGAATAACGTTTCGGTCGATTGACTTTCTTTTTCTCCTCCCTGTCCCTTTTCTTCTGGTCTACTTGGTCGCCTTGGGGAAGGTTGGAGTTTACGTCGGACTCGAGCTAGATCACTCTCTCGGTCCATGCCTTCACTTCGGCCATGGTCTTAGGTTGCGCCAATGCAAAAGAGCGGAGCTACTCTTTTTGCCTAAGACCCGACCTCAGCGCGGTGATAACCGTTTCGTCGCGGTGCTCGAGGACCTCCAGAAAGGCATTGTAGAAGCGAGTGACATACCCATTGAAGAATTCCTTGTCCCCGCTCTTGACGGTGAACAGGTAATCGGCCGTCTTCTTCTGTCGCCGGTTTTTGACGAAATGACCGAGGAATTGTGTAGCCAGCTCGTTGAAGGTCGAAATGGAGCGCGGCGCAAGCCTTCGGAACAAGTCCTGGCCAGCCCGGATCAGGGTAGTGGGAAAAGCTCGGTATTGAGTTGTGTCCGAGTTATCTTGGAAACTTATGCCCGCTGTAAACTCTGCGCTAACTTTTGATCGGGAGAGTCGAGAAAGCTCGGCCTGTCAGATGGCTCGAAGACGAGCGGGGAGGCCGAGGAAGCTCGGGTTGTCAGAAGGCTCGGAGACGAGCTGGGATGCCGAGGAATGTCTCCAATGTATCAGGCTTATTCCAACACCGTAACCTCCGGGACACGTCATCAGCTACGTGTCGTGATCTAAGAAATTCCCACTTGTGAGAATCGTCAGCCTTGCTTTGATTTTACTATCAAGATACTCGAGCTGATTTCTGGTAGGCCTACCATGTTGTGCATGCAAAGGGATGAAGCCATATTCCTCCATCTATCAATTATGTGAATTAGAGTCGCGTCTCCTCCATTATTATAAACGAAAAATAGATAGTATATAGTATTTACCAAAGCTACTAAAGCTCTTCTTCAAACAAGATATTCAAATTTGTACTTCGTACATATTAGGCTAAATATTCTTGGAAAAGATTTTTGGTTATTAACTGGTTATAATCAAAAAATGATATTGGTTAATCCTTTCACGGGCGTCTCTAATCAATTTCCAAGCTTGCCAGAGAAAGCATTGTCGTTGCACTTTCTGCATACCCTCCTAATGATTGCATGAATTTTTGTTATAACTTATGTGGTTGATGAGAAATTTGCTTGGATACAATTATGATCAAAATGGCTCATATGCGAAGATATGCTTATCGCAATAATTTATTAACATTTGTTTTACATGCGATAACGGAAATATTTAGATTCGATAACAGAAATATCGAATTGTATGATTCAGTAGAATACAAATGGACTATTATTGAGTACTATGATAGACAATGCATCTTTTGACTGACTCTATTAGACGGACCACTGAGTGATAAAGCATGTATTTTGAAATTTCGTGGAGCCCGAAACTACTATAGAAGAGAGAGAGTTTTTTAATGGCTAAAATATATTTCAAGCCAAAGTCTCTTACATCTCCTGATCAGAAAGAAGAAATCTAGATAAATAACTAAGATTTGTTGTTGCTAGATTTCTGGAAAATAGATAAATAACTGAGATATGTCGCTTTCTGGGAAATGATAAGCATCCTAAATACACGGAGTACTCGAGCTAAAAAATATTTTGTATTTGATTTGAATCCAAGCTTCATCAATAGTGATCAATTCCTTTATTTATTTAATTTTTTTTTTTGAAGCCCGTGATGACATTATAAAAACAAAATCTTCTAGTGGGACATGTAGAATGTGTTTTTTTTTCCTGACAAGAAAAACCTTGGTTTCACTTCGGTTTTACCATTTCTCAATCATATTGTTTTTCCTTCAAAATTAAAAATAAGAGGGTTGTTTTACTCCCGCATTACAAAAACAAAAGATGGATATAAATACAGGCGTAAACGAGAACCCTGTGTATCGATAACTTTATAACTTTTTTTTTCTTTCTTTCAAAAAAAAAGCTCTCCGCCTTTTATCGATGGAAACTTAATTATATTGAAAGCGCATATGCATTATATTCTAACAATTAAGTTCATAACATGCTATATATATTTTCGTTTAGTAATATGATTTTGATATGCAATTCTACTTTTTTTAAACATGAAACCGATCAGTATTAATTTTATTTGGGTCTATCAGCTAGCTTGCTTGCTGATATTAAACCGTCAGCTAGTCTATTACATAGCCAAATCCGACCGTCAAATCGACAATCCGCTCCGGCCACCTTATTCCACGTATGGAGTGATCCATGTGTATTAAATTCCGATCGATATGATGCATTATAAGTGATGGATCAAACATTTAAAAAATCGAGGGCTGATAAACACAATAAAAATGTCATTTATTGGGGACACTTGATTGAAAACATAGATGGTGTCAAAGTGATTAAAATTTTACACACATAGATCACTCTGTGTGTAAAACATGGCGGCCGGAGCGGATCGTCGATTTAACGGTCAGATTGAGCAATATAAGAGGCTAACTAACGGTTTAATATAAGCTAATTAGCTGATACCCCGTTCCCTTATATATATATATATATATATATATATATATATATATATATATATATATGAGGTGGCAGTCCCTTTTCTCGAAAGGGGCTGCCGCCTCACAACACACCTGCCTTCATGTATTTCATTAATCCAAACTGGTCATCTTGATCTACATATCATGAAAACCCTATATATATAAAATCTCGAGATTTAAAAACTTCTAACACGTTCATTTAGTGATCGTATTTTTCCAATATCAATAAACCGTTAATTTTTTTATCCGTTTGATGAACGCGCTATAAGTCTTTAAATCACAAGATTTTTTGTACATAAGCATTTTCTAATATGCAGATCAAGATGGACGGTTTGAATCGATAAAAATATAGGGGTAATGTGTGTTTGAGGTAGGAGCCCCATTTTAAAAGAGGGGTCGTCATCTCATATACCTCTCTCTCTCTCTCTCTCTCTCTATATATATATATATATATATATATATATATATATATATATAGGGGAATGATCTCTTGCAAACCGGTCCTCGTTTTTAAAAAATGGGAACTCCTGATCCATCCCATATTTAAACGATCCGATCCGATCCATTCAAGTTGATCACCCCACCCTCAAATATATATGTATAAAAAATTAAGAGATTTAAAGAACTCTAACTTATGCATCGATTGATACAAAAATGCGCGTCTTTCGATAATGCAACAAAACGACGTCTGATGCATAGGATAGAGATCTTTAAATCTCTTGATTTTTCATACGCATATGTTTGAGAGTAAGGTGTTCAACTTGAACGGATCGGATCGTTAAAATATGTTGTAGATCGGGAGTTCCCATTTTTTATAAACGCGGAATGGTTTGCAATGGATCGCTATATATATATATATATATATATATATATATATATATATAATGAAGGAAAAGTGTCATACGAGGGAATTTTCTTTTATGATGTCGAAAACATATATCCTCCACGGTTTTTCCTCACGATCAGCACACATCATCATCTTTATCATATAAGACGTGGATACACTAAATTTCATGTGATTCCATCATTTTTTCGTTGTTGATTTAATAGGTGCAAAATTAACAGTTTATCGACAATAGAATTTTTTACATTGCTGATTCAATCCTGAAAAAGTAGTGGGGTCAAATGAAATTTAGTGTATCCACATCTTATGGGTGCCGAACGTCGAAAAAGATCGTGGAAAATATAAATTTTTGGCGCCATCTAGCGAGAAAGCCTCATTCTCTTTTCTTCATATATATATATATATATATCTATATATATATATATATATATATTGAATGAGAGAGAGAACAATGTAGAAAAGAAGCCTTAAGAACCTTTTTCGTCAGGCGGTGTCAAAAAACCACACCCTCCATCATTTTATTCGACGATTGACATCCATGATCATCATCTTTATCATCTAAGATGTAGATGTACCAAATTTCATGTGATTTCACCATTCTTTCACCGTTGATTTAGCAATGTAAAAAGTTCTATTGTCGGTAGACCGTTAAATTTACACCGATTAAATCAACGGTGAAAAAGTGAAGGAATCACATGAAATTTAGTATATGCATATCTTACATGATAAAGATGATGACAACGATTCCCGATTGTCAAAAAAATTTATGAAAGGTGTATATTTTCGACGCCGTAAGAGGAAATTCCCTTCACGGCACTTTTTCTCCACCATTCTTGTCTGTGCACGTGTGTGTAAACACACAAGCCCACCAATTATAGAAACGATGACAACCTAGTTCCCTGCCCCCCAAAAAAGGAGTGGTGCATGATTGTTTGTGCCCTAGGGTAGTCATTTCCATTCTTACAACTTAGCCTTCTCAATGAAGCTCCAGGATGATGACGAAGGCGGTGTCATTTGTTGTCGCTTAGCTTCCCGTTTGGATGAAAAAGAACAAGGGATGATAGCTTGCAGTGTGCTATTTCTTAGTTGTTAAATATATTGAATTTTGATGCTACTGCTAATAATTTTCAATGGGAAATCAAGATATTTGTCCCTATTGCAAGATTGCATGACATAGTAATAGTCAACATCATTGATAAAATAGCAATTTTGCCGTATGTAGTAATTCAAAATTAGCTTCCCCTGACGGAGCTTCCACAAATATAAATGACTTCTGTCTCACTCTGTGTGTGTCTCTCTCTCTCTCTATATATATATATATATATATATATGAACACGTTAAGGCTTTTAAATTCAGAGATTTTTTATACACAAGGTTCATCATACGTAGATCAAAATAGCCGGTTTGGATCGATGAAATACATGGATATGTGTATTTTAAGGCTAGGGCTCATTTAAAAAAAAGAGCCGTTGGCTTAGAGTGCTCTCTCTCTCTCTCTCTCTCTCTCTCTCTCTCTCTCTATATATATATATATATATATATATATATATATATATATATATCTGTCTCTGTGTGTGTGTGTGTGGGCGCGCATGCGCGCAAGCGCCTCGGCCATCAATCCGTGGCCAAATGCGGAAGAAAAAATTTCAAAAAACGGCGTTAACACAACCCTATAACCCGGATCGACCCATAAGCCCTAGATAACAAAACATGCAAATGAGTTAGAATGGTTATACCGAATGATCCGTGTCCTTCGGTCTTAAACCATCTTCCCAAGCTCCTAGAGGCCTCCCTGATCAAGCTTGATCTCCGGTCTCCCTCCATCGAAGATGATCCATCCGAGTGTCTATGAATCGAGCTCCAACCTCATATCCGAGGTAACTAGGGTATCTAGATCGTTACACTAGATACCATAGAAAAAGTAGAGAGTGGTGAAGGATTAATTTGTCTCAAAACCTCCAAAGTTTCTCAACACATGAGAGGGTTTGGTTTGATGCCATGAGGATCAGAGTGAGGCAACTCAAGAAAGAAAATGGCTAAGTCTTTTTCTTTGTTGTGAGATTTCTTTTTTTGATGTGTTAAACATTTTCAATAATTGAAGTCATCCACATAATTATCTCATGGATCCAAAATATCTAGAGTCAACCAAAAATATCTCAAGTCAACAAAATCTCACAACAAAAAAAACTTAATCAAGCTTAGAAAGGTAACCATGGGTCACTAATAAACTATGCCACCAAAAATGCAATAAACACCTCATCATACACCTCAATAACATTTTAATCCAAAATGGTCTAAACCATGAGGTGTAATCTTCTAAAAGTAATCTTGTAATAAATTACAAGAATACCCCTCATCTGTATATACATACCCGCATCCGTATTCTGAAAAATACGAATACAATGAGACAAAAATAATCCAACAATATAATATTAGGATCTGCCTTAAACCAAAGCCCACTAGTATTATCCGTCCGAACATCAACCATGCACAAGTACATGTATGTGATCGAAACCTACCGTAAAAGCATACGACCTCTACATCGTTTCGCCCGAAACAGGGAAACTTTCTGTTTAGGATTCTAAAGACTCGTCAATACGCTGGCAGTGTGTTTAACCATAAGAACGTCAGTGGCACTAGCTGTACGTAACGGCTACCCAGGTATTGAGCGAAAGGGAGGCCGACGAGCAAACTCATCCTGAAACCCCTACTAAGCCTGACAGTGACAATATTCGTACAGTCCGGTTCGTTCGCCTATGAGTATCGCATATCGAGTCTAGGGGGTGGATAAAGTCAGACCTCTAACAACGGGACATTTAGTGACGGTATGAAACCCATCACCCACTGAGAAACTACTGATCCGAATCAGTAATTCTCGACTATCTTGACTAAGGATTTTTTGTGATAGCCACCCGTGCACAATGCGACATCAACCCCTAATACCGGGAGAGACGAATCCCCTGACAATCCGCTCACTGCCTCCATGTGGCTCGGGACTGTACCCAACTAAAACCTGTTTGCACGACTTCTTTGAGCCGTGGTAGGATAGTAATCAAACCACAGTGGGAACTCACACGAGACAAATGACGATCTCAGGTCGATAGACTAACCTGTACACATGTCACCTGGGAACTGCTATCTGACAATAGGTATAGAATGTTCCCGGCGAGTCCGTCTAGTGTACTCATAACCCAATGAGCACTTGTATACATCTTAGGTGAACAAACAGACACCAATGGATTGTGAGACCGGCCATCGCCCCTCGTCGGGGTCTCGATCAGTATACACTAGTCTACTCTGGAGTATCGATGCCCAGTCTCGAAACTCTCATGACTATGGACATTTAAGGATGTGCTTATAGACTACCAAGCTCCTACATATATCATCGCCATCATAATTCTTGTAGTCAAGTAAGAATCCTATGCGCTCTATCAACATATAATAGTGATCTGTAATACCACCTAATGCTGTACATGATAATAAAGACAAATCAGATAGCGTACTATTATCTCGAATAAGACCGTTCTACCGGTATAGATCCTTCCTCAATCATCATAATCACCTACCTGCGACTATAATAATTGCCTTGAGAGCACTATAACCAATAATATATATATAGAGAGAGAGGAGTGATCTATTGCAAACCGGTCCGTGTTTTTAAAAAAATGAGAACTCTCGATCCGTGACATATTTAAACGATTCGAATCATTCAAATTGATTATCCTGCCCTCAAATGTATGTATATGAAAAATCAAAGCATTTGAAGAACTCTAACAAATATATCGAACGGGTGTATAATGAACGTCTTTTAATATAGCAACATAAACTTCATCTAATGCATTGGTTAGAGATCTTCAAATCCTTTGATTTTTCATACACATAGACTTGAAGGTAAGGTGATCAACTTCAACGATTCGGATCGGTCAAATATGTTGCGGATTGAGATTTCCCGTTTTTAAAATACGCGGACCGGTTTGCAATAGAGCGCTCCATTGCAAACCGGTCCATGTTTTTTTAAAAACTGGAACTCTCGATCCGCGACATATTTGAACGATACGAACTGTTCAAGTTGATCACCCCATGTTCAAATCTATGTGTATGAAAAATCAAAGAATTTGAAGACCTCTAACCAATGTATAAGATCGAGTTTATATTTTTATATTGAAAGACGTTCATTTTGCACTCATCTGATGAGTAGGTTAGAGATTTTCAAATTCTTTGAATTTTCATACACATACATTTAAGAGTAGGGTGATCAACATAAACGGTTCGGATCGTTCAAATATATCGTGGATCGAGAGTTCCCATTTTTTAAAAATGCAGATCGGTTTGCAATGGATCACTTTATATATATATATGCAGATCGGTTTGCAATGGATCACTTTATATATATATATATATATATATATGAGGTTAATGGAGGAAAGAGGCCATAGGAGGGAATTCCCTCCTATGGCGTCGAAAAAATACACCCTCTCTCATTTTTTTCCGACGATCAGTACCCACCATCTTCATCGTTATCATCTAAGATGTGGGTACACCAAATTTCATGTGATTCTACAACCTTTTCACCGTTGATTTAGTGGGTTCAAAATTAATGGTTTACCGACAATAAAACATTTTACATTGCTAAATCAACGGTGAAAAGGTTGTAGAATCACATGAAATTTGGTGTACCCGCATCTTAGATGATAACGATAAAGATGGTGGGTGCAGATTGGCGGAAAAAATGAGAGAGGGTGTATTTTTTTCGACGCCATAGGAGGAAATTCCCTCCTATGGCATCTTTCCTCCATTATTCTCTCTCTCTCTCTCTCTCTCTCTCTCTCTCTATATATATATATATATATATATAGGGAATAAAAGGTACAAAATCATGAGATTGCATGGAGTTAGCTTGGCTTTCTTACTCCTATTACTGCAGAAGAAAAAGAATTGTGTATGATGGAAACTACATCAATGACCGCAGAACCGATCGAAGTTGATGACTGTCATATTTTTAGCTATTGATTGGTTTTCTTTTTCCCTTTCCCTTTTAAGCCTAAAAAAGCCTGAAGGGATCTCCATCTTGTTTTTTCTTTCTTTTTTGAATTAGTGCGTAAGCATAACTCATGCACACAACACACTAATGCACGCAATACACACAACATGCACATGCATCCAGGTGATCCTTGAATTTACCCCGAAAGAATTACACTGTGCCTGATTCCCCTCCTAAGAATCTATTCCCACTGATGGAGGGTGTGATCTCCTTCAGATGTTGTCCTCCGTCGATCCTGTGATTGTGGTCTTTGACGGTTGAGATTTGGTTTGGGAGTTGTTGAGCGTGTGGATCTCAATGGGTCGGCGTTGACGCCAAGCTATCTGCAAAGGAAGTCCCGGATGGGTGACCACTATAAGACCCTCAGACGATCAAGTTAGTGTCGGGGAATAAGAGCAGAATAACGGCGTATTGGAAATAATTTTCAGTTAGCTGAGTCGTCTGAGGGAAGGGGTTTATATAGTGGTCGCATGGAGCGAGCGGGCGCGAGATCGTTGCCGTTAGTTACGCATCTGCGTTATCTTCACGTTAATGGCGGGATTACGCCCATTAATGGAGGGACGCGCCAGTGTGGGACGCATAACGTGGGGAGGCGGATATCTCGCCCTGGCAAGATACGCGGAGCCGTTGCGGGGGCGAGTGGGTTTCGTGCACTCGGTTGATCTAGGAAGCTGAGAAAGCTCAGCCCATCAGATTGCTCGGAGACGAGTAGTGAGGCCGAGAAAGCTTGGCCTGTCAGATTGCTCGAAGACGAGCAAAGAGGCCGAGGAATCTCGGCCTGACAGATGGCTCGGAGACGAGCAAAGGGGACCGAGAAAGCTCGGAGACGAGCTGTTGGTAGTTTGCTAGGTGAAGGTGGAAGTGCTCAGGGAGGTCTCCTGAATGGTCGGACACTTCCTCGAGATGAGGTCCTGAGGGATGCCCCTAATGCAGCTCATTTATTCTACCTCCGTAGCCTTTAGGACATGTCATCCGCCACATGTCGTAATCTGAGAAATACCACTTATGAGCATCATCATTAGCCCCTCACTCTCGTTCCGACTTATTTATGGGTCGTGTCGAGATTGGCCTGCTCGATTTTTCTTCAGCTCAGTTTGGCGTCGAGAATCAGAATATGGATCGCCCGGAAACGACATGGCATTTGGTGGTTGCGTCGTTTCGATGTTTAGGCCTACGTGTCGTCTCCTCCTGCGCCCGAATTTTCGCGCGTATCTCTGATGGCGTCAGCTGATCAGTGAAATGATTGCGCTTTAAAAAGGGGGCGTTGTTTCAGTCGATTCGCCAGTTGGGATACGGGCCATGTGTTGGGCGTCGGTTGGCGGAAGCGACAAGCTGTCTCTGACTCCTGCAACCGAAAAGACGTCCCCAATGGTCGACCGCCACGTGGAGCGCACGACATTTCGTTTTGGAGGGAACCAATCTAGGTTATAGGATGTTCTCTTTTGAGGTGTATAAATAGGAGGGGGCCATCCTAGGGCCAACACTTTGCTCTAATTCTCTTTCATTTGCTGAAAATTGCCCAGCGCTCCACTTTTTAGATTGGATCCTCTGTTGCTTTTTCCTCGGTGAGTCCCTTTCTTTGAATCAGGTTAGATGTCTTCATCTGAGGGGTCTGTAGAGGTGATGAGGGTTGAATTAAACGATGAGGCTCCAATTGCTGGGACCAAGTCCAGTGGGTCTTCCTCCTCTTCGGCTTCAGATAGCTAAGAGGGTTCCTCTTATGCTACGTATTCTGTGTCGGTCTCCCCGCCTAGAGTCAGGGTTTTCCCCTGTCACTCGCCATCGGGTGGCGACAAGGACCCCCAAGGTGCCCATCAGGAACACCCGTGATGCGCCCTCCGTATTGAAGAGTCTGGACGAGCTTTCCGAAATTCGGACTCGATTCCACATCCCCTCTAACTATTCCATTCGTTTAGCTAGAGAGGGTGAGCGGGCAGATCAAGTGCAGGGCAAGGAGATTGTCCTGTATTTGGAAGCGTTCCGGGCAGGAATATGTCTGCCCTTCCTAACCGAGGTTTGTAGGGTACTTCGTTGCTTCTATCTTGCCACGGGCCAGCTAGCACTGAACTCGTAGAGAATCCTCCTCGGGTTTCTAGTCCAGTTAAAACTTGATCAGATCCCCTTTAGCTTGACCCTCCTTATGTCCTTCCTCTGCTATAAAAATCACCCCGCTGAGTTGGTTGTATTTTTCGTATAAGAAGCATAAGGGCAGGGCGGCTGAGTCAGGGGTAGTAGTCGTCCCTTCTTCCATTCACGAATGGAATGAGAAGTTTGTACTCGTCAGGCCGTCTGAGGGCGAGGATTGGCCTATGCCCATACAGTGGCACAGGGCCGACTGCCCGAGGGCAAAGCAGTCTACTTCCCTCGAAGCGAGGGTGGTGTCCCAGTGGGAGCCAATCCAACGGACGGATGTCCTGCTATCCGAGCAGGCACTGAGCTGGGCTAGGCTCAGTCCTGCGCGTTGGGTAAGTTAGGGCTTTCGACGACCTGTTTAGACTTCGTTAACTTCCTTTGTCTTTCATTGTCACTAACCCCCTTTTTTGTATTACTTTTTGGCAGAGCCCTTAGACCGAGCAAAAATCCTACCGGCCCTGGCCGCCAAGTGAAAGTATGCCTTAGCACTGCTAGTTTTTAAGAAGCATCAATTATACAATTTTAAAAAATCTAGTGCGCTAATGCATGCTATCTTAGAATTGAACAAGAGAATTAGAGTTAGTAAGCAAGTGAACAAACTGTTAGTAATATGTATGCCCTAGAGACCATTATTGATGATATAATGGATGCTTGGACATATATATAGAGGACTTTCTTGCTCGACATGATAGTATGCTATCATGTTACCTTTATCTTAACATGTAGACTGGTATTTTACTGTCTTACTCTTACATGTTGATAAAGCCCTTAGGATATGTACTTGACTACCAGGAATATGATGAGGTCATACTAGTGGGGCCAGGGTGGTCCAAAAGTATATCCTTTAATCAGTTCCTAGTCGAGAGAATATCGAGACTAGAGTATAGATATTTTAGAGTAGACTAGTGTGTACGTTTCTTATCCCTCAGAGGGTGATGGTTGATCCCACAACCATTGGTGTGTGACATCAAAGATTGTACACAGGAGCTCATTGTAGAATGGGTACACCGAACAGGACTCGCCGAGAACTCCTATGTGGTAGTATACCTATTGTTAGATAGCAGTTCTCTGGTGACACTGGTACAGATTAGTCTGTAGACCCGAGATCGTCATAGAGTCTTGTGTGGCTCTCACTGTGCTTTGATTTCCTCCATACCACGGCTCAAAGGAGTCGTGCAAACAGGTGGATTTTCGGTACAGTCCCGAGTCACATGGAGGCAATGAGCGATAGGAGGGGTTTCGTATCTTCCGGTATTGGGGGTTGATGTTGCGCTATGCTCGATTTGCTATAATTGAAAGTCCCTGGCTAGGGCTGCTGCCGAGATTTACTGATAAGTATTATCAGTAGTTTCTCGAACCATTATAGGCCAGACATCGGCATGACTTATCACGTTACTGGGGACTGACGTTTACCACCCTTAGACGTAATATGCGACATATCAGATGAAGACACCGGACTGTACGGTAGTGTTACGATAGACTTCATGGAGAGTATGGACGAGCTTGCTTGTGGATCTTCATATTGCTCAATACCCAGGTAGCCGTTACGTCCAGCTAGTACCGCTGATGGCTTATAGGTAATTGATGTGATCATCACCTACTGCTGGCGTATTGACGAGTCTTTAAAGTCCCACACAGAAGTTTTCCGGTTCGAGCGAAACGAAGTAGGGCACATATGTTGATATATGTGTAGGCCTAATTAAATATGAGTATGTGATACCGTATTATAATCTTGCAGTTATCTGATGTCGGTCAGGTTATATGTGATATAACCGGATTATCGAATCAAGTGTTGGTTTGATAATGTGATATTCAGATTAATGATATTAGTCGGTTATATGTGATATAACCGGATTATTAGATCAAGTATTGATTTAATAATGTGATATATATTATATGTGATATAATTATATCTTAACTAATATCATTAGCTCACTAATTATTCTTCATTATAAATATATTAATATATATATATATGTATATATATAATAATAATAATAATAATAATGAAGCATGGCATATGAATTCTATTTTGTGAAAATAGAAATGAGGTGGAAAATGAGAGCATGGTTGCAAGCATGGGATTTATATTTGTTTATTTATCTTGACCCACTATTCAAGCATGGTTGCAATTTTATATTGCAAAATTCCATGCTTGAATGAGTGAGGGTCAAGAGTTGACATTCATTCTTTGCTCATTCTCAACACTTAGTCATTTTGCTTGCTTTGCTCCCGTGATTGCTCTCTAGCTTCTTCTTCTTCCTGAATCCCATGGTTCAAGTTTCAACCCTCACATGTGATGTGAACCATAAAACTTGAACACAAAAAAGTGAGCAAATTAAACCCCTACTTCACCATCACACATTAGATTAGCAATTTGATGTGGAGTGTTGCCTTCACTAATGAGATTATTAAAGGATTAGCTTGAGCTTGTGGACTTCGGGTGGATCATCTTTGGCGCGAAGATCACGAAGGAGGTTCGTTCAACTCGAATAGGAGCCTAGTAGAGTCGCGTGGACTTCAACCCGGAGCTATTGAAAAGAAGGACTCGAACTACAAAGGTTGTATACTCTTTTCTTTTATTGAGCTCATCACATCACAAAGGCAAACCTATCACGACCCAAATGTGGCACATGACTAGCACTTAAATCACGTGACATCTAAAAACGTCGACGAGGTTCAAGTAAGCCGAAACCCGAAATCTAAACCCTTTTGAAATTATTGGAGGTGAGTTTAAAATAGTTATCATATGGAATCAGTTTAAATAACATTTAAATTTAACTAAGTATGTTTGAAAAGCATCTCTGACGTTTTGAAATTCGACAGTACCTCCTTTGCATTTTTATATAAAAACCATATACAACTACAACAGTAAAATAGCATCCCAACGGGAGCTAGCTTTCACGCCCAATCGACGGAGCAACTAAACAATCTATATCAGAAGTCAACTTCCAAGAGTGCGACCTCACAGTTTCTAAGTCTCGCTTCTAAGTCCATAATATACCATTGCTAAGTTGATGGAGTTTTCACTAGATACAAGAATATATGAATAATCAAGTATGAGTACGATACAATAGTAACCCACTTATCAATCAATCACCGAAAGGAATGTGTGCTCAAGCCGCTGATAATCCAAGCGGTAAGACCTACAAGAAACTGTGGCACAACGGGGATGAGTTGCCAACTCAGTGAATAAAAGTACATCTAAAAGTAGAACTCGAAATGCACGACGATACCTAGGTCATAAGTATAGTACTACTATAATCTATACAACTAAAATATGATATGCGTATGTATCATAATGCAACACTAACTGCCACACAATCCGAAGTAGAATACATATATAGGTACTATCCCCCGGATCGGTCCTAGTCGAATCCAATAAATGATATCTAACTGTGTACCTCATGATAACAATCATATCAATATATATATATATATGGATGTCCAGCATCGACATCGAAATCAGAAATCTCTCGTGTCCAGTATCGACATGTAAATGCAGATACCGTCGACACCATTTCAATAGATGATCGCCACCCAATATCCCTGGCCCCGGTCAGTATTCCCTGGATATCAGCCGTGTCCAATCGAACCCCGATCAGTATCCCCGGGATATCTACCGTGCTAAACTCTATCTCCGATATCGAGTATCCTCGTTAGGCTCCCCGCCTATAATGCGGCTATCCTGCCCCTCGGCCTCGAACCGGATCCACCATATATCCGACTATATGCCCCCCAACTCAGTCCTGATAAGTAACAAATCTGAAAACGAATAACCCCCCGCCTTGGTTCGGAATAAAATAATCAGAAGATATAAAACTTATGGTGGACAATAAATCATCATCTTCAGAAAATATCAAGTAAAGAAAAAGAATATTTGCCTAGATTATCCTGATGATATATTATATATATACATATATAACAGCGTCCCATACCACTGATATATATCATCAAAAGTAAAACGTTAGGAAAACTCATAAAATCAAATATAACATTCATAATACTGGTATTCACAATGCTGAACAGATAATAAAGTAAAGTGCGTAAAGAAATCATACAAGCAGATACACTTATCAATCCTACTGTGTCATGGCAATACTAATGATATGTAGTGTAACATACGCGTCTGTGCTCGTGCAATATGGCAATCATTAGTATTTATGCAAGTGTTTTACGGTGTAACAACCTATTTATATTAACACATATATGTATACGCATTATATAACAGAACGGTTCTACAGTGACATGGCAGTACCCATGAGGTGTGGTGTAACATATATGGACGTGCTTGTGCAGCATAGTACTCATTGGTAATTGTGCAGTGTTCTATCAGAGTGTTCGTATCACGGAAACGTATACATCGATAGT